>OY992880.1:50998913-51138913 GCA_963921405.1 Cepaea hortensis | reverse complement strand
CTCCCTTCCTCTCTCTCTTTCTCTCTCTCTCTCTCTTTTTCACCCACCCCCTCTCTCCCTTTCTTCATATCCCCCTCTCTTTCTCCATCTCTCTCCATCCCTCTCTCTTCCCCTTCTTCTCTCCCCTCTGTGCCTCCATCTCTCCCTACCTCTCTCTCCCCCTCTCACTCCCTGTCTCTTTCTCCATCTCTCTCCCTCGCCCTCTCCCAACTCCCTCGCTCCCCCTCCCTCTTTCTCCATCTCTCCCTCCCTCCCCCTCTCTCTGAAGTCAGTGTAGAGCCTTTGTTTTCTCTCGACCCGGCACCAAAGCACCGCCTCCATTGCCATTGTGTTGCAGAGCTCTCCTGTCCCTCTCCAAAGTCCAGACAAAAACGGTGTGGGCCAGACTGGTACTGGAACTTGACATCTATGCATTGTCAAAAGATCCCAAACCCAGTACACGGGGGGGGGGGGGGGGGGGAACTATATATATATATATATATATATATATATATATATATATATATTCGTAATCAATTCGTAATCCCGCATAACGAAACGCAGCTGCCGACAAATTGGCAGCAGACCGCCTTGCGTTGGTTTTTATGAAATGATATGAGTGCCGGTCGTTCAGAAAGTAATGGCAAACAACTGAACGTAAACTTGCCTAGAAATCACAAACAGCGAAAACATACTGGGGTTGGCTGGGGTTGACTGTGACGTCCTGTAAAGGAGATGCAACTAACAATAGCTTTCAATATAGAATTGGTGCGGTGGCGAAGGAGTTAGAACCCAGTTCCATATCCCGCTTTTGAAACACAGCTGCGGGCGATTTGGAAACTGACCGCTTTGTGCTGGTTTTGATACAATGGTATGAGTATCGGTGGTTGCGAAATTAACTCACAAAGAGAACTAGTTACCCACATCAGAAGAAGACAGCCCACATTTTTTTAGGCATGTCAGGAGAAGAGGAAAACTGGAGTATGCCGTCACAATGAGAAAGATGGAGGAGAGGAGTGGCGGGGGGAGGCCAAGAGAGAAGATGCTGGACAGTTTAATATCACATCATGGAGGAACATCAGTATCAGAAATGACCGACAGTACACGGAAAAGAAAGCTGTGGACAGACATGATCGCCAACGCCAAGCATGTTTTAAACAGTATGAGATGAGTGCCTAAGTAACTAACAACAACATCATTGGGGAGACTAATGAAACTAGAACATTATATACAACAATAAGAAAGAGGCACAAACAGCATTATTTGGTCTTGTGTTGAGAAGAGTGGCATCGGAGAACAACTGGAAATATCGGCGGGGAAAAGAGGCAGAAACTGACAAAGTGCAATTATAGTGGGTAGATATAGACGGCAGGTTATCCTCAGTCAACAGAGTTGATTAGAACACCATAGACTGAGGTCCTAGGGTAGACATGAACTTTTACACCAGCTCACAGGGCATATGATAATGATGACAGAAACATTGGAGAATCATTTTGGCCAAATGTTTCTGTAAAGTAAAGACTTAAAGCACAAGCCACTAAGACTTAAGGACCTTCTAGGACATCCGCGCACACATGACTTGTTCTGGAAGTTTATGGGTGAACTTGAGCCAGGTCAGCTCTGCAGTTCTCCCATCTAGAAAAAGACGAAGCTGTAGATCACAACCAAAATGGAAAATTTGACTTTCAAGTACATAGCGTTGACGAGTAACTGCTTGGTGCTTCTACAATATGATGTAAGCAAATATATAATTATAGCTTCCAGTTTGCTTTAAACTATAATACCTTTATTGCGTTACTTGGACTTAACTTTTGAAGATTAATGTATTTCTTTATAGAGCAGTTACCTTGACAATCAAATTTAATAAGTTGACACAACCAAGTGTTTCTAATGATTAGGTTACTTCCCTTTTAGAAAAAAAATAGTGTTGCTTAATATTTGTTGTCTGCTGGGGTATCAAACTTGCACTCGGACAAGTCCATTTGTGCTCAAATTCTCTGACACATTCTCTCTCTCTCTCTCTCTCTCTCTCTCTCTCTCTCTCTCTCTCTCTCTCTCTCTCTCTCTGTGTGTGTCCTCCGCTCTCGACATCTCTCTAAGGGCGTTAATAACGTCGACACGATCCACGGGCTGCCGTCTGCAGGGAGTTGAGATGAGTTGAGTTGCAGAGCCAGCAAGTTTATTAGTTCGCTCATTTCCGTCAACTCCCGCATGTCCAGGAACGAAGATAAACGACAACAGACCTCCGCGGCGTTCCAGTCCACTGTCTACGTGCAGAACACGTCTCGATCTATCGGATCATGCTCATTGAATCACTTAGTACACAAACGTTGGTATAATTATGTTATTCCAGCAAAAGGAAAGCCTGCATTACTGTAATCACCTCCATTATCATGCTGCTCGTGGTCATATGGTGGGCACCACTGGCTTCTTAAATGGTTCTGTCTGCTGAACCTGCCGAGAATGTCCACGCATTCTCTGCTGCTGTATAACAGATTCATCTGTATAGATAAGAATCTCATCTGATCACGTTCATCTTGTACCTTGCGGTGTCGACGTGAAGTATAAACATCGTGAGAGTGCCCGATTATGGGCTATAGATAAGCATATCGGAATCAGTGCGTGTTGACTTCTGCATTGACAGCAGTAGGATTTTGATTGAACAGGAACTGAAAACAAAACAAAACAAAACATAAATAAAAGTATCGTGGTCGAGAAACTAAAATACATCAATCAATCATGTGCCATGCCGGAAAGCGTGGGCGGTCATGACTCACCATTTCACTCGATCACCAGAGTCTTGGATCAGCTCAGTGTTCCTTCTCGGCCATGCCATGTGTCCAAGCCATCCAGGTATTTACTTCTCGGTATTCCCCTTGGTCTTTTCCATTCGATCTTGCCAGTTGTCACTAAGTTCTCCAACCCATTTCTTCTCATAACATATCCACAAAATTTTGACTGTCTACGTCTAATTTCTCTAATCAATTTACGATTTTCATTTGCCTCCTGTAGTACTCGGTCATTGGTTTTTCTGTCTGTCCATGGTATTCTTTGCATTTTCCTCAGAAACCACATTTTGGCAGCCATCAGATGTTTTTCAGCTTGACTGCTCATTGTCCAAGTTTCACATCCATACAAAAGAACAGGCTCTATGTAGCACCTCAACACTCTTTTCGTCGTTTCAATTGACATCTTTTTATTGGTCAGTATGTTTTTAATCTTGCTAAAGGCTACTTTCGCCATGGCGATTCCTGTTCTAATCTCTACAAGCCATCTCCCATCAGATGTTATGACTGTTCCGAGATAATTGTACAGATTCAGTTGATGAAGAATATTCCCGTTTACTTGTATATTACATTGTGGTATTTCGTTCTTCCTAGTGACTACCATAACCTGTGTCTTTTTACAATTTAATTATAACCCCAGTTGCTCACTGTGTACTTCTTCTTCGTTCATCCGGAGTTTTTTTTTCCGGACGTGATTGCGTTGTGCCTGTTTACAGCAGAGCTGCGTTCTTGCGCCGTTAGGCCGACACATCCGACTTCTGCTGACATTTGTTGACCGGGTTAACCTTCCCGGGCTCACTGTGTACAACAACCACATCTACTAATTGTTGCAGATCCTGCGCATTGTCTGCAATCAATACTGTATCATCTGCATATCTAACGTTATTGACGTTTCGTCCTCCAATGCTGATTCCATTTATATCTTCTACATTTATGTTAATATTTTCACTGTACAGGGAAAAATATCTGGAGACATTGCACATTCCTGCTTAACACCTCTCTTAATAGGCTGATATTGTCCCACTTCATAATCAATCCTTATGGCAGCTTGTTGTTTCCAATATTTTTTTTTTTTTTTATAAGTCTAAGGTCTTTCCTATCAATTTGTAGATCTGCAAGCATATCTACCATGTTGACATGTCTTACTCTGTTGAAAGCCTTTGTGTAGTCAATAAAGCAAAGATGTATATCTTTGTTTACTTCTATAGAACGTTCAATAACTGAATGCAGCATATACACAGCATTTACTGTACCCTTTCCTTCTACAAACCCACATTGTTCTTGCCCTATTTCAGGTTGTATTTTCTTCCTCACGCTTTGCATGATAATTCATAGCAAAATCTGTGTGATGTGACTCATTATACTAATTGTTCTATGTTGATCACATTCCAAGGATCCTGATTTCTTTGGAATTGCAATAAATTCAGAATTACATAATTCAGAAGGTATATGTCCGGTATCATAAAATGAGTTCAGCAGTCTGGTGACTTGATCTATTCCATATTCTTGTAAAGCGTTAATCATTTCTGTTGCGATGTTATCTGAACCGGGGGCCTTGCCAGCTTTCATATGTTTAAAAACATTTCGAACCTCCATCTTCAAAAAATCTTCTAAAATACATAGGCCGCTTCAAACGGTGCAGTGGCTTACAAAGAGCAGCGATTGAAGACACGATTCCAGGCAGCACCATGGGGTAGATTTTATCAGTATGATGCAAGTCGTCTTCGAAATGCGGCCCCTTACACGTTTTTGGTTTCTTTTCGAAATGCCGCCCCTTACAGATTTTTAATTATTGAATGGTTCAAATTATATTTTATGTCACTGCTTATGCCGCCCCCTTACGGTGCCGAGTAATGTTGCGCCTCTCTCTATCATAGCACGGCACGGCCCAGGTTCCAGGAGGCAGGGGTCGATTAATGCGATAGTCAGCACAAGACATAGATCTCACCCTGTGCATGACAGAACATGAGTCAAGGTAACTAGTCAAGGCTTGAGTCTTTTAGAAGGTTTTGATGAGAGTGGTGTTATGTAAAGTATATACTTCATTTTTTTTTATTCGCATATCCTTTACAGGACATCAGCATGTTTCAGCTGTCTGTTGATTTCTTGGCAAAATTACGCTCAGTAGTTTGCCATTGCTTTCTTAGCGGCCGGATCAGTTATCCCGCAAGTCACAGTGGGGGTAGAACCGCTTCCAGTTCTCGCCCGCTACGAGACTCTGCGTGATAAACGGGATTACGGAGAAAGTGGTGTAACCCCTCGGCCAGAGAGACCGGCATACATGTAATAAATTGTCCACCATGCCATACTGCCAACCGATCATGCGTTCTCTCTCTCTCTCTCTCTCTCTCTCTCTCTCTCTCTCTCGCTCTCCCTCTGACTCTCTCTCTCTCTCACTTTCTCCTTGCGACGTTCTCTCTCTGTCAATGTCTCTTTCTCTCTCTCCCTCTGATTCTCTCTCTCTCTCCCTTTGACTCTCTCCCCCCTGACTCTCTGTTTCTCTCTGACTCTCTCTCTCTCTCTCGTGCCATACTGCCAACCGATCATGCATTCTCTCTCTCTCTTTCTCTCTTTCTCTGATTGTCTCTCTTTCTCTCTCGCTCTCCCTCTGACTCTCTCTTTCACTTTCTCCTTGCGACGTTCTCTCTCTATCAATGTCTCTGTAGTCGAGGGAAAAGACAAAGGGAGACAATCATAAGACTGATGCTTCCTTCACTACGGTGCTAAGAGGTAAAGAGTAGTTCTGACTTCGTTACGGCCAAAGAAGAAAAAATAGTGAAAAGAGAAAGAGAACCTCACACTGCCTCAACCGACAAAAAAAAAGACGATAGTAATTAGATAAGAAGATATACGAGATCTCAGGCAGGGGCCTCAACTCTGGACAATAACTGTCATATTTGAGGTCCAGACAATGAATTAAGGTGCTGCTAGATTGTGGTAGAAATAGTGGTTGTAAAAACTAAAAGAGACTAAACAAACAAATCAAAAACATTACAAAAATAGCTCTTTATTTATCAACTGCTACAAATTTTGGTGACAATTTGTGTTCGAACACATTGAATAAAGCATTCAATAAGGGATGTTCAATTACAGATACAACAGACAACTGCATATATCAAACATCAACCAAGGGTGGCCCCTATTCAGTCACCAGAACTTAAGACAACAGGGTACACCAAGTACCACAACACAGGTGCTCCAAGCAATAGCTAGTTAGATTGACACAATAAAGATCCTTGACACAAGCAACACTGCACAGACAATAAGGCACTACAAAAACATAGGTTACACAACATAAACCCCAATACACGACATAAACAATGAGTTGTGACAGAATTTACTATCCCACCAAGAACCCAGGCCTGCTGACACTAACTAGTCAGCCGCTCAGCTTTCTCTTATGACATAGTTTGTTCACTGACGAACACATGGGAAACCACACATCTCTCGTCTCAAGGCGGGCTGGCCACAAAACTACACAGGGCCCCAGCGCCTGCCTTCACACACCGCTGGCTGCTACAAGGAAAAATGGCCTCAGGTCTTGGTTTCAAGTGGCGTTTCCGGCGTGGCCAGGACCATACTAACATTAACATTTACTAACATTAAAATTTTATATTGCTTTATCTAAGAATTAGCAAACAAACAAAGTTAGCATATTTTATGTTCAAAGCTTATTAATGGAAATCATATATTTATCAGTCACTATTTTGTTGATGTATGTACTGTAATTTTAACAGATGACATATGTTTGTATGTGAATAAAGTCACTATAAAGCAGTTGGTTTTTACACTGCTTGACACAGATTTTGTTCACACAGGTTACTAGATCATTGTTTAATTTTCAGATTTGTGTTTATGGTTCAGCTCTTTAGCCAAGAATACAATTCAAACATATACTACTGTTTGTTTGCTCTCAACATACAAATATTCCTCCATTATACATGAGAACACAAGGGCAGTCCAAAAAGACACTGAATATTAGAAGCAGCATGACAAAAGATTGAGTCGGTGAACCAGCTACTACATGTATGTGTACTAACATTTACCTTTGTCTAATAGTAGCAGGATTGTGATACTGCGGTTAGTCATTGATATGTTTCGTGTAAAGGCATGTTTAGTGGACTTGACCATTTTTGAAACATTCAACAATAAAGGATCTTGAAGAATAACAAATTTGCATGAAGAATGTTTCAGTTCATTAAAACTTACTGAAACATTTCAAATGCTGCAGCCAGCTCATGAGGGCATATGTTTTAGTCAGATACAATGTAATGGGTCCTCCCAGAATTTCGAATTGGAAAGGACTTCCACGGCAAATAATCACAAGTTTAGACAGCCATCCTCATCATGATGTGACAGCACAGGAAAAGTTTATGCCATGTAATTTTACAAGAAACATTGAACATGTGTCATGGTGCTGCAAAATGTATGCCGCTCCTTTATGAAAACTGAGGCAATGAAATCTCTGTGTATGGAAACAATAAGGCTGTCATCACAGTGGGTTGAAACATGACTGAGACTGATAAAAAGCACGCCCAAGGTCACTCATATGTGAACATTTTATCATCTTTCTTTGTTTGGAAAGGCGTAATTTGTCAGTTTGTTCCGTACGGCCAAACGTCCCGTATAGAGTTCTCAAGAACTGCTGTTGTTGTTTTTTTATTTGCGCTTGCTCGCTTTGAACTCAAGCGTAGTCCATACACACTATTTACAGTAGTGATGGACTGAATTTTGCATGGGTTAGCTTTCCATATTAACAGTATCCCTCGCCATCAGGCGAACCCACTCTGACTTCAGAGATACTTGTAATTTACGTCTCCAAGTCAAGGATGACGGGTCAACATTTTAGTCCAGCTGTCCGGTGTAGGGGTTGAACCACTTACCTCAGCATCAGCAAACCGGATGTTTAAGAACACATGCTCTTACCCATTTGGCCATGCGGACCTGCGAACTGCCGTTTAAGAGAGCCAGTAGACAGACAGACACACACACACACACAAGGCTGACACTTGGAGAAGCAAATCCTTGATGCTGCACCACAGCAATGCATCTTCACACACGTCACAACTCATTCGTAACTTTTGGTGTAGCACAAGTTGGCTGTGTCCTCACATGCTTTCCAGATTTGGCTTCCACCGATTTGTTCTTGTTCCCAAAGTTAAAATCCACCTTTAATGGTTGCAGATTTCAGACAGTATACGAGATCATGGCATATTTGCTACAATAAATACATGGTGTATCAGAATCAGATTTCCAAGAAGCATTCTAAAACTGGAAAACACATTGAAAGTGGTGAATCAATAGTTACAAAGTTAGTTGCATGTCCTTTACAATCAATGACTGATCAACGCAAAATTGGCTGCTTCCAAATCGCTCTCTGCTGTCTTAATGCGGTGTAATTGGAAATTATTAAATGTGTTCACTGCCTTTAAGCCACAACGCCAGCTGTATCAGTATTGCATTGAACAATTTTGATGGAAACATCTGGTTAAATTATATATAGAGCCCAGAAAATCCCAGTCTTATATATATATTTTTTTGACTGCCCTTGTATGTGTATTGAGATTATGAGAAGCAACCCGCTTCTAGTCTGCTTGTACAGTGAGAGAGTTTATATCTTACAATTTACTTGAAGTCTGAGGATACTGCAGATCTGTGCCAGCAGAGATGAAAAATCTTGCATCAGCAGAGTAGGTTGCCTACTTGATACTGGGAGTAAACTACTTCAGACTTGTTTCTGGTTCCTGTAATGTGTATTATGACACAGAAGGCATGTATTACTGATGTTGATGTTTTTAATGTGGAATACTGTGAAGGAATGTGATCTAGTTATTGCTTGTTCCCAGGGCAAGTTAGCTTTTATGTAGTCTAGAAACTAACAGCTCAATTGTTATCATTTCACCATATTGTAAGAAGTGGCAGTTCAGATTCTGCTGTTTCCTGCACCACAAATGGCCAGAACTTTGACACAAACCGTGTGGTAAGCGTGCTACAGGTGACTCATGAGCATTTGTTCATCTCTTTGCCTCACGCTCATGCAGGTCACATTTAACTGTCATAGAGTACCTACAATATATAGTTCACTTTTGTTACATTTCACTTGGTCAAGAAGATTATCGTTGCCGTAATTAGGTTCCATTTCATTACCATCTGATGTTGTGGTGTAGTATTAGACAATTACTTTATACCCAGAACATGGTTCAGAAGGCTGACTTTCTGGAGCAGATGTTTACTTCACAAGAAGTTCAGAAAGTGTGTCAGTCTGTGGTGAAAACTGCTTGGTCCAGTATAATTATTATTTCCTGCTGAGGGTTTTGGGCTACGGTAGCATTGTGGTTATTGACCTTTCTTTACAAACACTAGTGGTCCCGGTTCAGTTCCCCACTAGGGCAGGATCTTTTATCTGACCAATGTGGTTATGGTGTAGGCATTCTCTTACCTTTCTTACTGGATCATTTCCTGAGTGTCTGGGGATTGTATGGCCAGGACAGTAACTAGCCATGACCTCTCAATATGCCATGGCAACATACACTTCATGCCCTGGCAACAGTAACTGGGACCACTTTTGCCCGAACTAAGAAATTGTTTATATTAATTTGGTGTGCTACTGGCTCTCTGTTTTAGTGTCAGAATAAATTATCATTTCTTCAAGTTGACAGTAGGCTTTGTTTAGTGCTGTGACAGGAAGGTGTCATAGATTCAGGCACTTTCAATCTATTTCTTCTTAGGCACAATGAAATAGTTATATACAGATTAGTCTTGCTTGGATGGAATTACTTCTACATAATAAGTATACACTTTAGTATTTGCACCTTCCTATCAAAGTGAACAGTATTATTGAACATTATTTCAAGTATAAAACCACATTATTTCTTGCTGTGATGATCTCGTGTCTATATGTTTCTTGGGAATCCCCCACATGTAAACAGACCTTGTCTTAAAATAGACAGCTCTGTATGACAGTGGTACATTTGTCAAGGCAATGTGTTTACTTGGTGTGTCCACCAGATACAAAGCTTTGAGTCTCATGTAAAGTTTTCACTAAATGATTCATGTCTAATTTTCTTTGTTTTGTCAAATGTGAATCAGTATCGGACTCAGCTGTCTAATATGAATGTAAGGATACAGAAGAGTTAATTTGCACAAGTTATTTTTAGGTAATAAGAGCAATCAAAGACAAATTTAATATGTTTTGTGAAGCAATGAAATACAATACCAATGTTCAAGTCCCATTCAAAGGGAAGAGGGGAAATTCTCATGAATTAATACTCTGTGTTTCTGAGGAGGTAGACAATCAAAATGTGTGCCTTGCCTATCAGTCTGCATGCAGGGTCCAGTGACAGCTCCTCCATCATGCAAGGGTCAATCAGCTGTTTCTGCTCAACTTTTCATGACGAGAAATCTGATTCCAAGTGATAGGACCAGAACAGTGCAAGTGAACTTTGTTAGATGGTGGAGAATTACTATACGAGATTTCTGTACACCAAATATATCACCAGTAAAATGTGATCATAGGGTGATGGAAGTAGTGAAGTATGGCGTCAAGAAAACTCATGCAAATACAGTCATAATAAGTCATGGGTGACAGTTATAGATATCTAGAGCACTCCTGACACCAAGTTACCAGACTTGATTCTGGAGAAAAGTGCAAGACAGGTGTTAGATAAGATCTGTTGCCATCTTCACATTGAAGGTCAGACGCCAGCATTGTCTGCCTCCCACCAAGAAGATTCAGCCGTAACATCCTCATTTCCTGTCCATCTTTTGTTTTCTTCCCATTTAAAGTTACTGTTAGATAATATAAGACTAGTTAAAACAGTATGTGATAGCTGGTGTACTCCAAGACAGCTCACAGGGAACAATGTATTCAGCAAGTACACGTAGTACTTTGGTTATTAATGCGCTCTATCATAGCAGTAGATGAAAGATTCATTATATAAGCGGTATGAAGCAAGACAGTAACATGCTCATGAAAAACATTAACATTCTTATGTGAAATAAAGTCGTAATGGAGGTGTAGTACTTTTATACACATTTACAAAATCTGTTAAATGGCCAGCTCTTTGTGTGTGCTTTTTTTAAATATATAATATTTTATTTCAAACATGTGTAAAAGTAGTTCCATGACAGCTGCTGCTGTAGGCATGCAGTTTTAGACTTGACACATACCAGATCACAACATAATGAGGTGAGCTGATTGATCTTTTCCTAATCACCATTGCTTCCCTGACAATTGTTGGGTGGGTACAGCCCTCAAATGTACATGTCTGGGTTGTCCAAGAGTGATGTCCCAAGTTATGCAGTCCACGGGCTGGTATAAAGTTTCTGATACGTCACTCCACCATTCCATATGTGACCTAACCATGGCTAGTCTTGGGAAGAATATGTGGTCATTTTCACATGCCTTCAATGACCACATAGGTGGTTTGTGATTGCCGCCTGTCATGGCAACTTCTGCCATGGCGGGTTGGTGCCCTGAAGTGCAGAGTTGACCACTTACTCCGATGGATAACTGGTTCCCTGAATTCCTGTCCTTTACCACCAGGAAGTGCAGGTGGGATCTTTCCTTCATGGAGCTGAGACCATGCTGGCATATCTTGTATTTACTGGTCCTCTTCAACAACTGTTATAACTGAATAAGTTCATGCTTCCATATATTATGGTTTCCCAAATGATAGTGCTCGAGTTCAATCTCTAGCTGAGGAAGTATGTTTTCCTAACATGTGCTGACTCCAGGCTGGAACCAGATATGAGTACTAGAGATTTCACTGGGAGGAAAAGACATCAAAGTAGGCTGGCCACCTCACCTCATAAATCTGTGACCTATTATATGACCTCTGACCGGATCAGCTATACAGAGAAATCATTTATTTCTGATACAGTATAGTACTACCTGGTAAAGTTGTACCATGCCAGTGTAGGCATACGATCTAGGAGCCAGTCTGCAGAGAATGTGCAGGCCACATTGTCAATGTTTCATTTGTACATATTACGTTATGTTTCACTTGGTTGACTTTATTAAAGGGGTTATTCTTTTGTTAGTGCATAGAATCCTGTGTGTTTATTCATCTGTGACCAAATTTTGTTCTGAACTTCATGTTACACACGTTTCATTTTCATTGGTGTTCATTTCATGGGATATATTTGTTCCTTAATTAAGTCATTGGTTTTCAGAGCCTTTTGTTTTCATTTAAGTTTTTGATTACTTAGGAGCCTTGTAGCACAGGGGCTAGCAGGCTTGCCTGCCGAGTCTATGTTTATGTGTTCAAATCCCCATCGAAGCAGGTAATTTTTACAAATGAACCTGGCCTCCCAGGTCATCTTTGCCACAAATGGGTACCAGGAAGTGTCTTGAGAGGTTAAGGCAGTTGATGTGATGTTCACTACATGACCCCCCCCCCCCCCAAGAGTGCCAGTTGGTCTATTGGGGCTAGCCCCATATGCCTCACGACATGGACAGGGCTTCTCTATCTACATTACTTATTTGATCATTTATATAATCTAGTTTTTGAAGCATTTGATTGTAAGTGGTAAATAAATATTTACACACTACATGGTTGACACAAGTGATGGTGATACGATAAAACCACAGAACATTTCATTTCTACTAGTTAACATACATTGATGCTTAGCTTTACAAATGTGAATAAACAACTGTGTTCTTTCATTATACTTGTTAGTTTTGGAAGTGAATTATGTTTTCTATTGTTAATTGCAACATGGATGTGTATATCTGTCAGATTTTGCATGATGATGTCTCAAACACAATCTCCGATTAATGCTCATGTATGCATTATGTAGCTTTTATCCACTGTAATTTTTCTTCATTTTGTCTTGTGAATAAAAGGCTTCTTTAGCATGTGCACTAAATTACTTTGCATTTGTTATAAAACTGTACATAGTGTTTGTTTTAACTGGTGTCTTTGAGATGATCTTCTACTACTGCAGCAGTAACAAGAATAATATCTTTCCCACATTGTTCGTCTCCACATCCAATTCTCTTCTCTGTGTTCTTTGATCTCCCTGCCTTTTGCCTTGTAGATTCCAGGACTTGCTTGTTGTACTGTTAGTTGGTTTTCTGAATGAGCCCTGTCCAGTACTAATATATTTTTGTCATCTCCTAATTGATTGACATGACATCTTCCTTTAGTTCATTTGGAATGAGTCTGTAAATGAAATTTTTTTTCTACAAATAGGATGTAGAACAAGTCCGGCCTGGGCTGAATGGTAGAGACCATGTCTTGCCCGTGTAGCATGATCCCTCTCTCGACCTGCCTAGTTTACTCCAGAGGAACGGAACACCAATACAACTGGAACAAGACAAGTTGCAGAAGCTGTCGGATTAGCAAAGCAATACTCTGTCTTGTCTATCGGAGCTTCGATCCTAGACCAGTTGCCGACCAAGGCTGAGGGCCTGGTCTGCCTTGTTATGCCATTTAGTCATTAGGTTGCATTTCCTTGCACCATGATAAGGCCTGTACCCTCTCAGTTGCGCGCCTCCGTCCAATGCTCTTGGTATAATGTGGGGGTGTCGGGTTTGGTAAGTGCCGCCCAACATTCAGCGCTAACAGAAAGCAGGTAGTACCATGTAATGTTATATTGTAGCTCAGTTATATCTGACAAAGACCTGACCTGGTGGCATGGAATAGGAACCATATATTTTACATAATCTAAACTTGTGGAGTCTCAAATGCTTAAGTTACTCTGAATGGTTTGTGATAGGTTGGGACCATTTTTTTCCCCTAACTACTTCAAGTGGTGCATGGTGTTGTATTCTGCCTTTCATCTGCCAATAAAGCATACCAACTTATGACAAGATATTTGTGAACTTGTTTATGGTCGGTTTAATTTTGCAACTAAAGCTTCCTATAGGATGAGGAAGCTAGTCTCAAGCCAACCCTCCTCGATCGCCTCTTATGGCATTCATGGTAGGTTACAGTGCTACTATGTTTTGCTTCCCATATAGGACCCAGCAACTATGTGCATTATTAACTCTCATTAAACATGGTTTAATGAAAGTTAATAATAGTTATCATCATTGAGTTGTAGTATACTATTTTCGTCAAACCTGGCTCAATACTTCAACTCCGACAAACATGTTTTCCAGCTCAGTACATCAATTCCAACAAACATGTTTTCCAGCTCAGTACATCGACTCTAACATGTTTTTCCTGTTACCTAGCCTTTGTCTCCAGTCTCCCAACACGATTTGTATTCCATTATCCTTTGATTTGACCGACACAGGAAACTCTACTGGTAGCTATGCTAGTCGAAATAGTTCTTGGTATTCTTTTTATTTCTGTCCTTTATCCCACATTGCAGCATAAGCTTTCAACCAACACATGCCAAACCGTCCAATTCTTTGCTATATCTTTCAGAGCCTACCATGTCTTCCCAAGTTGTTCATCTGTCTCTAATCCTCTTCTCCGTGTGTATTAGGTTTCCCATCTGCTTCCTTGGCCCTATGTTATAAACAAAGGGGCCTCTGTGGTGAAGTGGTCAAGCCATCTGACTCGGGCTCCGAAGGTTGTGGGTTCAATTCTAGGCTGCGTCCTTCGGTTCATGAGTGAAATTTTTTCAGAGACTCCTGAGGGTCATCGCTGGAGCTATGGAGTTCATGCTTTGTGCGACTCTTTTCACACTGCGGAAAGAGACTGAGCCATATGGGATAACAACCTAATGCAGTGAAGTTGACTCTGTCGACTTTAAGCGACTTTTTTTAAAGACAAAGGAGTGTTTAGTTATACTTTCAGGTTTTCTCCAGTGTAGATCCTGCCCAGCACTGGTGTCTTTTCTTGGCTTCTTTATTCCTGATATTTGTTTAGTTCTCTTTAGGAACACCACATTGGTGATTCTGTCATACTATTTTAATCTTTCTGTTCTGATGAGGCACCAAGTAATGAATGTTTGTAGTTTATTAATTATTATTTAGTTGTTTCTCCCATTTTTTGATAACGTTAAGAGGTAAAAACTATTTTTAATGCTAAGCCTAATATCCTTTGATTTCCACATCATTTCCTAGTGCTTTGAAAGCTCCTCTTGCCTTTGTTTTGTTATTGTAATACCTCTGTCTGTTTCCCAATCTCTGTCTGCATTTTCTTCTTCTCTTCCTCCATTTACTTCATTGAAATGTTGGGTGGGGCTTGTAAAGATCTGTTATGTGCTCTTTCTAATGCTTTTTGTAAGTTGGTATTCATTTTTCTAAGGTTGTTCTTGATACCATCACTCCATCTTTTACGCGGTGTTCCCCTTGCTCTGTATCCATTATATTTATTCAATGTGGTAGATGGCAGCTGTGCATTCTTTGTGAGGTGGCGAAACCGTTTAATCTGTTGTTCTTTAATGAACTGCATGACTGGTTTCAGACCTAATCTTCCTCTAGTTTCCTTATTCCTAATTGCATCTCTCTATAACAGAGCCGGAGACAATGGTGATGAGGTGTAAACAGAGCAAACGCCAATTCATTGCAGTTGTTTCTGGAAGTCCCACTTTATTTGTCCATTACAGTTGACGTTATCAAATAAAACAGCGGTCTAACTAACTCTCATTCCAGATGTTGACATCACGCCTAGCCACTAAGAGCTATCGGTCGTAACTCAACGTTCCCTACCCCGTCGTCACAGCATGACAATCCCCCTATCTACCCCCCAACAGAGTGCTCAGTCGTGCAATGTTGAATATTATAATCTTCTCATTGCACACCAACCCATTCCCCTATAAGCCACTCTGTTATATTCCTTCTTTTCCCCCAACCAAACTTTTCCCCGAAAAGTCTTAAACCCCAAAACCTATTTAACATAACACCCTCAACCCCTAACATTTATATTCTATTCCAAAATCTGTGCAATCAACATTATAGGAACTTCTGTAAATCGCGATAGCTATCCGCTATTCCGCTATTCCGCCATTCCCCAGCACCTTACCCCAAAACAGTCATGTAACTTATAGCCAACTGCTATTTTCTAAGCCACTATAAAACTCCCCCTTATGTGAACACAATTACTTCTTCTTCGTTAACTTGCTTAAAAGCTCACTAGAAAACAAAAACTATTTTACTTAAAACTAATTCTAAACATGGTCAACGACAACTCAATCATAAGGACCAAAATAAATACAATTTTTGAAACTGAGACTTACGATTCAAAATAACTGATCAAACTAATATGCTAATATTAAACAAGTCAAAAGTAAATGAAACACACAAATCACAAGTAATGGAAACGAGCACAATTCAAAACATGACACCTCCCACCTCCCCCCCCCCCTTAATTTTTTGTACATCGTTTATCCCCCAACATTATTCAAAATAATATATATAATAAAATGCCGACGAAATAAATTTATAAGCAATTCAACAATTTAAGAACACATCATTTCTAAGTATGAAGTAATGAACTAAACAAAACAAATCAGCAATTCTGTCACTTTTAAGGACAGAATTTCCCACAACTTATGCGAACAAGATACCCTCTTATGTAGTCGTTAAAAATAAACAACCCACGTCCGCCCCAAAGCTAATAAAACCAATAAACTACTGTTATCCACAGCTTAACATTTCACTAGCTAAAGTGATTATCTCTGTACATAGAGCTTTGCTGGCATTTCAACGTACAAAGATTTCTTGGAAATTCTACCTACTAAGGATAAACGCAAGCCAGGTTATTTATTTTCGCAGTTAGTTACCATCTGTACCTCGGGTCAGCAACACCTATTGTAATAACATCTGTCCAGAAAGTCATTGTATGCTGTTTTATATTCTACGATGTATTCAATTGAATAAATATTTGAAATACAGCGAGGACTTGTCTCTGCTCTATAACCTCAGCACTGTTATACCAACAGTAACCATCATCATCAAATTTAACAACAGCCCCTCACAACAAACCTCACTCCGATGAGACATATTGAGTACGTCTTCTCTATATTGTCTTCGCTATATTCTCTCATTCCTCCGCATCAGTCAATCTCACCTCAGCATACCTCCGCCAACGATACTGGATCTGCTTCATAAAACGACAAACAAAACGTTAATTCTTCTTCTTCTTCGTTCATCCGGAGTTTTTTTTCGGATGTGATTGCGTTGTGTCTGTTTACAGCAGAGCTGCGTTCTTGCGCCGTTAGGCCGACACATCCGACTTCTGTGGGCATTTGTTGACCGGGTTAACCTTCCCGGGGAAACGTTAATTCAATATCTGACATAGGACTTTCACAATCCAACAACATTCATAATAACGTTGCGAGCACTACTCCACTCCATCCGGCCATTCCGTTTCAAACCCTAATTCGTCCAGTCTCCACTCATCATAACCAAACACATTATACCCTCTATGCACGCAAGGCTACTCTTTGCACCCGTAATTCTCTATAGTGCAACCCCGCAGAACATTGCAACACTCAACACATTGGTTTTGTCTGAAAACAATCGAACATTCTTTCTACTTCTTCCCTCTTTCCTTACACTATTCCTAAGCTATCATAGCCACACTTTCCAATCTATTATAACTGATTCACTTATCCCCACGCTCCTATACTCATGTACAACTATTAACAGAACACAAGACGGTGTCACTCCAACTCCAAAATTATCTATCACTTGTTGTGACTCTCTACCCAAAATAACACCATTGAGCAATACTAGCCCCCAACACCATACTGTGATACTACAATATAATCGCAATCCGCACATTCTAGACAGAAACATGTATACCCTTGAATTGCTCAAACCGCAATTTATCTAGTAAGCCAACACAATGTAACATATAATTCAATCCTCTCATATACTCCACTTGTAGAATTTTCACCTCATAATCATAATTATACCGTCTCCAAACTGTTCACCATCTCTACTAATCGTTAATTGTCAGTCATCAGCCTCAGAATTCGAACACCTATAGACCGTCTCTAACCTAAACAGCTCATTTTCATTCTATTTTTAAGCTATAATTTTAGCACATTGCCTCCTAATATCTGTAACTATCAGTAAAGTAATCTGGTCTCAACATCATATAGTCTTTTATCTTCCTTGCGTCATCTTCTGTACAAGTCGGGTTAATAGAAATTCCTGCCACCTGCCTTTTCTTCTTAACTGCTTTCTTTCTATTACTGTCAGAATCTCTAATGTCTCCAACCGAGATGCAGTAACATCTTTAAAGAACATAACTGCCAATGATATTATGGAAGTTTTCTTCCATATATTCCCACGAATAGGGTTTCCAGACACTATCCTATCAGATCGAGGAAGCCAATTCATTGCATCATCTACTCAAGCTTTCACCAAAATGTTAGGGGTGAAACAATGTTTCAATTCACCATACCATCCTCACTCAACGGGAATCATAGAAAAGTTTAACGGTGATTTGAAGCATATGCTTGCTAAAGTCACGCAAGAATATCCCAAAAACTGGGACGTATATTTGCCTGCTATACTTTTTGCGTATCGCGAAGTCCCACATTCTAGTACTGGGTTCTCTCCTTTTGAACTTATCTATGGTGCCAAACCACGTGGCCCATTGAGTATCTACCATTCAATGTTAACTGAAGCCACCCCTTTACTTAAACCCATATCATCATACGTATATGTAACATCATTGCGTGAAAGAATCATCAAATCTTGTACTATTGCAAAAGAAGCACTAAAACTATCTGGTGCTACATATAGACAATATGCAGACAAAGGTAACAGGACAATAACGTTGACACCTGGACAGGACGTACTTCTTCTCTTACCTAGTGACCGACACTTATTGACTGACTCTTGGCAAGGACCATTTAAAGTAATAAGACAGATTTCAACGGTAGACTATGAGATTCAAATAAAAGACAAACATAAAATATTCCACATCAATATGCTAAGACCATACTACAACAGAGACAACGAACAAGACGATACAACAGCCTGTACAGTTATAATAGACCATGAAGATGACGAAGATAGTGACGAAATTCCAACACCTGCATTAGACACAACAAACTTCTTGAAAGAAATCAAAATAAACACAAATTTAACACAAGCAGAAACAGACAGCTGCAAACATCTCATACAACAGTACAACACCATCTTCTCCAACAACCCAGGACAAACAGAATTAGTACAACATCACATCACGCTCACTTCAAACACACCAATAAAATGCAGACCTTACACCATTCCATTACACTACAAAGAAAACTTACATCAAGAGATCATTAGCTTAGAAAAAAAAACATCATTAGACGATCCCAATCACATTTTTCGTCTCCAATGGTCATGGTACGCAAAAAGGACAACACGATAAGACTCTGTGTAGATTATCGAAAATAAAATAAAATAACACTTTTAGATCTGGAACCAATGACCAACTGCGAAGATCTACTGACAGAACTGACAGACTCTAGGTACTTTACGAAGTTAGATATGACTAAAGGTTATTGGCAGATAACGGTACACGAGCAGAGCAGACATCTAACAGCCTTTGCCACACCTTGGGGACTGTACGAATGGTGCAAATTGCCATTTGGGCTAGTCAATGCCCCAGCGACATTCGTACGCATGACACGACTCTTACTTGTGGACATAACAAACATTATCTGTTACATGGACGACATTTGTGTTCACACAAAGACAATGACAGACCACATAAAGACATTACAGCAGACATTTGAACGGATCAGACAGCACGGACTGACTGTGAAGCCTACAAAAGTTGACATAGCCTATCAAGAAATCTCCTTTTTAGGGTATAAAATATCTAATGGCTTTGTCACGACAGACGATAACATCGTATCTAAAATACTGAAACTCTCACTTCCGGATACCAAGAAACAAGTCAGAAGTGTGTTAGGACTATTAAATTATTATAGGCAGTTCATACCAGATTTTGCTGAACTAACAGAAAAATTTACTAACCTACTAACGAAAAACGAGCCTGAAAAGATTGTAAACAATGAATGCCTAAAATTTGCATTCCAGAAAGTGTTATCGTATTTTTCTGAGAATAGTTTAAAGAATCCCATTCTCAAATTGCCAAATTTACATATTCCTTTCAGATTACGCACAGACGCGAGCTCCGTGGCGATTGGGGCAGTTCTGTTACAGGAACATGACAACATTCTACACCCTGTATACTACGTCTCTAGAAAATTGAAACCAAGAGAACACGGTTGGTCGACACCACAATTAGAAGCCCTTGCTCTAGTGGTGGGTATAACTAAATTGTCCAGATTCCTCCTGGGACGGCATTTTATTGTAGAGTCCGACAATAGTCCATTAAAATTTATTACTTCAGGAGTGCCGACAAACCAGATGATAGCGCGATGGTCACTTTTGCTGCAAGATTACAGCTTTGAAGTGCGACATATCGCTGGCAGAACCAACACGATTGCTGATCTTTTGTCCCGTTGTCCGAACGACCCAGTAAGCACTAATGTCTGAGTGTAGTGTGTTAGAAAATACTCAGACCAACTCAGCCATCAGTGAAGTTTTTTATTCAGGAAAGCTGTGTACATCTAATATACGATGTGATAGGGTTCATTCCCACTGCAAATATTTTTTCTTATTTTATTATTAGTGTAGTAATCGTCTTGAATAATTGCGTAGTGTGTGTTAGAAAGCGAACAATATTAATTGTATATATTATGAAATAAGAACAGTGCCACATGCGCTCATAACTTACCTCAAGCGAACTATTCAAGTTATCAGTGGTATCTGCGAGTGGAACATATCCAGTGATATTTTAATCCTTGAACGAAAGAGTGAACTGAACTGTGACATCTACACCACTGCAGTCAATTGCAATCCAGAAGTTTTCCAGCGAAACAACGAACACATTAACTATCAGATCAATTTTACATTCCAAATTGCTACGAACGAAAGAATGAACTGAACTGTGACATTTACACCACTGCAGTCAATCGCAATCCAGAAGTTTTCCAGCGAAACAACGAACACATTAACTATCAGAACAATTTCACATTCCGAATTGCTACACCAGAGCGGAACAAGTGTGTGATAGAATTTTTAACGACATCAGCTGTTCGTGTGTACTTCCGGAGAGTTTGTAAATTTAGACCAAAAGTAGAAGACGATAAACAAAAACCTAAAAAATTTATGACGCTTCTAAAATAATTATGAAACACCAATTTCGAATACACGAATTGTGTATTAGTATTTTTCGACTAGTGTAATCTTAGAATCATATCTTGAGTAACTTATTCACACTATCGACATTTTTTCGCTAGTATGGAAAAGCATCAAGCTATGACGCTGAGAAATAGAATAATAATTGTAATAGATTAGATTTGAGATCTTTTGAAATTATGTCCCTTTCATTTAATTGTTGTTACAGTATTATACTAAGGGCGGTAAATTGAAATGTATTCGAATATGTGTTGTATAAAAATAGCCATTGTGTTGCCAGATTGTCAACACTCCAAGAGGTCTTCAGCTGGGCATGGTATAGGGTTTACGACGTTGTAGACCAACGGAAGAGCTCCCGGCCAAATGAGGTCGGAGCTCGAGCGTTGAATGCGGCTTATAAAAAGACGTATTACAGTCTTACCTGATGTTTTTTGTTGCAAAAAGCATATTATTTCGTTTTTTTTTTAAAGGTTGCGAGGTAGTTGCATTGGATGCTGGTGCTACCGATCTGACTGGGTTAATATTGCAACTTAGGTGATCATCCATCGAGAGGATGAAACTTGGAAAGTGGTAAAGATTGAACACCACATGACTTAACATACAACTTGCATTTCGTATGTATTTCTATGCCAATGTACGTGACAACAGAAAGGTCGATTCTGACATGGTTAAAAGATTAACCCTTTATCTATGTAGAGTATACATGAAATATAAAATCTTTCATGAATAAGCCCCACCCGGGGGGGGGGGGGGGGGGGAGCGTGTCAGAATCTCTAATGTCTCCAACCGAGATGCAGTAACATCGTTACGCCCGCCAGGCGAATAGTTGCCAACCGGGATGCAGTAACATCGTTACGCCCGCCAGGCGAGTACCAGTTACCTGCCCGCAGGTTGCTGGCTGACGTGATAGTCAGCGGTCAGGCAAGGACAAAGCAAGACGCACGCAGTCCTCGTGAAGCCAATCCACAGGGCAAGCACTGTGCGGGGAAACCGGCAGACAGCTTGGGAACTCGGACATGACAGGACGTGTGGGTTGAGAAAGGCTTCGTGTAGTTCTGTGCCCGAAAGTCGAGTGCTTGTATATCTTGTGAGATAGACTGTGAAGCTGTGGGTTTTGTCTGTAAGTGTACTGATGTATTGTATATGTATAGTAATGATCATCACATGCCAAACTAGATCGTATTGCATGTGAATTGTAAATAAATCCATTGAACTTAGTGTCATTGTGTGTCAAGTCCAATCCTTGTGTACTTGTACTTGTCTCACATATGTTAGGTCCAACGAGCCAGGTTTAAGATCATGACAATTACCTCTATTTATTGTTCGTGTCTTTACCGCGTCAGTCTGTTCAGTATATTTCTTATATTTTCCTATTTCATCTTCTGAAGTATTAAGTAACAACCGACTACTGTCAATTATACCAGCTGAGGAAAAGGTTTCCCTATATTCAGAACTTGTACTACTCACATTCTTGTTATTTCTACCTTTACCTTTCATTTTCCGATCAGGAATATATTGAATGTCCCCATCTGATAAGTCTGAGGTATCTGCCGTATCAACATTTACTAGCAAACTTGCTTCAGACCTGGTCTTAACCTTAACAGTTTTCCTAACTTTCTTCCTGATGTTTCTTGGTTTTAACGGATTATGCTCTGCCGGAACAGTCTCTTTAATTTTGACTGGCGCAACCTTTTCAAATTTCACTTGTGCTGGTAATTTAATTTCTACTGTCTTGGTTTGCCTTCCCTTTTCTATTTTCTTAATTGGCTGTAATTGGGTTGTCTTCTCCACAGTATCCACTTGAGTCTGGGTACCTTTGTCCGCGTCCGCATTACTGACTGTCAGTGTCTGTGTCTCTCTTTCTTGCCTGCCACTAAAAACTGAAAACACCTTCTGAGTACCTGAGGTCCTATTGGCCTGATCTTCTCCGTTGCCTCTCTTTGCAAGTAAATATCTTAGCCGTCTGATTTCGAACCATTGATTTCGTAATGTTCTCGCATCTTTATTATTAGCTGGCCAGTTCCATCGTTTCTTATTAAAATTCTTTTTCTGATAATTATTGACTTCTGACTTTTTATGTTGTCTCTCTATACACCTCCTTGCCCTTGTCATGTCAGATCTTATACTTATACAGTTAATATCTCGCCTGCGGTACCCTCTGTCATTGTTTGGACACGGTCTATAAAAGTGTACTTCCTGCCCACAGTTAAAACAGGTTGAAGCCAGACGCAGCCTTAGCGTAGTGGAATTATATTGGTCATCCGAATGGAAACCCCGACTATGTTGACCTCTATTATGTGTCCGTGGAGACATTTCCATCCTAGTTTCTATATTATTTATTCTGTTTCGTCCCCAGCTATTTATAGTGTGACCAATGTCCATTGGTACTTCTACTCTTTGCTCATTATTACTTCCTATTTCTCTCCCTACTCGTAACCTAAATCTTCTTCTTAAGCTTTCTTCTTGTATGGCCACATCTATTGCTTGTGACAGTCTTGCTGGGTTTTCTCTCATTAACTTAAACTTTAGTCCATCTGAGCGTAACCCATCTACAAATATTCCTACCAGCATTCTTTCTACTTCTTCGCCCTGCACATTCTGTCCCAAGAATGCTTCTTCTGCTAAATTTACTAATCTAAGTGATAGATGTACACTCTCCCCATTCTCCTGTCTAGACTGTCTCAGCACTGAAAAGGCGTGTTGGGGATCTGTAATCTCTGCAAATTTATGAGCTAGATCATCTTTAAACTCTTCCCAAGTTTCGTCCACCCCTGCTTCTAATTTCCGTCCAACCCATTCCCCTATAAGCCACTCTGTTATATCTCACAGTTACTCCTGCAGCTCTTCTAAGGCATCTCATCTTGGCTGTTACGATATTGTGCCCATTTCTGTCTACAATACTACCTAAATATGTATATGAATCAACCTCTGGAAGTGAGTTTTCATAGTCGAAAACGAGTTATAGAATTCCATCTGCCTGGCGTCATGTGCTCATAGCAGCGGATCCTTCTAGAAGTCCCCCCCCCCCCCCCCCCATTCCGTTTGAGGACAAAGGGTGGGGTTTTTTTTTTGCGTTCGCTCACTTTGAACTCAAGCGTAGCCCATACACGTGACACTACTAGAGAGTAGAATGGATTGATTTGCGTGTGGATTAGCTTTCCCTATTACCAGTGTCCACGCTATCAGGTGAACCCACTCCGACTTCTGAGATAATGGAATTTACATCCCCAAGTCAAGAACGAGAAGTCAATATTTTAGTCTAACAGACGGGTGTATGAGTTGAACCCGCTACCTCACCATCAGCACACTGTGTAGTGAAATAGGAATAGAAAGACACGATAGCGTTATTTAGTTGTCAACCTAATATGTTACTGAAACTGTTAAAGAGATGTTTTATAACTGTAATAATAATAATTATAACATCGAGATTCATGAAAAATCTGTAAAGAGAGGTTTCATAACTGTAACAGAGTTAATATTAGTAATTATAACATCGAGATTCATGAACGATCTGTAAATAGAGGTTTCATAACTGTAACAGAGTTAATATTAGTAATTATAACATCGAGATTCATGAAATATCTGTAAAGAGAGGTTTCATAACTGTAACAGAGTTAATATTAGTAATTATAACATTGAGATTCACAAAAGGTCTGTGCCAAGAAGAACGCAAACTAGTACTGTAGTATTGACTACTGAATAAGTGTGTTAACAGTGGACCGCATAGTAACATAGTTTATTGAATGTCAACAAATAAAAACAGAACAATTAGACAATGTGAAATGTTAAAATAGTACTATTGTTGACAATGTAAAGTTAAACAGTAACATTAGAGATGTGCCGATAACATAATGAAATGTGTAGAGATTGTTGATTCTTAGATGCGTACATTTTCGCTGGATTATCATATGAAATGTAATAATTATGAAATATAAAGTGCAGAAATAACGGTGATAATTGTTCGAGGGTGCGAGTGTACACTGATGTATGTTGTTAGGATACTTTAGTTACTGGAAATTAATAATTAGAAGTAATTTATTGTTAAAGTGTGAACAAACAATTCGTATCGTGCTAAAAATGATTGACAACTTAAGTCATATAATGATATATTATCTCAGTGTTGGTTAGTTAGTGCACTGTTTAGAACTGGCCCATTTCCGCGTCCTCCTGGCTGGGGAAAGCAGGGATGTGAATGGGTGTATGCGATTCACAGTCATACCTATATGTGTATGATGTTGACTTGTGAATGTTTAGGTTAACTCTTTGAAGTTTCAATTAGATTCACAGTTCAGACAGATTGGTTGGTGGATGGTTTGATGAATGGGTGTATGTGATTCACAGTCATACATATATGCGTATGTTGTTGAGATGTGATTGTTTAGGTTAACTCTTTAAAGGATCAAATACTGAAATAGTTTCATAATTCAGACAGATGGGTGTGTGGACGGTTTGGTGAATGGGCACATGCGATTCACAGTCATACATATAATATGTGTTTGCTGTTGACTTGTGAATTTTCAGGTTAACTTATTAACAGTTTCCCTTTCTCTCTTCCCCCTTCTCTCGCCCTTCTTTTCCCTTCTCTCTTTCTCCATTTCTCCCTCCCTCTCTCTCTCTTGTCCCTCCCCCCTCTCTTTGAAGTCAGTGTTGAGCCTTTTTTTCCGTCTCGACCCGGCAACAAAGCACCATCTCCATTGCTCCTGTGTTGCAGAACTCTCATGTCTCTCTCCAGAGTCAAGACACCAGCGGGGTGGGCCTGACAGGTACTGGAACTTTACATCTGTAAAGAAGCATATTAGGACGTCACGGGTCAGGGTTCAGCACAAGACTTAGGGCTAGACTGGCAGTGTGCCTGAGTGGGTCATGTTTCTTCTATAGGTCTCAGGGACTTGTCAAAAGACCCCCATTCCAGTGCTGGGGGTGGGGGGGGGGGGAATATAAGCCCTTTATATATATATATATATATATATATATATATATATATATATATATATATATATATATATATATATATATATATATCATGTGCCATGCCGGAAAGCGTGGGCGGTCATAACTCGCCATTTCACTCGATCACCAGTATCGTGGATCAGCTCAGTGTTTCTGTCTCGTCCATATATATATATATATATATATATATATATATATATATATATATATATATATATATATATATATATGTATATATGTATATATATATTTATATATTTATATATATATGTATATATATTTATATATATATATATATATATATATATATATATATATATATATATATATATATATATATATATATATATATATATATATGCACACACACACACATCACCATACATTCATACCACATTTTAACTATTCCTTTCAATACCGGTTCTGTAACGATGGGGGTTAAGAACGCAATTCACAATCCAGCATACCGAAACACAGCTGCAGACATATTGGCAGCATTGATTGGCTGCCTTGCATTGATTTTTAAGAAACGGTATGAGTGCCGGTCGATCAAAAAGCAATGGCAAACTACTGAACGTAAATTTGCCTAGAAATCACAAACAACGAAGACATGCTGGGGTTGACTGTGACGTCCTGTAAAGGAGATGCGACTAACTTTAATGTTCAATATAGAACTGGTGCGGTGGCGAAGGAGTTAGAACGCGGTTCCATATTTCGCGTTCGAAACACAGCTGCGGGCGAATTGGAAACTGACCGCCTTGTGCTGGTTTTGATACAATGGTATGAGTGTCGGTGGTTGCGAAGTTAACTCACAAAGAGAACTAATTACTCACATCAGAAGAAGACAGCCCACATTCTTTGGGCATGTCATGAGAAGAGGAAAACTGGAGTATGCCGTCACAATGGGAAAGATGGAGGAGAGGAGTGGCGGTGGAAGGCCAAGAGAGAAGATACTGGACAGTTTAATATCACATCATGGAGGTACATCAGTATCGACAGTATACGGAAAAGAAGGCTGTAGACAGACATGATCGCCAACGCCAAGAATTTTTTAAACTGTATGAGATGAGTGTCTAAGTAACTAACAACGACATCATTGGGGAGACTAATGAAACTTAGGACTTGCATCAAAATAACATATGTGAGCACATATGTGATGTTAGGTTAGTACTAACATCATGCTTGCGCCCACTCATGCTTCGTTAGTGACTGGTTGCCCTCCTGCCTCCGCCCCCCTCCCCCTCCTTTCTATGTGCTCACTGAACCGCAACACCCCTCACCCCGCCATCAACCTCCATCTAACGCCGTCGGTTGGGTATAAAAAGAATACATCGGAGATTTTCTGAGTCACTCACAGATCTTCACTGTGAGGTAAGTATGGACACATTTTTTTCAACTCTAATTTTCTCTTCATTGCTTTAATTTTTTTCATTCTTTTGTTCTTATCGTCCTGTCGTAACCTTTTGATGTAGTCACAGAAGATATCCTTGACTATATGTTGTGTTTGTGAATGTGTTTATTTGCTGATGAAGGCTAATCGCTGCAACGTCCTGTATGTGTCGTAAATCTGTTATGTAAAGCTACACTACTATGTGTCGTTTTATATTGTTTACATTTTCATAGCTTTACCGCAGTTCCACCCAATTTTATTCATATTTAGAACATTATATACAACAATAAGAACGATTCACAAACATCAATCAGCATTATTTGGTCATATGCTGAGAAGAGTGGCATCGGAGAACATCGTGACAACTGGAAATATCGGCGGGGAAACTAGACAGAAACTGACCAAATGCAATTATAGTGGATGGACATAGGCGGCAGGTTATCCTCAGTCAGCAGAGTTGATTAGAACACCATAGACTGAGGTCCTAGGGTAAACAGAACTTTTACACCAGCTCACAGGGCACATGATAATGATGACAGAAACATTGGAGAATCATTTTGGCCAAATGTTTCTGTAAAGTAAAGACTTAAAACACAAGCCACGAAGAATTAAGGACCTTCTAGGACATCCGCGCACACATGACTTGTTCTGGAAGTTTATGGGTGAACTTGAGCCGGGTCAGCTCTGCAGTTCTCCCACCTAGAAAAAGACGAAGTTGTGTATCACAACCGAAATGGAAAATTTGACTTTCAAGTACATAGCGTTGACGAGTAACTGCTTGGTACTTCTACAATATGATGTAAGCAAATATATAATATAGTATCCAGCTAGTTTTAAACTGCAATAACTTTATCCCATTACTTGGACTTAACTTTGAAGATTAATGTATATCTTTATAGAGCAGTTACCTTGACAACCAAATTTAATGATTTGACACAATGAAGTGTTTCTAATTATTAGGTTACTTCCCTTGTAGAAAAAAAGTGTTGCTTAATATTTGTTGTCTGCTGGGGTATCAACCTTGCACTCCGGACAAGTCCATATGTACCCAGACTCTCTGACACACACACACACACACACACACACACACACACACACACACACACACACACACCCAAACACACACTCACTCACTCACACACTCACCCTCTCTCTCTCTCTCTCTCTCTCTCTCTCTCTCTCTCTGTCCTCCGCTCTCGACATCTCTCTAAGGGCGTTAATAACGTCGACACGATCCACGGGCTGCCGTCTACAGGGAGTTGGAATGAGTTGAGTTGCAGAACCAGCAAGTTTATCAGCTCGCTCATTTCCGTCAACTCCCGCATGTCCCGGAACGAAGATAAAGGACAACAGACCTCCGCGGCGTTCCAGTCCACTGCCTACGTGCAGAACACGTCTCGATCTTTCGGATCATGCTCATTGAATCACTTAGTACACAAACGTTGGTCCAATATAATTATGTTATTCTAGCATAAGGAAAGTCTGCGTTACTGTAATCACCTCCATCATCAAGCTGCTCGTGGTCATATGGTTGGCATCACTGGCTTCTTAAATGGTTCTGTCTGCTGAACCTGCCGAGAATGTCCACGCACTTCTCTGCTGCTGTATAACAGATTCATCTGTATGGATAAGCATCTCATCTCATCTCATCTCATCTCATCAGTTTCCTCTTGTACCTTGCGGTGTCGAGGTGAAGTATAAACATCGTGAGAGTGCCAGATTATGGGCTATAGATAAGCATATCGGAATCAGTGCGTGTTGACTTCTGCATTGACAGCAGTAGGATTTTGATTGAACAAGAATTGAAAACAAAACAAAACATAAATAAAAGTATCATGGTCGAGAAACTAAAATACATAGGCCGCTTCAAACGCTGCAGTGGCTTACAAAGAGCAGCGATTGAAGACACGATTCCAGGCAGGACCATGAGGTAGATTTTATCAGTATGATGCAAATATTCCAAATGCCGCCCCTTAAATGTTTTTGTTTCTTCTTTTCGAAATGCCGCCCCTTACAGATTTTTAATTATTGAATGGTTCAAATTGTATTTTGATTTTCCTGCTTATGCCGCCCCCTTACGGTGCGGAGTAATGCCACCGCCTCTCTACATCATAGCACGGCACGGCCCAGGTTCCAGGAGGCAGGAGTCTACCTACGCGACAGTCAGCACAGGACAGAGATCTCACTCTAGGCATGACAGAACATGAGGCAAGGAAACTAGCCAAGCCTTGAGTCTTTTGGAGGCTGTAATGAGAGCGGTGTTATGTAAAGGATATACTTCATACATATAATAAATTGTCCACCGTGCCATTCTGCCAACCCATCGTGCATTCTCTCTCTCTCTCTCTCTCTCTCTCTCTCTCTCTCTCTCTCTCTCTCTCTTTGTTTTTCTCTCTCTCCCTCTGACTCTCTCTCTCTCTCTTTCTCCTTGCGACGTTCTCTCTCCGTCAATGTTTATCTCTCTTTCTCCCTCTCCCCCTGACTCTCCCTCTGACTCTCTCCCTCTCCCTCTGACTCTCTCTCCCTCTCCCTCTGACTCTCTCCCTATGACTCTCTCTCCCTCTCCCTCTGACCCCTCTCTTTCTCTATCTATCTATCTATCTATCTATCTATCTATCTATCTATCTATCTATCTATCTATCTATCTATCTATCTATCTATCTATCTATCTATCTATCTATCTATCTATCTATCTATCTCCCTCTCACTCTCTCTCCCTCTCCCTCTGACTCTCTCTCCCTCTGACCCCCCCCCCCCTCTCTCTCTCTCTCTCTATCTATCTATCTATCTATCTATCTATCTATCTATCTTTTTTTTTAAACTACTACTTCTGATTTGTGTCCATTGTTATCTACATGTCTTAATCATGCCTTTGTATATTCCTCAGGTGCATCGTGTGCGCGCCATTTTATTTTATTTTGATGCGCAAGGATGCGATGAACTTGGCTTTCGTAAGGAAGATATTATTAAAATAACCCAGAAAGTTGATGAGAGTTGGTGGTCACGAAGGGATGTTTCCTGTAACATATGTTGAGCGTTTACCTGATGATCATCATTAGGATCGCACATTCTTACTGCAATGCTTCATTTATTGTTGTTACTAATGCTCTCAAGAAACACAAGCATAACAATAAAATCATCAAGTGATGTGTACAATAGACAATCAAGAACTGTTTATGCGTTGTCAGGCGGCTAAACTGCACGAAAATTTTCTTTGCATTAAATGAAAAGATGATTAGCGACATGCATACAAGACATTCAGTAAGTGTTTTTGTGCTGTCAGACAATAGCACGAAAAAATGTCCTCTGCATAAAAATAAAACGTGATGTGTACACTAGACAATAACCTTATGTGCTGTCAGGTAACGAAAAATTGTCTTTGCTGCGACGGCCTTTATTCCCCACTGCTACAGTAGAAGTTTTCTTGCCTGGTGATTGTATGGACCGTAAACTACATCTCTTATGTAATCATTTGCTGTGTTGTTTAAAGAGCTTTTACAGCCAGCTCAAGTCAGCTGAAACATCATTCTTGTGTTTTTGGATGTATTATACCTACAAAGAAGACTTCGGCAAACAGATTTCTAGAGGTCATCACCTTGGTTTGTGGTTGTCTGGTTCTTTTGTACAGAGGACGTGTGATATCACAGTTGTAGAAACACATTTGTTTTTGATTCTGTTTCCACTTATATGTTGTTCTATTTTCATGTTAATAATAGATTGAGCCTGTGTCAGTATTTAAAATTATTTCTGTTTTCTAGCAGGCGTGCAGTTGAATTAATTGTGCCTCACATAAGGATGTAAGTGTTTTGTCTTCTTGAAATATCTAGTCTTTCTTTTAATGTATTCCAGCATTTCATTTCATAAACCCAAATTCTGGATGCATCGCCTGTAATATTTTGTAATTTGAGGCAACTGATTTTTAGAAATGTGTCTTTACATTGATACTTTATAGGTGATAGGATTTAAAGGACATTCAAGCATGAATGCTGAAATTGTCATTAATTATAAATGTGTTTTCAATATATCGTACAACTATTTACCACTGATATGTGCAGGGAAAATGCATAGTGTAAACACAGATATATAGTGTTGGTAAGTATGGGTTGGGAAGCAGTGAGAGGTCTAAAACCACATGAAAACAATTACAGGCAGAGATAAATAACGGGATGCCATGGACGGAGCTGTAGGAGATAGCATAAGAAGGGTGACAGATCTTGTGTTGATTGAAGGCCTTTGCCACAAAGGGCACAAGAAAGAGGTATAGGTTGGGGTATAAGGATTGATGAGATTCATGAGTTAGCTCATACGAGGCAGACATTTTTGAGTGTTAGTGTTTGCTGAGTGGCTGGCCGAATGGCTAAGAACTCTGGATTCTCCTTAGGGAGACTCGGGTTCGAATCTTCAGTAAGGTGTGGGTTTTTTTTTCTGTCGGGCAAAAAGAAAATCCTAACCTTCAGTTTGCAGCGACTGCACTAGCCAGGCGACCTTAATTCTTCAATCTCAAGGGCCCCCCCCCCCACCCACCCACCCTACACTGCAAGTTACTAAGTTACTATAGGCAGTATATGACAGTATTTGCTGTCAGAGCCAAAGATAGCCTGTTTAAGTGAGTTTAAGAAATAATGAATAGGAGCAGTTGTTGTAAGCCTATCGGGTAACATTGGAATAAAAGTACGGAATGCTGAAAAAAAACTAAAACACAAAATAATTAAATCTATCTTTGCTACTGCGTGAAATAATTACTAACACAGCCAGTCAGTCACAGAAATTGAAATGGTCATTTGAACTGGTTTTTAGCAGTTTCTCTATAAAATTAGACAGCCCATGGATTTCTGCACATCTCAAGTGATGTGTTATTGGGGGAGAGAAGTACAAAACCTAGTATAATCACTGGAGGGATGCTGCAGGAAAACCGTTATTAACCTAATGTCATGGGTGTCAGTTGCTCTGTGTGCTAACATTTGATACAGTTGCATACTTGATCTCATGCTGACAGTAGTTTGATATTATAACCATACTGCATACAGGAAAATGAAGTATGTGTGGAAACAGTAATAACCAAATAACATATTTACTGTAGTGCAGTACAATAAACTAGTATCTTCAGCTAACAGTAATAACCAAATAACATATTTACTGTAGTGCAGTACAATAAACTAGTATCTTCAGCTAATGTAGTTTATAGAATTTCTGTACCTAGTTAAAGATAGTAAATCTAATGATTGAGGAGTATAAAGAGAATTACAACAATTGTATAATCATCAGTAGCATTAAATTGCACAGATTAATATGCCTGGGTGTTAGTTTAGTTCAGTGGCAATGATTAGTATTGGTTGGTTATTTGTTGCCCATGTCTTTTTTCACATTAATGTTATGAAATCATTGAATTAAAGGTGTTGGGGGAAAACAAACAAATTTACATTGCTGTGGATCAGATTTGTGTTGGCATCTACAGATTATAAAATGTATTTTCTTGTCAGGTTCTGCATGACCTCATGCCTTTTTACACAAGAGGCTTTAGAAATCTGTAACAGCTTTATGATATCTTGAAGGCTGAAATTATGTAGAATTTTCTCTGAAGCTATTGTCTCATTATGGATGTACAGAATTATGTTCTCAGAATTGCAATAGATTTTGCATTGTGTATGTGTGTCTATATATGAAAATGTACTTTCTGGCTATAAAATATTTTACTTAAAACTGATAGTTCAAATTTTGCAGATTATATTTTTGATATCCTTACTGATTATTATTCATTTGTTGATATAAATTTAAAACAACCCCTACCCGAAAACATCTTGCCATGCTAGTATATACGTAAAGCAAAAATTAATATATGTATGATAAAGCATACTTTGCTGCACTGTTCATTGGCCTGTGACCAGCACATCTAATTGTGTAAGGCATTACTATTGAGCTTGCCTTTGACAGCCTCAGGTCTTATCTTCCAGAAGTTGCCTACCCTCCTAATCTTGGACAGCCTCAGGTCTTATCTTCCAGAAGTTGCCTAGCCTGGTCTTTGACAGCCTCAAGTCTTATCTACAACTGGAATAGCTCTTTGGGTCATTGGAACACATAGCCCTATACCATAGTGAGGTTGAGGCATTGAGATTCATGCACTATAACAGTACAACTTGTAGGTTTTGCTGTTTATTGGTTTCAGTATTGGGGTTAGCCTTTTGTGTTTGTTACTCTTTAGTGTATAATGCTGTTGGTGGCTTTGGGCTGATGTAGATAGTAGTATTAAGGTTGGATTATATTTGAATTAAAAAAAAAAAAGTCACTTAAAAGTCGACAGGGTCGACTTCATCGCACCGGGTTTTATCCCATATGGCTCAGTCTCTTTCCGCAGCGCGGAAAGCGTCACACAAAGCACGAACTCCGTAGCTTTTAGCGACGACCCACAGGAGTGTCCAAAACATTTACCTCGTAAACCGAAGGGTGCGGCCCGGAATCGAACCCACAACCTTCGGAGCACGAGTCAAACGGCTTGACCACTTCGCCACAGAGACTCAAAAAGCACTGGTAGTTTCGGTAATTGCCCTTCTGATCTACAGACTTGTTTAACCTCCATTCATTGTGTAATCAAATGACATGCCTCAGTAAAGTTGTTCTTTTTGCTGGATATGAAGTAACAGATTGGAGCTATGTTATTGAAAAAACGTCTGTGGTACCTAACTATACCTATTTTATTATATTACTTAGGGAGTCAGGTTTTTTTCTATCCTGCTATAGCTAAATGAATAACTGAGCAATCAATACAGCATCTGTTGGTTGAGGCAACCAGGCAATGTATGGTGTGTTATGCGAGATAAGGAGGCTCATATTTTGAAACTTAAAGCTCTTTCTATGAGGTCACATGACATGCAGCTTTTAACAATCTCACTTCAGAGAAAGATGTTACTCAATACATTTTTATTCTGACTTTTTTTATTCACAACTTTGTATTTTTCATTAATGCTATACTTAAGTATCTCTTTTGTCACTTGTATAATTTTCTTTCATCATTGACTTATTTTGTATTGTCTAAAACGATTTGTTTCATTGAAATTTTTGTTTCATTCTATCTTATGAACAAATGCATCAATAGTAAAATATAAAAGCCAAAAACATTTTTATTTGAAAAGTACTAACATTAAAATTTTATATTGCTTTATCTAAGAATTCGCAAACAAATTTACCATATTTTATGTTCAAAGCTTATTAATGGGAATCATATATTTATCAGTCACTATTTTGTTGATGTATGTACTGTAATATTGACAGCCGACATATGTTTGTATGTGAATAAAGTCACTATAAAGCAGTTGGTTTTTACACTGCTTGACACAGATTTTGTTCACATATGTTACTAGATCATTGTTTAATTTTCAGATTTGTGTTTATGGTTCAGCTCTTTAGCCAAGAATACAATTCAAACATATACAACTGTTTGTTTGCTCTCAACATACAAATATTCCTCCATTATACATGAGAACACAAGGGCAGTCCAAAAAGACACTGAATATTAGAAGCAGCATGACAAAAGATTGAGTCAGTGAACTAGCTACTACATGTATGTGTACTAACATTTACCTTTGTCTAATAGTAGCAGGATTGTGGTACTGCGGTTAGTCATTGATATGTTTCGTGTAAAGGCATGTTTAGTGGACTTGACCATTTTTGAAACATTCAACAATGAAGGATCTTGAAGAATAACAAATTTGCATGAAGAATGTTTCAATTCATTAAAATTTACTGAAACTTTTCAAATGCTGCAGCCAGCTCATGAGGGCATATGTTTTAGTCAGATACAATGTAATGGGTCCTGCCAGCATTTTGAATTGGAAAGGACTTCCACAGCAAATGATCACAAGTTTAGACAGCCATCCTCGTCATGAAGTGTCAGCACAGGAAAAGTTTGTGCCATGTAATTTTACAAGAAACATTGAACGTGTTATGGTGCTGCAAAATGTATGCCGCTTCTTCGTGAAAACTGAGGCAATGAAATCTCTGTGTATGGAAACAATAAGGCTGTCATCACAGTGGGTCGAAACATGACTGAGACTGATAAAAAGCACGCCCAAGGTCACTCATATGTGAACATTTTATCATCTTTCTTTGTTTGGAAAGGCGTAATTTGTCGTCAGTTTGTTCCGTACGGCCAAACGTCCTGTAGAGAGTTATAAAGAACTGCCGTCATTGTTTTTTTGCGCTCGCTTGCTTTGAACTCAAGCGTAGTCCATACACACTATTATTTACAGTAGTGAAGGACTGAATTTTGCGTGTGGATTAGCTTTCCATATTAAGTGTCCCTCGCCATCAGGCGAACCCACTCCAACTTCAGAGATACTTGTAATTTACGTCTCGAAGTCAAGGATGACAAGTCAACATTTTAGTCCAGCTGTCCGATGCAGGGGTTGAACCATTTACCTCGGCATCAGCAAACCGGATGTTTAAGAACACACGTTCTTACCCATTCGGCCGTGTGGACCTGTGTACTGCCATTTAAGAGAGCCAGTAGAGTAGACAGACAGACAGACACACACACACAAGGCTGACACTCGGAGAAGCAAATCCTTGATGCTGCACCACGGCAATGCATCTTCACACACGTCACAACTCATTCGTAACTTTTGGTGTAGCACAAGTTGGCTGTGTCCTCACATGCTTTCCAGATTTGGCTTCCACCGATTTGTTCTTGTTCCCAAAATTAAAATCCACCTTTAATGGTTGCAGATTTCAGATAGTAAATGAGATCATGGAAAATTTGCTACGAGAAATACATGGTGTATCAGAAACAGATTTCCAAGAAGCATTCTAAAACTGGAAAACACATTGAAAGTGGTGAATCAATAGTTACAAAGTTAGTTACATGTCCTTTACAATCAATGACTGATCAACGCAAAATGGTCTGCTTCCAAATGTGTTCACTGCCTTTAAGCCACAACGCCAGCTGTATCAGTATTGCATTGAACAATTTTGATGGAAACGTCTGGTTAAATTATGTATAGAACCCAGAAAATCCCAATCTTATATACATTTTTTAGACTGCCCTTGTATGTGTATTGAGATTATGAGAAGCAACCCGCTTCTAGTCTGCTTGTACAGTGAGAGAGTTTATATCTTATAATTTACTTGAAGTCTGAGGATACTGCAGATCTGTGCCAGCAGAGATGAGAAAACTGGCATCTGCAGAGTAGGTTGCCTACTTGATACTGGGAGTAAACTACTTCAGACTTTCTGGTTCCTGTAATGTGTATTATGACACAGAAGGCATGTATTAGTGATGTTGTTTTTAATGTGGAATACTGTGAAGGAATGTGATCTAGTTATTGCTTGTTCCCAGGGCAAGTTAGCTTTTATGTAGTCTAGAAACTAACAGCTCAATTGTTATCATTTCACCATATTGTAAGAAGTGGAAGTTCACTTTCTGCTGTTTCCTGGCACCACAAATGACCAGAACTTTGACACAAACCGTGTGGTAAGCGTGCTACAGATGACTTATGAGCATTTATTTATCTCTTTGTCTGCCTTTTATCCTTAAAAGGAGTATATGCTCTCAACCAACTCATGTCAAAGCCTCATCTGGAGACCTTTTCATGATTGGTTGGATTTTACCGCTCAGGTTTCCTATGGGATGGGTAGCGAGCCCCACACCAACCAAATGTTGGTCATTTCTGACTACTTGCCCAATAGGTTAAGGTAGTGTCAATAGGTTAAGGTGGTGTTATTCTTTGCTCTCCTTATGGGCTTTGGTAACATGCTCATGCAGGTTTACTTGTCCGGTCACATTTAACTGTCGTAGAGTACCCACAATATATAGTTCATTTTTGTAACATTTCACTTGGTCAAGAAGATAATCGTTGCCGTAATTAGGTTCCATTTCATTACCATCTGATGTTGCGGTGTAGTATTAGACAATTACTTTATACCCAGAACATGGTTCAGAAGGCTGACTTTCTGGAGCAGATGTTTACTTCACAAGAAGTTCAGAAAGTTTGTCAGTCTGTGGTGAAAACTGCTTGGTCCAGTATAATTATTACTTCCTGCTGAGGGTTTTGGGCTACGGTAGCATTGTGGTTCTTGACCTTTCTTTACAAACACTAGTGGTCCGGGTTCAGTTCCCCACTAGGGCAGGATCTTTTATCTGACCAATGTGGTTATGGTGTAGGCATTCTCTTAACTTTGGTACTGGATCATTTCCTGAGTGTCTGGAGATTGTATGGCCAGGACAGTAACTAGCCATGACCTCTCAATATGCCATGGTAACATACACTTCATACCCTGGCAACAGTAACTGGGACCACTTTTGCCCGAACTAAAAAATTGTTTATATTAATTTGGTGTGCTACTGGCTCTCTGTTTTAGTGTCAGAATAAATTATCATTTCTTCAAGTTGACAGTAGGCTTTGTTTAGTGCTGTGACAGGAAGGTGTCATGGATTCAGGCACTTTCAATCTATTTCTTCTTAGACACAATGAATAATTATATACAAATTAGTCTTGCTTGGATGGAATTACTGCTACATAATAAGTATACACTTTAGTGTCTGCACCTTCCTATTAAAGTGAACAGTATTATTGAAAATTATTTCAAGTATAAAACCACATTATTTCTTGCTGTGATGATCTCGTGTCTATATGTTTCTTGGGAATCCCCCACATGTAAACAGACCTTGTCTTAAAATAGACAGCTCTGTATGACAGTGGTACATTTGTCAAGGCATTGTGTTTACTTGGTGTGTCCACCAGATACAAAGCTTTGAGTCTCATGTAAAGTTTTCACTAAATGATTCATGTCTAATTTTCTTTGTTTTGTCAAATGTGAATCAGTATCGGACTCAGCTGTCTAATATGAATGTAAGGATACAGAAGAGTTAATTTGCACAAGTTATTTTTAGGTAATAAGAGCAATCAAAGACAAATTTAATATGTTTTGTGAAGCAATGAAATACAATACCAGTGCTCAAGTCCCATTCAGAGGGAAGAGAGGAAATTCTCATGAATTAATACTCTGTGTTTCTGAGGAGGTAGACAATCAAAATGTGTGCCTTGCCTATCAGTCTGCATGCAGGGTCCAGTGACAGCTCCTCCATCATGCAAGGGTCAATCAGCTGCTTCTGCTCAACTTTTCATGACGAGAAATCTGATTCCAAGTGATAGGACCAGAACAGTTTAAGTGAGCTTTGTTAGATGGTGGAGAAATACTATACGAGATTTCTGTACACCAAATATATCACCAGTAAAACATGATCATAAGGTGATGGAAGTAGTGAAGTATGGCGTCAAAAAAAAAAACTCACGCAGAGACCTGTCATAATAGTCATGGGTGACAGTTGTAGATATCTAGAGCACTCCTGACACCAAGTTACCAGAATTGATTCTGGAGAAAAGTGCAAGACAAGGCAGATGTTAGATCAGATCTGTTGCCATCTTCACATTGAAGGTCAGACGCCAGCATTGTCTGTCTCCCACCATGAGGATTCAGCTGTAACATCCTCATTTCCTGTCCATCTTTTGTTATCTTCCCATTTAAAGTTAGTGTTATACCATAAGACTAGTTAAAACAGTATGTGATAGCTGGTGTACTCCAAGACAGCTCACGGGCAACAATGTATGCAGCAAGTACACATAGTACTTTGCTTATTAATGCACTATCATAGCAGTAGATAAAAGGATGAAAGATTCATTATATAAGCGGTATGAAGCAAGACAGTAACATGCTCATGAAAAACATCAACATTCTTATGTGCAAGATGAAGTCGTAAAGGAGGTGTAGTACTTGTATACACTTATTTACAAAATCTATTTAATGGCCAGCTCTTTGCGTGTGCTCATTTTATATATAATATTTTATTTCAAACAGATGTAAAAGTAGTTCCATGACAGATGCTGCTGCAGGCATGCAGTTTTACACTTGACACATAGTAGATCACAACAACATAATGAGGTGAGCTGATTGTTCTTTTCCCAATCATCATTGCTTCCCTGACAATTGTTGGGTGGGTACAACCCTCAAATGTACATGTTTGGGTTGTCCAGGAGTCATGTCCATGGACTGGTTTGAAGTTTCTGATACGTCACTCCACTATTCCATATATGTGACCTAACCATGGCTAGTCTTGGGAAGAATATGTGGTCGTTTTCACATGCCTTCCTTGATCACATAGGTGGTTTGTGATTGCCGCCTGTCATGGCAACTTCTGCCATGGTGGGTTGGCGCCCTGAAGTGCAGAGTTGACCACTTAACTCTGATGGATGACAGGTTCCCTGCATTCCTGTCCTTTACCACCAGGAAGTGCAGGTGGGATCTTCCCTTCATGGAGCTGAGACTATGCTGGCATATCTTGTATTTACTGGTCCTCTTCAACAACTGAATAAGTTTATGCTTCCATATATTATGGTTTCCAAAATGACAGTGCTCGAGTTCAATCTCTAGCTGAAGTATGTTTTCCTAACATGTGCTGGCTCCAGATTGGAACCAGATTTGAGTACCAGAGATTTCACTGGAAGGATAAGACATCAAAGTAGGCTGGCAACCTCACCTCATAAAGCTGTGACCTATTATTTGACCTCTGACAGGATCAGCTATACAGAGAAATCGTTTATTTCTGATACAGTATAGTTCTACATGGTAGAGTTGACTGCCATGTACCATGTCAGTGTAGGAACACAATCTAGGAGCCACTCTGCAGAGAATGTGCAGGCCACATTGCCAATGTTTCAATTGTACATATTACGTTATGTTTCACCTGGAGGACTTTATTAAAGGAGTTATTTTTTTGTTAGTGCATAGAATCATGTGTGTTTATTCATCTGTGACCAAATTTTGTTCTGAACTTCATGTTACACACTTTTCATTTTCTTTGGTGTTCATTTCATGGGATATGTTTGTTCATTAATTAAGTCATTGGTTTTCAGAGCCTTTTGTTTTCATTTAAGTGTTTAATTACTTAGGAGCCTTGTAGCACAGGGGCTAGCAAGCTTGCCTGTCGAGTCTATGTTCATGTGTTCAAATCCCCGTCGAAGCAGGTAGTTTTTACAAATGAACCTGGCCTCCCAGCCTCCCAGGTCATCTTTGCCACAAATGGGTACCAGGAAGTGTCATCACATCAACTGCCTTGACCTTGAGAGGTTCAGGCAGTTGATGTCATGTTCACTACATGACCTCCCCCCCCCCTCTCCCAAGAGTGCCAGTTGGTCTATCAAATATTGGGGCTAGCACCATATGCTTCACAACGTGGACAGGGCTCCTCTACTTTACTTATTTGATCATTTATGTAATCTAGTTTTTGAAGCATTTGATTGTAAGTGGTAAATAAATATTTACACACTACATGGTTGACACAAGTGATGGTGATACGATAAAACCACAGAACATTTCATTTCTACTAGTTAACATACATTGATGCTTAGCTTTACAAATGTGAATAAACGACTGTGTTCTTTCATTATACTTGTTAGTTTTGGAAGTGAATTATGTTTTCTATTGTTAATTGCAACATGGATGTGTATATCTGTCAGATTTTGCATGATGATGTCTCAAACACAATCTCCGATTAATGCTCATGTATGCATTATGTAGCTTTTATCCACTGTAATTTTTCTTCATTTTGTCTTGTGAATAAAAGGCTTCTTTAGCATGTGCACTAAATTACTTTGCATTTGTTTTAAAATTGTACATGGTGTTTGTTTTAACTGGTGTCTTTGAGATGATCTTCTTCTACTACTGCAGCAGTAACAACAATAATATCTTTCCCACATTGTTCGTCTCCACATCCAATTCTCTTCTCTGTGTTCTTTGATCTCCCTGCCTTTTGCCTTGTAGATTCCAGGACTTGCTTGTTGTACTGTTAGTTGGTTTTCTGAATGTGCCCTGTCCAGTGCTAATATATTTTTGTCATCTCCTAATTGATTGACATGACCTCATCATCTTCCTTTAGTTCAATTGGAATGAGCCTGTACATGAAATTTTGTTTCTACAAATAGGATGTAGAACAAGTCCGGCCTGGGCTGAATTGTAGAGACCATGTCTTGCCCGTGTAGCATGATCCCTCTCTCGACCTGCCTAGTTTACTCCAGAGGAACGGAACACCAATACAACTGGAACAAGACAAGTTGCAGAAGCTGTCGGTTTAGCAAAGCAATAATCTGTCTTGTCTATCGGAGCTTCAATCCTAGACCAGTTGCTGACCAAGGCTGAGGGCCTGGTCTGCCTTGTTATGCCATTTAGTCATTATGTTGCATTTCCTTGCACCATGATAAGGCCTGTACCCTCTCAGTTGCGCGCCTCCGTCCAATGCCGTTGGTATAATGTGGGGGTGTCGGGTTTGGTAAGTGCCGCCCAACATTCAGCGCTAACAGAAAGCAGGTAGTACCATGTAATGTTATATTGTAGCTCAGTTATATCTGACAAAGACCTGACCTGGTGGCATGAAATAGGAACCATATATTTTACATAATTTAAACTTGTGGAGTCTCAAATGCTTAAGTTACTCTGAATGGTTTGTGATAGGTTGGGATCATTTTTTTTTTCCTAACTACTTCAAGTGGTGCATGGTGTTGTATTCTGCCTTTCATCTCCCAATAAAGCATACCAACTTATGCCAAGATATTTGTGAACTTGTTTATGGTCGGTTTGATTTTGCAACTAAAGCTAGTCTAAAGCCAACCCTCCTCGATCGCCTCTTATGGCATTCATGGTAGGTTACAGTGCTATTTTTTGCTTCCCATATAGGACCCAGCAACTATGTGCATTATTAACTCTCATTAAACATGGTTTAATGAAAGTTAATAACAGTTATCATCATTGAGTTGTTGCATACTATTTTCGTCAAACCTGGCTCAATACTTCAACTCCGACAAACATGTTTTCCTGTTCAGTACATCAACTCCGACAAACATGTTTTCCAGCTCAGTACATCAACTCTAACATGTTTTCCCTGTTACCTAGCCTTTGTCTCCAGTCTCCCAACACGATTTGAATTCCATTATCCTTTGATTTGACAGACACAGGAAACTCTACTGGTAGCTATGCTACAGTCGAAATAGTTCTTGGTATTCTTTCTATTTCTGTCCTTTATCCCACATTGCAGCATAAGCACTCAACCAACACATGCCAAACCGTCCAATTCTTTGCTATCGCTTTCAGCCCCTACCATGTCTTCTCAAGTTCATCTGTCTCTAATCCTCTTCTCCGTGTGTTTTAGGTCTCCCCTCTGCTTCCTTGGTCCTATATGTTATAAACAAAGGAGCCTCCGTGGTGAAGTGGTCAAGCCATCTGACTCGGGCTTCGAAGGTTGTGGGTTCAATTCTAGGCTGCGTCATTAGGTTCACGAGTGCATTTTTTTTCAGAGACTCCTGTGGGTCATCGCTGGAGCTATGGAGTTACGTGCTTTGTAACACTGCGGAAAAGAGACTGAGCCATATGTGATAACAACCTAGTGCAATGAAGTTGACGCTGTCGACTTTTAAGCTACTTTTTCTTTTAAAGACAAAGGAGTGTTTAGTTATACTTTCAGGTTTTCTCCAGTGTAGATCCTGCCCAGCACTGGTGTCTTTTCTTGGCCTTTTGATGCCTGATATTTGTTTAGTTCTCTGTAGGAACACCATATTGGTGATTCTGTCGTACTATTTTAATATTTCTGTTCTGATGAGGCACCAAGTAATGAATGTTTCTAGTTGATTATTATTATTTAGTTGTTCCCCCGTTTTTTATAACGTTAAGGGTTTAAAACTATGTTTAATGCTAAGCCTAATATCCTTTGACTTCCACAACATTTCCTAGTACTTTGAAAGCTCATCTTGCCTTTGTTTTGTTATTTTAATACCTCTGTTTCCCCATCTCTGTCTGCATTTTCTTCTTCTCTTCCTCCATATACCCAGTGGCGTCACTGGGGTTGGTGTCACCCAGTGCGGTAAACTCTTAATGTCACCCCTCTAGACTTTCACCATGGTCTTCTTCCGAGTGTTCCTGTACCATATATAATCGCATATAGTAATGTTTGTAAAATAAGTCAAAAAGTTAATAAGGACATAAGAAAGAAAACAAATTGAACAATATAACTTCAATACTTCAGGTAAAACATAAATAAAGAACTTCGACAAACTCGGACAAAGTTAAATTTTTGTTATTTAACATTAAAATTTCTCAGAGCAGCTCTGAGCTCTGAGTCTTATTCATTTAAGCACCAGACGCTCTGCATGGTGGCACCCTGTGCCTGCTCATGTATTTAACAATGAACGGTTATGAAACCCGACTAGACAGAGCTATGTCTGCTTTGTCAAATTTGCAATTTTTTTATTTTGGTGTCACCCCTTGATGGTGTCACCCGGTGCGGCCCGCACCCCCCTAGTGACCCCCTGCATATACCTCATTGAAATGTTGGGTGGGAGGTGTAAAAATCTGTTATGTGCTCTTTCTAATGCTTTTTGTATGTTGGTATTCATTTTTCTAAGGTTGTTCTTGATACCATCACTCCATCTTTTACGCGGCCTTCACCTTGCTCTGTATCCATTATATTTATTCAGTGTGGTAGATGGCAACAACATCGGTCGCATGAATGAAAATGGGCAAAGGCTGCTGGAGCATTGCACCAGTAATGATCTATGTATTACAAACTCCTTTTTTAAAACAAAAGAGATGCATAATGTCACATGGAAACATCCAAGATCCGGCCATTGGCACCAGCTGGACTTCATCATCACGCGGAGACAACATCTGAACCATATATCATTGACTTGAAGTTACCACAGTGCTGACTGTGATACAGATCATTCTTTGGTTGTTGCAAGGGTTAGACTGAGACCAAAGAGAATCTACACAGCTAAACACAAATCTAGCCCCAGGATTAATATTATTAACACTCACGATCCTGAAAAGTGCTTTCAGTTTCAACAGCAACTTGAAGACGCTTTCACTGATACACCAGAAAATTCTACAGTAAATGAAAAGTGGGGTCAAATTAAGGAAACTCTTTATAAAACTGCCGTAGGGGTTTACGGCACTGTGGATCATAAGAGGCAGGACTGGTTTGCGGCAAACAACGAGATTCTGCAGCCCTTGATTGATAAGAAGAAGAAAGCTCTCTTAAGAAATAAGGAAAGACCAACGCGTAACACTGAGTGCTGGGGTTGACTGTGACGTCCTGTAAAGGAGATGCAACTAACTTTAACTTTCAATATAGAATCAGCAAGGTGTTGGAGTTAGAACGCAATTCCATATCCCGCTTTCGAAACACAGTTGCGGGCAAATTGGAAACTGATCGCCTTGTGCTAGTTTTGATACAATGGTATGAGTGTCGGTGGTTGCGAAGTTAACTCACAAAGAGAACTAATTACTCACATCAGAAGAAGACAGCCCACATTTTTGGACATGTCATGAGACGAGGTAAAACTGGAGTATGCCGTCACAGTGAGAAGGCTGGAGGAGAGGAGTGGCGGGGGAAGGCCAAGAGAGAAGATACTGGGCAGTTTAATATCACATCATGGAGGTACATCAGTATCAGAAATGACCGACAGTACACGGAAAAGAAGGCTGTGGACAGACATGATCGCCAACGCCAAGAAGCACCGCCAAATGTTTTAAACTGTATGAGATGAGTGTCTAAGAAACTAACAACGGCATCATTGGGGAGACTAATGAAACTAGAACATTATATACAATAATAAGAAAGAGGCACAAACAGCATTATTTAATATTTGGTCATGTGTTGAGAAGAGTGGCATCGGAGAACAACTGGAAATATCGGTGGGGAAAAGAGGTAGAAACTGATCAAATGATATTATAGTGGATGGACTGAGACGGCAGGTTATCATCAGTCAGCAGAGTTGATTAGAACACCATAGACTGAGATCTGTGGGTAGACATAAACGCCTACACCAGCTCACATGGCACATGATAATGATGACAGAAACATTGGAGAATCATTTTGGCCAAATGTTTCTGTAAAGTAAAGTATGGTTTTATGGAAGGAAAGGGTACAAACAATGTAATATGTATATTACGAACACTAATAGAAAGGTCAATAGAGAAACAAAGGGACATATATTTATGCTTCATAGATTATACTAAGGCATTTGATAAAGTAAAACATGATGAGCTGATTAAAATGTTGGAAGATATCAACATTGATGGGAAAGATTTAAGAATAATAAAGAATATATACTGGAACTAAGTAGCAGCAATTAAAATGGGAACTAAAGAGGGTAGTTACGAACAGATAAAGCTAGGAGTACGACAGGGGTGTGTCTTGTCACCCGATCTCTTCTCCCTATATAGCGAAGTAATAATGAGAGAGATCAAAGAGAAGCCAGGAATACTAATCGGAGGATATAATATAAACAATGTACGCTATGCAGATGACACAGTATTGGTGGCGGATAATGCAACAGACCTACAACAATTATTGGACATTGTAGTATCAGAGAGTGCACAGAAAAGACTCTCCTTGAATATAAAATAAAACAGTAACAACGGTGATATCGAAGAAAATGGGGACACCAAAATGTGACAGAAATATATGGGGAAATTCTCAACCTAGTGGATACTTTTAAATGCCTAGGGGCACTTATAACATCAGATGGAAGATGTACAACAGAGATTAAGAGCAGAATAGGGCAGGCAAAAGCCGCGTTTCAGAAAATGAAGAGTATCTTATGCAATAAGTCGCTATCAATGAATGTAAGAAAGAGAGTGCTAAAATGCTATATAGAACCAGTTTTTGCTGTATGGCAGCGAATCTTGGAATGTAAATGAACAAATTAGGAAGAACTTAGAAGCAACAGAGATGTGGTTTTTAAGACGAATGCTGCGAATTTCTTGGACTGCCAGAGTAACTAACAACGATTGCCTGAAAGAGGTTAATGAAACTAGAACACTATATACAACAATGAGAAAGAGACAAACAGCTTTCTTTGGTCATGTGATGAGAAGAGAGGCATTGGAGAACATCGTGACAACTGGAAAGATCGAGGGGAAGAGAGGCAGACCAAGAGAAATGATGCTGGACGGATTGAGACGGTGGCATGGAGGAATATCATCAGCAGAGTTGATCCAGAACACCAAAGACCGAGATCTGTGGAGAGCCATGAACGCTTACGCCAGCCGGCACTGCACTTGTTGATGAAAGACTTAAAACACAAGCTACTAGTAGTAAGGATGCGACTTACACACGTATATTTTTGGCGGGTAATAGCGGGTAATGGTTTTTTGGGGTACTGAGGGGAAAATTTTTGGTGGGAACCGATTTTTGTTTTGGGCAGCGTGTGGGAACGGGTTTTTTCCGCCTGCCTGGTCTGAACGAAAATCTGTGAAAGTAATTAAGGTAAAAGTATTTTTAGTTGGTTGGTTCTGTACTGGAAAGAGAGGGTGTGATGGGGAAAGTTATTTTGGTTACGTAGGGTATATTAGTATGGGTAGTGATGTATAAACAAGGGTGTGATGGGTCGTGGTTTCTACTCATGGATATATGGTGGTTACGTATATGAATGTGTTCACTATGCATGGTGAGTAATGCATAAACAATGGTGTGATGGGTCGTGGTTTCTACTCATGGGTTGGGTATATGGTGGTTACGTATATGAATGTGTTAGTATGCGTGGTGTGGTGATGTATAAACAAGGGTGTGATGGGTCGTGGTTTCTACTCATGGGTTGGGTATATGGTGGTTACGTATATGAATGTGTTCACTATGCATGGTGAGTAATGTATAAACAAGGGTGTGATGGATCGTGGTTTCTACTCATGGGTTGGGTGTATGGTGGTTACGTATATGAATGTGTTAGTATGCGTAGTGTAGTGATGTATAAACAAGGGTGTGATGGGTCGTGGTTATACTTGACGAAGTAAGAGGTGTAGTTGGTTACTATCATCTGAACAGTGTGATAGTAGTGTCTAAGTGAAGGTAAAGGGTGGTATGTAGCTTATTCACTACCATCATTACAAAGGAAATCTTATAAAATTATAATGGGTATGGTGGTAAGGGGTATTAGTGATCAAGTAGGAGTGATATAGGGGTGGTCATAAATGTAATAAGAGGTGTTCGCAGTTACACACTGGTCAACCAGTGGTCAAGCAATGGTCAAGTAAGGGTCAAGTAGTCAAGTAAGGAAATTTTAGGGAAAAGTGGTCATAATGATATGGTGATGATTAAAGAGAGGGAAATTAGGGGTCAAGCAGTGGTCAAGCAATGGTCAAGTGGTCAAGTAAGGAAATTTTAGGGGAAAACTGATTGTAACGATATGGTGATCTTAAAGGGTGGTAAATTAGTGGTCAAGTAGTGGTCAAGTGGTGGTCAATTAGTGGTCAAGCGGTGTTTAAGTGAGGAAAAATTTAGGGAAATGTTAGGGAAAAGTGATTGTAATGATATGGTGATGCTTAAAGGGTGGTACATTAGTGGTCAAGCAGTGGTCAAGCAATGGTCAAGTGGTCAAGTGAATAAATTTTAGGGGAAAAGTGATTGTAGCGACATGGTGATGGTTAAAGGGTGGTAAATTAGTGGTCAAGCAGTGGTCAAGCAATGGTCAAGTGAATAAATTTTAGGGGAAAAGTGATTGTAGCGACATGGTGATGCTTAAAGGGTGGTAAATTAGTGATCAAGTAGTGGTCAAGTAGTGGTCAAGTAGTGGTCAAGTAGTGGTCAAGTGGTCCACTTAAATTGTAGAGGACGATGTGCCTAAGATTATGGTAGTGATTAAAGTGATCGATGACGTGGTCAAGCAGTGGTCAAGCAGTGGTCAAGTAGTCAAGTAAGGAAATTGTAGGGAAAAGTACGTATAGTGCAATGGTGATGGGTAAAGTGAGGAGGAATCACTAGTAGTGATAATAGTACTACCAATATTACCGACAAGAATATTAGCTGGTGCGTTGTTATTATACTATTTTTTGTGGGGTGTGTAAAAATCATACAAAGAGGGTCATACAAACACAAAGACAGCCAAGTACACACTTGATACATTTGTACATACATACACATAAAGACAGACAAGCACAAAGACACACCCATACTATTACTACTGTCATCACAACTATACACAAGTACAGACACACTCACCCATACACAAGAACACTCAAAGACATACACATAAAGACAGACAAGCACAAAGACACACCCATACTATTACTACTGTCATAACAACTATACATAAGTACAGACACACTCACCCATACACAAGAACACTCAAAGACAAATACAAAGACAGACAAGCACAAAGGCACACCCATACTATTACTACTGTCATCACAACTATACTCAAGTACACACCCATAATCAATTACATAAATACACACCTACAAACAAAAACACACAAAGACACAGACACACTTGTACATACAGACACAGAAGTACAGACAATCCATACTATTACTACTGTCATCACAACTATACACAAGTACACACAGACACACTCACCCATACACAAATACACACCTACAGACACAAAGACAACCAAACAAACACACGTACAGACACAGAAGTACAGACAATCCATACTATTAATAGTGTCATCACAACTATACACAACTACACACCCATAATCAATTACACAAATACACACCTACTACAAACTCAAAGACACACACCCATACCATTACTACTATCATCACAAGTACACACAGACACACCCATACACACTTGATACACTTGTACATACAGACCTACAAGCACACAAAAACACACCCATACCATTACTACTGGTACCACAACCAGTACAGATACACTTGTACATACAGACCTACAAGAATATCACAAACCATAAATTTTTGGTAAAGAACGCGGATGTCCGAGACAGCCCCTACGTCATCAGCGCCATAGGCAAAAATCATTAAGTATGAGTCATCGGTGTGTAGGGAAGCAGGCGGGCGTGAGAATAGCTTGGCTAAATGCCACGTCAGCTATGTCGTGTGCAGACTCAGTGTATAAAATAGACGGCGTCTCTTGTGAGCTCAGTACCAGTTCACGGCTGACTTGGGTATCTACAGAGGTGCTTCAGGCTGGTGTGAGCAGTGTAGTAAGCAGATATTGTTCACGTAGTGACTTGGCTAGCTACATCAGTGAAACAGGTTGGTGTGAGCATTGTTCGTGTAGTGAGCAGATATTGTTCACGTGCTGACTTGGCTAGCTACAGCAGTGAAAGTTGGTGTGAGCCTTATTCGTTTCGTCGGCCTCTGATAAAACATTGAAACATTGTATACACCAGAACATTTTTTGGGATTGTAAGAAAGAAAACAAAAAACCAGTTTATCAATATGACCACCAGATCTACTTTCACGTGTTCAGTGTGCGACAAAGCCTATTGTGATAAGTATACCCTTAATCGTCACATTCGGTATAGGTCTGTATGTACAAGTGTATCAAGTGTGTATGGGTGTGTCTGTGTGTACTTGTGATGATAGTAGTAATGGTATGGGTGTGTGTCTTTGAGTTTGTAGTAGGTGTGTATTTGTGTAATTGATTATGGGTGTGTAGTTGTGTATAGTTGTGATGACACTAGTAATAGTATGGATTGTCTGTACTTCTGTGTCTGTACGTGTGTTTGTTTGGTTGTCTTTGTGTTTGTAGGTGTGTATTTGTGTATGGGTGAGTGTGTCTGTGTGTACTTGTGTATAGTTGTGATGACAGTAGTAATAGTATGGATTGTCTGTACTTCTGTGTCTGTATGTACAAGTGTGTCTGTGTCTTTGTGTGTTTTTGTTTGTAGGTGTGTATTTGTGTAATTGATTATGGGTGTGTACTTGAGTATAGTTGTGATGACAGTAGTAATAGTATGGGTGTGTCTTTGTGCTTGTCTGTCTTTGTATTTGTCTTTGAGTGTTCTTGTGTATGGGTGAGTGTGTCTGTACTTGTGTATAGTTGTTATGACAGTAGTAATAGTATGGGTGTGTCTTTGTGCTTGTCTGTCTTTATGTGTATGTCTTTGAGTGTTCTTGTGTATGGGTGAGTGTGTCTGTACTTGTGTATAGTTGTGATGACAGTAGTAATAGCATGGGTGTGTCTTTGTGCTTGTCTGTCTTTATGTGTATGTATGTACAAATGTATCAAGTGTGTACTTGGCTGTCTTTGTGTTTGTATGACCCTCTTTGTATGATTTTTACACACCCCACCAAAAAAAATAGTATAATAACAACGCACCAGCTAATATTCTTGTCGGTAATATTGGTAGTACTATTATCACTACTAGTGATTCCTCCTCACTTTACCCATCACCATTGCACTATACGTACTTTCCCCTACAATTTCCTTACTTGACTACTTGACCACTGCTTGACCACTGCTTGACCACGTCATCGATCACTTTAATCACGACCATAATCTTAGGCACATCGTCCTCTACAATTTAAGTGGTCACTCGACCACTTGACCACTACTTGACCACTACTTGACCACTACTTGACCACTACTTGATCACTAATTTACCACCCTTTAAGCATCACCATGTCGCTACAATCACTTTTCCCGTAAAATTTATTCACTTGACCACTTGACCATTGCTTGACCACTGCTTGACCACTAATTTACCACCCTTTAACCATCACCATGTCGCTACAATCACTTTTCCCCTAAAATTTATTCACTTGACCACTTGACCATTGCTTGACAACTGCTTGACCACTAATTTACCACCCTTTAAGCATCACCATATCATTACAATCACTTTTCCCTAACATTTCCCTAAATTGTTCCTCACTCAAACACCGCTTAACCACTAATTGACCACCACTTGACCCCTACTTTGCCACTAATTTACCACCCTTTAAGCATCACCATATCGTTACAAGCATTTTCCCCCTAAAATTTCCTTACTTGACCACTTGACCATTGCTTGACCACTGCTTGACCCCTAATTTACCACTCTTTAATCATCACCATATCATTATGACCACTTTTCCCTAAAATTTCCTTACATGACTACTTGACCCTTACTTGACCATTGCTTGACCACTGGTTGACCAGTGTGTAACTGCGAACACCTCTTATTACATTTATGACCACCCCTATATCACTCCTACTTGATCACTAATACCCCTTACCACCATACCCATTATAATTTTATAAGATTTCCTTTGTAATGATGGTAGTGAATAAGCTACATACCACCCTTTACCTTCACTTAGACACTACTATCACACTGTTCAGATGATAGTAACCAACTACACCTCTTACTTCGTCAAGTATAACCACGACCCATCACACCCTTGTTTATACATCACTACACCACGCATACTAACACATTCATATACGTAACCACCATATATCCAACCCATGAGTAGAAACCACGACCCATCACACCCTTGTTTATACATTACTCACCATGCATAGTGACCACATTCATATACGTAACCACCATATACCCAACCCATGAGTAGAAACCACGACCCATCACACCCTTGTTTATACATCACTACACCACGCATACTAACACATTCATATACGTAACCACCATATATCCAACCCATGAGTAGAAACCACGACCCATCACACCCTTGTTTATGCATTACTCACCATGCATAGTGAACACATTCATATACGTAACCACCATATACCCAACCCATGAGTAGAAACCACGACCCATCACACCCTTGTTTATACATCACTACACCACGCATACTAACACATTCATATACGTAACCACCATATACCCAACCCATGAGTAGAAACCACGATCCATCACACCCTTGTTTATACATCACTACACCACGCATACTAACACATTCATATACGTAACCACCATATACCCAAAACATGAGTAGAAACCACGACCCATCACACCCTTGTTTATACATCACTACCCATACTAATATACCCTACGTAACCAAAATAACTTTCCCCATCACACCCTCTCTTTCCAGTACAGAACCAACCAACTAAAAATACTTTTACCTTAATTACTTTCACAGATTTTCGTTCAGACCAGGCAGGCGGAAAAAATCCGTTCCCACACGCTGCCAAAAAAAAAAATCGGTTCCCACCAAAAATTTCCTCCTCGGTACCCCAAAAAACCATGACCCGCTATTACCCGCCAAAAATATACGTGTGTAAGTCGCATCCTCTACTACTGCTACTAAGACTTAAGGAATTTCTAGGACAGCCGCGCACACATAACTTGTTCTGGAAGTTTATGGGTGAACCTGGGCCGTGTCAGCTCTACAGTTCTCCCACCTTGAAAAAGTCCTATATACATCACAACCAAATAGAAAAATTTGTTTTTTTTAGTACATAGCTTTGACGAGTAACTGCTTTGTACTTCTATAATATGATGTAAGCAAATATATAATTACAGCTTCCAGATTTTTTTTAAAACTACAATAACTCTATGCCGTTACATGGATTTAACTTTTAAAGATTAATGTATATCTATATAGAGCAGTTACCTTGAGAATCAAATTTAATAATTGACACAATGAAGTGTTTCTAATGACTAGGTTATTTCCTTTTTAAAAAAAAAAGTGTTGCTTAATATTTGTTGTCTGCTGGGGTATCACCCTTGCACTCGGACAAGTCCATTTGTGCTCAGATTCTCTTACACATTCTCTCTCTCTCTCTCTCTCTCTCTCTCTCTCTCTCTCTCTCTCTCTCTCTCTCTCTCTCCGCTCCTCTCCCCTCCTCTCTCTCTCTCGCTCTCTCTCTCTCTCGCTCTCTCTCTCTCTCGCTCTCTCTCTCTCCGCCCCTCTCCCCTCCTCTCTCTCTCTCTGTCTGTCCTCCGCTCTCGATATCTCTCTAAGGGCGTTAATAACGTCGACACGATCAACGGGCTGCCGTCTTCAGGGAGTTTAGATGAGTTAAGTTGCAGAGTCAGCAAGTTTATTAGCTCGCTCATTTCCGTCAACTCCCGCATGTCCTGGAACGATGATAAAGGACAACAGACCTCCGCTGCGTTCCAGTCCACTGTCTACGTGCAGAACACGTCCTGATCTTTCGGATCATGCTCATTGAATCACTTAGTACACAAACGTTGGTATAATTATGTTATTCCAGCATAAGGAAAGCCTGCGTTACTGTAATCACCTTTATCATCATGCTGCTCGTGGTCATATGGTGGGTACCACTGGCTTCTTAAATGGTTCTGTCTGCTGAACCTGCCGAGAATGTCCACGCACTTCTCTGCTGCTGTATAACAGATTCATCTGTATAGATGATATAGACTTGCTTTTGGGAGCAAGTCGCAGCTGAACGTGTTACATGGAGAGCAAAGATCAGAAATGGAATAAAGACAAAGGAGAAAATTATTGCAGATAAGTCACACATCGAGCGTGTGAGACGTAAGATGGTGCATGCTGGTGGAAATGGCCACGTGTTCACATGCTCCCACTGGGAACGGACATTTACAGCGCGAATTGGCCGTATCAGTCACATTCGCTACCACCATAGGTAATAGTTATTATGCCTTTTTAAAGCACAAACTATCGTCTGTCAAGACGGCAAGGTGCCAATGATGTATAGATAAGCATCTCATCTCATCATGTTCATCTTGTACTTTGCGGTGTCGAGGTGAAGTATAAACATCGTGAGAGTGCACGATAATGGGATATAGATAAGCATATCGGAATCAGTGCTTGTTGACTTCTGCATTGACAGCAGTAGGATTTAAACAGTTTACGATCTTCATTTGTCTCCTGTAGTACTTGATCATTAGTTTTTCTGTCTGTCCGTGGTATTCTTTGCAGTTTCCTCAGAAACCACATTTCTGCAGCCATCAGATGTTTTTCAGCTTGACTGCTCATTGTCCAAGTTTCACATCCATACAAAAGAACAGGCTCTATGTAGCACCTCAACACTCTTTCTCTCAATTGACATCATTTTATTGGTCAGTATGTTTTTCATCTTGCTAAAGGCTACTTTCGTCATGGCGATTCTTGTGCTACTCTTTACAAGGCATCTCCCATCAGATGTTATGACTGTTCCGAGATAATTGTACAGATTCACTTGATGAAGAATATTCCCATTTACACATTAAAAAATATTTATAATATATAATTAAAAATATGACATTATGGTATTTCGTTCTTCCTAGTGACGACCATAATCTGTGTGTTTTTACAATTTAATTCTAATCCCAGTTGTTCACTGTGTGCAACAACCGCATCTACTAATTGTTGCAGATCCTGCTCATTGTCTGCAATGCATACTGTATCATCAGCTTATCTAATGTTATTGATGTTTTGTCCTCCAATGCTGATACCATTTATATCTTCTACATTTCTGAAAATATTTTCACTGCATAGGGAAATAAGATCTGGAGACATTACACATCCCTGCCTAACACCTCTCTTCAACCAATTAATCATTCATGTGCCATGCCGGAAAGTGTGGGCGGTCATGACAGTAGTATGTCAGGTGGTAATTACTTCGAAAATATGGATCCGGATGCGCCTGATGATGTAGTATTTTACTATATAAAAAATCATGATCCATCGTGATGACGTCAAAAAGCGGATCCATTTCGGACCTCATTTTTCAGAAATTGGCGGGAATATACTTTTGGCTACTCCCGGTGTCACATCCGGCCGACTACTGCCGATTGACTACTTCCGGTCCATGGGTACCCGACCGCCCCGCCCACAGGAGCCTCAGCTGGCCGCCCCCGCTTCCCCCGACCGTCCCGGGACCACTTGAAGTCAGTCAGGCAAGCCCCGGGCATCTGGAATACTCATATGGATAAGTAGACTAACTAGCCGCTGTGCACCTTGGTTCGAGTCCCAGTCTATGGGAGTGTGTGTGGGTGTGTGTGTGTGTGTGTACACGGGGTAAGCCGATGTGAGGGGCGAGAGGGAATGAGCCCCTACGCCGGATATTAGCGTTTGCCCCACAAAGGGGCCATCAACCCATACCTACTGAGAGGAAATGAAGAGTGATGAGCCACAAGGTCCTGGCCTGATCAAAGGCAGTATAAACTACACTTTGATCTAGCCAAAAGAGCGCTTGGGCATATTTAACTTTAGGAAAAAAGACTAAAGCCAGATTACGGCTATTAATAATATATATGGGTATATTGTCACAAATAATAAACACGTTATATATATATATATATATATATATATATATATATATATATATATATATATATATATATATATATATATATATATATATATATATATATATATATATATATATATATATATATATATATATATATATATATATATATATATATATATATATATATATATATATATATATATATATATATATATATATAGTGATTAATTCTAGAGAAAATAACACCAAAGACCAGTCTCAATGGTATACAGTCAATTAAATTAACATAATCAGTGAAGTTTGCAAATTAATCATTAAAATGTTATTTAAAATAAATAGCGCCAGTTATTTCCCTTGCATATTTCTGAAATAGTTGTGTAACCTTGATACCGGCAAACATGGGATATGTCATCTGCGTTTAGTGTAATATCGCAGTAACCGATTAACGCACGATATTGAACTTTTGAATATAGTGGTTTTAAATGGCGCTGAATCGCGTGAGCTCATCGCCAAATGTATAAACAGATATTGTAAGGTACTTTGCTTGGGTGCCAAGGAAGTATTCACATGAAAAGTTGCGTAAATATGAAAAGAAAATCAACAGTGTCAGAAATTGTTCATCTCGAAGGGTAAAACCTGTCGGTATGCGTGGGTTTTGACAACTCTGTTTTAGTGTGCAGTAATCTCGCAAAAGTATTAAGAATTATGCACACGATAGTGATAAAAGAGATGTATTATACAGACATAAATGATATAACACCACCCGAGTATCTTGTAAAACTAAAAAGAGGTCTGACGTGCCTTTAATCACATGTGCGGGAGTCCATGCGGTCGTGTATGGACGTATGTGTGTGCGTGCGTGCGTGCGCGTGCAGGCACGTGTTTGTGTGTGTGCGCGGTAGTGTAAGTATGTGGGCGTGTGCGTGTGTGTGGGTGTTTGTGTGTGCGTGCGTCTACGCGCATGTAAGTGTGTGTGCGCAGTGTGTGCATGTGTGATTTCGGCGCGGTGTGTGTTTACGTGTGTCTGTGTGTGTGGGCGTGTGTGTGCGTGTGCACAGTTGTGTGTGTGTGGGCGTGTGTGTGTCTGTGCGTGCGTGTATGTGAGTGCGTACGTGCGCATACATGTGTGTGTCTGCATGTATGTGTCTGCGCACGCGTGTGTGCATGTGTGTGTGAGTGCATAAGTTGGCGCGCGTGTGTGTGGGTGGGCGTGTGTGTGTATGTGCGCGTGTATGTGTGTATGCGCGGTGCGTGTGTGTGCGGGTGTGTGTTTGTAAGTGCCGTGTCATCTAACAAACAAATGTGTGCTTCGTACTATAGCTATGTGTCTATCTTTTACATATTGCAGTAAAGCTTAAATGTATTGCATTTACAGGGCATCGCAGTCAGCTCCAGCATTCTGTGGATGTTCGTGTTTCCTGGGCAAGTTTGCAGTTGTCTTTCTGAACGGCCGGCACCCATGATCTTCTGTAGTGTCTGTCATCATCATCATCATCATCATCATCATCATCATCATCATCATCATCATCATCATCATCATCATCATCATCATCATCATCATCATCATCATCCTCCTCCTCCTCCTCCTCCTCCTCCTCCTCCTCCTCATCATCATCATCATCATCATCATCATCATCATCATCATCATCATCATCATCATCATCATCATCATCATCATCATCATCATCATCATCATCATCATCATCATCATCATCATCATCATCATCACTATAGCGTCTTCCGCCGTCTTTGTCAAATGGAGACATGAAAATCAGCATTATCCTCTCTTGCAATGGTGTGAAGCAGAGAAATGATGATGCTCATCATCACTATCATATTCTTCTGTTGTGTCTGTCAGCATGATTAACGTCATCATCATAGCAATAGCGTCTTCTGCCGTCGTTGTCAAGCGGAGACATGAAAAGCAGCATCATCCTCTCTTGTGGTGGTTTGAAGCTAAGAAATGATGCTGCTCATCATCACTATCATAATATATTATGGTAGAATGGGACGACATGGAATACAGAAGGCGATCGAGTCCGACTGGCTTAACCCAAACAGCCTTTTAAAAAAGGGGGATATGCCCTCGGGGACAGAAGAACTGTTTACCGCCAGTCGTATAAACAAGACCAGTCCGGTGACGTATGTGCTAAAGGATGAGTCAGGGGAGGAACTCCATGGCTAATTTTACCGAGAAGAAATACAACTCGTGGGAGACAAGCAAGTGTATTGCATCGAAACAGTCTTACAAGAACAATCCAGACGAGGTGGTGGTAAAGAGTATTTAGTCAATTGGTTCGGGTATCCCAAGTCATTCAAAAGTTGGATCTCAGACCTAACCAGATACTAATGGAAGAAACCAACGTGGAAACTAACCCACAAAATAACCCAGAGGGGGGGATTCGTTCTGGTGCATGTGTGGTCGGCGAGTGCCGCGACTAGAAATTGTCTTCTTTTGTCTACTGGTCGTTATATACATCGTCATTGACGTATCACTATTCAGTCTGTCTCGAGACAGCGTCGTCGCAGTCGAGGACAAGTTGTGGATTGCTCTTCTAAGCAGCTGTCTGGGTTACATGCTACCAAACGCTAAAATATGATCTTCTACGTGGCATTACCGAGTTATGCTTCGCCGAACATGTTTCCCAAGAACACACCAGGTCAATATTTCGTAAAGTTACCACAGACTATTGAGGTGAGTCAACATTTCGAAGTGGGTCTGGCCGAAATTCAATTCCCCAACTACTACTGCAATGTGCTAGAGAATGAAGTATGGCTAAGATACATCCCACCCAACGGTAGAGTGATAAGAAAGGCGTGTACCACGGGCCTGTACAGTTCACCAGCGCGTTTATAGCTGCACTGAATCGACTAATGAAAGATCTTAAGGTGGACGATCAGCTCTGTGTTCTATTCCATTTCGACAATGCATCAAAGAAAGTCATCGTGAAAATACTCTAACCGACGGTGGCATGGAGGTATATCATCAACAGAGTTGATCCAGAACACCAAAGACCGAGATATGTGGAAAGCCATGAACGCCTACGCCAGCTGGCTGGGCACTTGATGATGATGAATGCTAAGGGAAATCATGAAATAACAGTCATCTCAAGGGATATTACTAAAAGTATCATAAAAGTATTATGTATTGTAAATCTTTGTAGCATTTATCTTATTCTTTTATACTATTTTTATAATAATTTGCGACATTCATATGAGAGTAGTGGAGTATGCAAATGAGGGACATACTAATAGGAGCCATCCTTCACGAGGGAAAATCGACCCACATACTAATAGGAGCAGAGCCCTCACGAAGGAAAATGGACCCATATACTAATAGGAGCCATCCCTCACGAAATAGGACCCAAGAATAGGAGCAGGTTGGAAAATCGTTTTAGGCGGGGGATGATGGGTAAAAAAATTGTGAAAAAAAGTGGCGGGAAATTTTATGTTGGCTGGTGGTGGTGTGTGGGCATGGTTGAAGTCTGTAAAAACAATTAAGGTAGTTCAAATACGAAGAGTGGGGTAAAAGTTGATTATGTTCGTGTCGGTATGAATCGTCGGTACCTTTCAACTGTGTGAGTGGAATGTGATGTTCATAAATGTGTGATGATAAGAGGTGGGGTGTAGCGAGTGTGGGGCGATAGTAGTGGGTATGGCTTAGTGAAATTAGTTGATAAGGGTGATATGTAGATGTTCATAGTAGCTTATTCAATACCATCACAGGTGTTACAATTGAAACCTTAAAAACTAAAGTAGTTGTAATGGATATGGTGTAGTGTCAATTGGTGGTAAGGGGTTGGTACCAGGTATTAGTAGTCAACAGATGGTCAAGTAGATGTGGTCGATGGCAATAGTATATGGGGATGTTCATAAAGCTTAAACGTAATGGGTATTGATAAGAGGTGGGGTGTTATGTAGAGGGTCGCAGTTACACACTGGTCAACCAGTGGTCAAGCAGTGGTCAAGTAGTGGTCAAGTGGTCAAGTGAGGAAATTGTAGGGAAAAGTGGTTGTAACAATATGGTGATGATTAAAGGATGGCAAATTAGTGATCAACTAGTGGTCAAGCAATGGTCAAGTGAGGCAATTTTAAGGAAAAGATTTTGTAATGATATGGTGATGATTAAATGGTGGTAAATTAGTGGTCAAGCAGTGGTAAAGTGAGGAAATTTTAGGGGAAAGTGGTTGTAATGATATGGTGATGATTAAAGGGTGGTAAATTAGTGGTCAAGCAGTGTTCAAGCGAGGAAATTTTAGGGAAAAGTGTTTGTAATGATATGGTGATGATTAAAGAGTTGTAAATTAGTGGTCAAGCAGTGGTCAAGTGGTCGAGAGACCACTTAAATTGTAGGGGAAAGTACGTATAATGCAATGAGGGTGGGTAAAGTGAGGAGGAATCAGTAGTAGTGATAATAGTACTACCAATATTAGTTGTAATGACAATAATATTAGCTGGTGCTTTGTTAGAGATACAAGTCTCTTTTTTGGGGTGTGTAAAAATCATACAAACACAAAGAGGGTCACACAACCACAAAGACAGACAAGTGCACACATGTACACACGAACACAGAACCACAAAGACAGACAAGTACAAGTACAGTCAAGTATACAAGTACACACACACACACACAAAGACAGACACACTCATACCATTACTACAGTCAACACAACTATACACAAACACGAACAGACACAGAAGTACAGACAAACCATACCATACATACTGACATCACAACTATACACAAGTACACACGTACAGACACACTCACACATACACACTTCATACACACAAATACAAAGACAACCAAACACACACACGTACACACCTACAGACACAGAAGTACAGACAACCCATACCATTACTACTGTCACAACAACAGCTATACACAAGTACACACATACAGACACAGAAGTACAGACAACCATACCATTACTACTGTCACATTAACAGCTATACACATGTGCAGAGACATCACAAATACAGACACAGTCGTACCATTACTACTGTCATCACAACTATACACAACCACGTACAGACACAACTGCACATACACAAGTACACACACAGACAAACACAAACACAACCATACACACCCATCTCCTACCATTACTACTGTCAACATCAGCTATACACAAGTACAGACACACTCACCCATAAACAAATACACAAGTATATCCTCTTCCTGGTCCCACAAGAATATCACAAACTACACAAACCACATACCCTTTTTGGTAACGAACGTGGATGTCCGAGAAACCCCTACGTCATCAGCGCCATATGTAAACGTCATTAAGTGATAGCGTGAGTCATCGGTCACGTGAAGGCGGGCGGCGGTGGCGTGAGAAAAGCATGTCTACATAACTGCCACGTCAGCTATATAGTGTGGTGTGCAGAACCAGTGTATAAAATAGACGGCGTCTCCTCACTTGCTCTTCACCAGTTCATGTGCTGACTTGGTTAGCTACAGATGTATTTTTGTGAATCAGGCTGGTGTGAGACTTATTCGTGTCCTCGGCCACTGATAAAACAGTGAAACATACATTGTATACGCCAGAACATTTTCGTGGTTGTAAAATACCGAAAGTGCTTTGTAAAACTTGTGTGACTTATTTATATACCAGTTTATCAATATGACCAGCAAACCTGCTTTCATGTGTTCAATGTGCAACAAAGCCTATTGTGATAAGTATAACCTTAATCGCCACAATCGGATCATGCACACCCACGAGGATCAACCACACTTATGTCATATCTGTGGACAATTTTCAATAGAAAAGGCAATCTACAACTACACATACGAACACAGCATTAGCCAGCTGTGAATACACCAGAACCAAACACTACAACCCCAGAGACGACAGCACCACATGTATATTTACGCCATCCTCGTAGTGTATGTCAAGTACCAGACTGCCACCACTGGGACTTCAATGATAAGCTTACCCACAACAATGGGAACATTCACAATGATGAAATATATCCCTGTCAGTTACGTGACAAGCTATACAATTCGAAACTACAACGGTACTTACGAACACATCACCAGACTCCACGAGAAAGTACGACACCCTTAGACACCCCGTACCTGGCAACACGTCCACTCATAGTAGCAGAGGGTATAAAACCAAATGATAGGGACAGCTTGGCAGCCCTTAAGACGTATTGCAAGGACCTATCGATTATGCTACCCAATCAAGTGGTAGTATTAGAAAAAATTGTCGACCACCGCTACCGGGTGGTTTTGGTATGATACATTCATAAAAAAGAAGTATTCAGATGTATTGTATGAAGGATCAACTCTCATACATGTCTTTATTCTGGATCCCAAACAATTAAGGTATGTGTGATGACTTCGACAACATCAGTGTTGTGTTTGATAGTCAACCAAGCTATACCAGAGCCCTGAAGAATGACGATCACTAAATCAGAAGGAAAACTCTGTTGAATCAAAAAGTAACCATGTATGTCATTGATTATTTTCTAATGATATATCACTAAACTGTTTTGATGAATATGTTGTGAACACACATATTTTAGTGATAACATAATGAAATCAAGTTTTTTTGTCTGTTGATTTTCTTTAGTGGTTTGTTTTCATGACTTTGCCCTCTTATTGTCGGAACAGAGACACATACAGACATGTACAGAGGCATTTGATACAGATGTGAACAAAGTCACGGGAAAAGTTATGGCAAATCAGAAATATCTTACCCAAATGGATGAAAAGTAGGAGTTAACCAAAGTCGGAAAGATACTGAGCAAAATACGAAATGTCTAGGCCAAATTTATTAAAAATCTATTTGCCAAATGGAAAAAAATCTTGGCCAAATTGGAAAATGTGTCATCCAAATGGAAATAAATATTGACCAAGTAACGAAATACAGCGGCTAAATTTATGAAAAAGAGAAAAATTTGTTAACCAAATATGAAGAATATTTCAACCAAATTTATAAATATCTTTCAACTAAATTTATAAAAGGTAGGAAAATATGTCAACCAAAAGGGAAAAGGTCGGCCAAATACTGAAATATCTCAACCAGACTTATAAATATATCATCCAATCTTATAAAAACTAGAAAAATGCGTTAGTCAAATCGGAAAAAATGTTGGCCAAATACAGAAATAACTCGAACAAACTTATAAAAATCTAGGAAAACAATAACCAAAACGACTTAAATGTTGACCAAAGTTATAAATCCAAACTTATAAAAACTAGGAGTTATCCTTATAAAAAAGTACGAAAATTTGTCAACCAAAGGGGAAACAAGTAAAGACATATTTCAATATTTTCTTCTGTGCTTGTCCCTCAGGACTGGGTTCACAATTTTTTCCAGGTCTAGTATACGCCTTTCAAATTTCTCACGTTCTCTGATTACACGGTGCCTGTTACCATTGCGTTCTTCGGTACCAACAATACGGACTGTCAAGAAGTGAGGTTCTGGTGCAAATTAACCTGTGGATGTAAATAAAACACATTGAAACTTACAAGACGGCAACACATAGTACGTCAGTAAAGCAAAACAGTAAAAAAATCACAATGAGACGTGGTAAAAGACATCAAAAGCAGACTGTCGACATTCTTTTGGTCATGCCTTGAGAAAAAGTAAAGGTATAGTCAGTGTTGGTTTGTAATATAACCATAGAGAGATGTATATAGAAAACATGTATAGCAGCTAGGTCTTCTGTATTAGACATGTTTACAAAAATACTCATGTGAACTATGATTATTACTAACCATACACACCTTATTCGTTGATGAGGAACACCTTCGGACACCAACAGTATGATAGTGTTCTTTCCACAACACATTAATTTTCTTGAGAGACTCTGGGCCATGACTACTACCCAAAAGGTCAATATCTTCATCCGAAGACGAATCATCAGCCCAATCAAAGGTTGTCTCTGGCACATCTAAAGCTGTCTGACTGCAACGAGTAGGTTTCTGACAGAACAAAATGTCTAATGATAAAGCTGGGGTGAAGAAGTCAGAATCAGCCTCATTCAAAACACTGTCATCTTCAAAACAATCCTCATCTTCTGACCACGATGTCCGTCTATCAAATAAAGCTGTCGTACCTGATGAGTAGAAGGTGAAAAAGTTTTTAAAAAGTAGATTACATGTCTTTGTTTTAAAGTTTCAATGTAAAGATTACAAGGTGATAGTATAGAAGAATCTCTGATAGCACAACCATACCGCAGATACGACAGTGTGATTATAGATTCCACGAGTCACAAGTCTGGACTGCCGTAATGGTTTTTAGGCCAGTAACAACTGACAAAAGGATGTTTTTGGTTTGTGAAACAGCGGAATTCGACACCGGTGATATGTTAGTAGTAGGGGATTTAAATCCAATGTCTGACAATGCGTATGTAGGCGTTTCCTTACTGTCGTTGGCGAGTGTATGAGTATTATGTTGAACAAATTCCCAGTGGTTGTGTTCTTGGTAGACGTTTAGTTTTGGTGATAGAAAAGGAGTGTTGGTAGAATTCTACAGTGCAAGAAGCAAAATTTGCTTGAGTCCATGTGTTTTCTCTGGTAATGTAAGGTTTCCTTATCTGTGTCATGCCATGTGTTTTGTGTATTTATGATTTCTATTATGATATGTTTTGTGGTCTAGTAGTAGTTGTTGGGTGGTTCATCTGATATGGTAGTGAGTTCTAAGTCTGGTTTGTGAATTGTTTTGTATGAAATGTTCTTGTTGTCTTGGTGTATCTCATACGTATTCTTTAATAGATCTCAAATTTGGGATATAAGAGTTTCTGTAGCAGATACGGTGAAGCTTTTCGGTAATGTAAAATAAGGAAAAGTGGTGAGGTTGATGATTATGTATTGTGAAATGTCTTTTCAGATAAAACTTCAAAACACGTTTGACTACAGAAGTTATATTTGTTTCCTATTTTGGGTACCACATTTTTTCTTAGCTTGGTCGACTTACTTTTCCATAGCTATTTCTTAGACTGGGTGACAAATTTTCCTAGTTTTTTATCACTTTGGACGACAAGTTTATAAGTTTAATTGAAATATGGCTTTACTTGTTTCCCCTTTGGTTGACAAATTTTCGTACTTTTTTATAAGGTTAACTCCTAGTTTTTATAAGTTTGGATTTATAACTTTGGTCAACATTTTAGTTGTGTTGGCTAATATTTTTTCCTAGCTTTTTATAAGTTGGTTCGAGTTATTTCTGTATTTGGCCAACATTTTTCCGATTCGGCTAACGCATTTTTCTAGTTTTTATAAGATTGGATGATATATTTATAAGTCTGGTTGAGATATTTCAGTATTTGGCCGACCTTTTCCCTTTTGGTTGACATATTTTCCTACCTTTTATAAGTTTAGTTGAAATATTTATAAATTTGGTTGAAATATTCTTCATATTTGGTTAACAAATTTTTCACTTTTTCATAAATTTGGCCGCTGTATTTCGTTACTTGGTCAATATTTTTTTTTCCATTTGGATGACACATTTTCCTATTTGGCCAAGCTTTTTTTTCCATTTGGCAAACTCCTAGTTTTCATAAATTTGGCCGAGGTCTGTATAAGTATGCTTGATATATATCTTTACTTGGTCAGTATCTTTCCAACTTTGGTTAACTCCTACTTTTCATACATTTGGGTGAGATATTTCTGTATTTGGTATAACTTTTCCCCCGACTTTGTTCATGTCCGTATCAAATGTCTCTGTACGTGTCTTTTCCGACAAGAAGAGGACAGCGTCATGAAAACAAACCACTGAAAAAATCATCAAACAAAAATCTTGGTTTCATTATATTTATCACCAAAATATAAGTGTTCACAACATATTCATCAAAACAGTTTAGTGATATATCATTAGAAAAAATCAATAACATACATGGTTAGTGAAGTTTTTTGATTCAACACCCATTTTGTTTATGATTTAGTGGTCTTCATTCTTGGGTATACACTTGTCTTATATAGCTTGGTTGACTATCAAAAACAACACTGATGTTGTCGAAGTCATCACACATGAGATATCATACAAGATATCTGAATACTTCTTTTGTATGAATGTATCATACCAAAACCACCCGGTAGCGGTGGTCGACACTTTTTTCTAATACTACAACTTGATTGGGTAGCACAATCGATAGGTCCTTGCAGTACGCCTTAAGGGCTGCCAAGCTGTCCCTATCATTTGATTGGATATCCTCTGCTACTGTGAGTGGACGCGTTGCCAGGTACGGGGTGTCTAAGGGTGTCGTCCTTTCTCGTGCTGTCTGGTGATGTGTTCGTATGTACCGTTGTAGATTCGAATTGTATAGATTGTCACGTAACTGACAGGGATATATTTCATCATTGTGAATGTTTCCATTATGGTGGGTAAGGTTATCATTGAAGTCACAGTGGTGGCAATCTGGTACTTGACTTACACTACGAGGATGGCGTAAATATACATGTGGTGCTGTCCTCTCTGGTGTTGAAGAAGTAGTGCATGGTTCTGGTGTATTCATACGTGGCTGATGCTGTGTTTGTATGTGTCGTTGTAGATTGCCTTTTCTATTGAAAAGTTGTCCACAGATATGAGATAAGTGTGGTTGATCCTCATGGGTGTGCACGATCCGAATGTGGCGGTTAAGGTTATACTTATCACAATAGGCTTTGTTGCACATTGAACACATGAAAGCAGGTTTGCTGGTCATATTGATAAACTGGTATATAAATAAGTCACACAAGTTTTACAAAGCACTTTCGGTTTTTTACAACCACGAAAACGTTCTCGTGTATACAATATATGTTTCACTGTTTTATCAAAGGCCGACGACACGAATAAGGCTCACACCAGCCTGCTTCACATATACCTCTGTAGCTAGCCAAGTCAGCACGTGAACTGGTGTAGAGCGACTGAGGAGACGCCGTCTATTTTATACACTGGTTCTGCACACGACCCTATATAGCTGACGTGGTAGTTTTGTAGACAGTCTTTTCTCACGTCACCGCCCGCCCGCCTTCATGTTATCGATGACTCAAGCTACCACTTAATGACGTTTGCATATGGCGCTGATGACGTAGGGGTTTCTCGGACATCCACGTTCGTTACCAAAAAGGGTATGTCGCTTGTGTAGTTTGTGATATTCTTTTGGAGCCAGGAAGAGGATATACTTGTGTATTTGCTTATGGGTGAGTGTCTCTGTACTTGTTTATAGCTGATGTTGACAGTAGTAATGGTAGGAGATGAGTGTGTCTTTGTGTTTGTACGCTTGTAGGTCTGTACTTGTCTCTATATGTGTCTGTTTGTTTCCATGTGTGTACGCAATTCTGTATGTGTGTATTTGTGTGTACATGTGTGTGCTTGTCTGTCTTCGTGGTTGTGTGTCTGCATTTGTGATGACCATGTCTGTACAAGTGTATCAATTGTGTATTTGTGTGTATGTCTATCTGTGTGTACTTGTTGTGGTAACAGTAGTAACGATAGGAGATGGTTGTGTTTTGCTTCTTTTGTGTAAGTGTGTCTGCACTCGTGATGTCTGTATGTACAAGTGTATCAAGTGTGTATGGGTGTAGTTGATGTCTGTGTGTACTTGTGTTTTGTGCGTGTGTGGTTGTTTATGGATGTGTGTCTGTCTTTGGGTGTGTTTTTTTGTTTGTAGGCGTGTATTTGTGTAGTTGATGTCTGTGTGTACATGCAGTTGTGTCTGTATGTGGTTGTGTATAGTTGTGATGACAGTAGTAATGGTACGACTGTGTCTGTATTTGTGATGTCTCTGCACATATGTATAGCTGTTGATGTGACAGTAGTAATGGTATGGGTTGTCTGTGTATGGTTGTCTTTATGTTTGTATGTGTGTTTGTGTGACCCTCTTTGTGTATTTGTTTATGGTTGAGTGTGTCTGTACTTGTGTATAGCTGATGTTGACAGTAGTAATGGTAGGATACGGATGCGTTTGTGGTTGTCTTTGTGTTTGTCTGTGTGTGGATCAAGTGTGTATGGGTAAGTGTGTCTGTACGTGTGTACTTGTGTATAGGTGTTGTTTGGACAGTAGTAATGTTATGGTTTGTCTGTACTTCTGTGTCTGTATGTGCGAATGTGTGTGTGCTTGGTTGTCTTTGTATTTGTGTGTATCAAGTGTGTATGGGTGAGTGTGTCTGTACGTGTGTACTTGTAACAGATGCAGGAGGAGGCGATGTGGTTCAGACGGACGACACTGATAGATGGCAATCTAACTCCGTCTGTAGTTTTATTCGTAGTTTATTGGAAGTTGCATCATTTCACGTTCAAAATACTTGAGTACAAACAATCGAAATGCAGTTATAGCCGAGTTTATCCCTCACTCCAAGTGGTGCCCAAAAACATAATGCGACCTTACTGAATGGTAGTGTGGTCACAACTAACTTTGCCATAGGATGACAACCCCTAGCTACCCCTTAGCAATGTGCCGATCCGTGCCTATAAGAATCTTCCCATTGCACAAAAAATCCCCCAGTAGAGAGACTCGACTCTGTTATATACTTGTGTATAGTTGAGATGACAGTATGTATAGTATGTGTTGTCTGCACTTCTGTCTCTGTACGTGTGTACATGTGTGTGCTTGGTTGTCTTTGTATTTGTGTGTATCAAGTGTGTATGGGTGAGTGTATCTGTACCTGTGTACTTCTGTGTCTGTATGTGTGTACGTGTGTGTGTTTGGTTGTCTTTGTATGTGTGTGTATCAAGTGTGTATGGGTGAGTGTGTCTGTACGTGTGTGTGTGTGTCTGTGTGCACTTGTATACTTGTCTGTACTTGTACATGTCTGTCTTTGTGGTTGTGTGTGTGTGTGTGTACACGTGTGTACTTGTCTGTCTTTGTGGTCGTGTGACCCTCTTTGTGTTTGAATGATTTTTACACACCCCAAAAATGAGACTTGTATCTCCAACAACGCACCAGCTAATATTGTTGCCGCTACAACTAATATTGGTAGTACTATTATCACTACTACTGATTCCTCCCCACTTTACCCACCACCATTGACTATAGTACTTTCTCCTACAATTTAAGTGGTCACTCGACCACTTGACCATTGCTTGACCACTGCTTGACCACGTCATCGATCACTTTAACCACTACCATAATCTTAGACACATCGTCCTCTACAAATTAAGTGGTCACTCGACCACTTGACCACTACTTGACCACTAATTTACCACCTTTAATAATCACCATATCATTACAACTACTTTCCCCTAAACTTTTCTTGCTTGACCACTGCTTGACCACTAATTTAACATCCTTTAATCATCACCATATCATTACAACTACTTTTCCCTACAATTTCCTCACTTGCCTACTTGACCACTGCTTGACCACTGGTTGACCAGTGTGTAACTGCGATCCTCTACATAACACCCACCTCTTATCAATACCCATTACGTTTATGACCACCCCCATATACTATTGCCATCGACCACCCCTACTTGACCATCTGTTGACCACTAATACCTGGTACCCACCCCTTACCACCAAATGACACTACACCATATCCATTACAACTACTTTAGTTTTTAAGGTTTCAATTGTAACACCTGTGATGGTAGTGAATAAGCTACTATGAACATCTACATATCACCCTTATAAACTAATTTCACTAAGCCATACCCACTACTATCACCCCACACTCTCTACACCCCACCACTTATCATCACACATTTATGAACATCACATTCCACTAAAACACTCACATAGTTGAAAGGTACCGACGATTCATACCGACACGAACATAATCAACTTTTACCCCACTCTTCGTATTTCACCTACCTTAATTACTTTTACAGACTTCAACCATTCCCACACACCACCGCCAACCAACAAAAATTTCCAACGACACTTCATGACCCAATTTCTTTACCCACCATCCTCCGCCTAAAACGTTCCCGCTACTACCTTTTTTATCCACTTCCAACAAAAAAAATTACCCATCATCCCCCGCCTAAAGCGATTTTCCAACCTACTCCTATTCTTGGGTCCGATTTCGTGAGGGATGGCTCCTATTAGTATGTGGGTCCATTTTCCTTAATTTAATATTCAGCACTTTGGATTTGTTACTCAATGCAGCAAACTTAGTGTGTTTTTGCTCTCTCTCTCTCTCTCTCTCTCTCTCTCTCTCTCTCTCTCTCTCTCTCTCTCTCTCTCTCTCTCTCTCTCTCTCACTCTCCCGTGCCCGCTCAAGCAAAAGCCATATATACCTGTTTTGCGATTGACTTTGTAAACTTAATCTATCCATCATGTGCCATGCCGGTAAGCGTGGCCGGTCATGATTCGCCATTTCACTCGATCATCAAAGTTGTGGATCAGCTCAGTGTTTTTGTCTCGGCCATGCCAAGCTGTTTTTTTTTTACGAAATAAACGTTAATTTATTTTGTTTTTAACAAAAAGAATTTTTGCCTGACCTACATAAGGCGACATTTTCTTAATATTCGGCGCTTTGGATTATTTCACGGCAATTTTTATCTATCTCTGTAGCTCTCTCACGGCAGACACGCTGAAAAACATCTGTGTGAATTTTGTTTCTGGGGAACATGCCACGGGCAGATAGAAAAAGCAATGATCAAGTCCTAAAAGAAACAAATGAAAACTGATTAGAGGTACACAGCCACAATTTCTTGGACACGTTATGAGAAGAAATACATTGAAGTACTTGCTGACAACTATAACAGTACAGGCACAGAGACGATTGTAACACGAGTCCCGATGTTATTTCTTAAAAGGTGTTATTGAACATAATCATCTGAAGAATATTACACAGATTTCATAGTATGATGTTTACTTCGCCAGACCTTAGCTGTAACTAACCTTCCCAAAAACCCTACGTCACGGCTTGAGCATCCTTGGAAACGTTCTTATAGGATGCTCAACCGTGCCTAAAGTTTGCACATCGAACCTATTAACAGAGATGGTACTCATTCTGTTATAGACCTCCCTTTCTTTAAAAAGACTTTTCTTCTTCAAAAGTCTTAACTCCTAACCCCCTTATTCTAAACATTCTTTCCCTCATCTACACTTAACCCCCAAATATACTTTCTCCAAGCCATCCCAAACTAACTCTATCTTAAGTAACTACTTTCACTTCTACTAATTCTCCACTTATCTCATATCATTGTCCCATATAGCAAATCGCTATGAAGTTGTACTTCTTCTTCGTTTCTGGCTCTTCAAGGTTTCATTACAAAAATATAGGTCATAAGAATGGTTCGCAAAATCGTTGGTATACACTTGGCATTATGAAACTTCTTAACTTCCCATTCTTTCTCAACACAACACAGATAGACAGAAAAGATGGGGTTAGAAATAGTAAAGAAGGGGTGCGCACCCAATTTATGAAGGTATAAAGAAGTAGTCAAGAACAATCACATTTACCTCCCTTGCAAACGTAAAAACTTTTATGAAAGTTTTTCCAAAAACACGTCTTATGATTTATAAAGTTACATCTCTGTTCGTTATAAATTAAGTTGATCCAAATTTTCTTTTATATACTCAATATTTGTATTGCCATCCACACCCATGTCCATATTTCACCTATTTCACGACCAATCATGAAACCAATAACAATGTTCATATTCCATGAACATTTTAAATTAATTAACGCTGTTTATCACAGCTCTTATATCTACCCCCTCAGATCCCATGACAAGCATCCTTGTTTATATATATATCTAACCCTATACCAAACCATATGCGCTGCCATTCACAGCCCCCTTAATATTTACTCTCCATCAATTAGCATCTTATATTTGCTAACTATCACGTGTATAATATGGCATCCAATCCATATACCTTTAATCCACGCTGATTTAATACAGCTCCTATTTTAACTCCTCAGAACCCTCTTATTTGTGTAGGAACCCCGTCACTTAAGTATGGCATATGTTTCCAGCACTTCATAGCCAGTATATGATTAACTTCCCTATTCTAACACACTAATGCTGATTGGCACAGCAGTCTCCCTACCAACACAAGGTACTCATGAACTTATTATTCATAAAGAGAATGTGTCTCTCTTCTAGTCCTCAGTAGTTTATTAACTATTTTCTGAAGGAAGGGTTTTAAATAAAGCCCCATGTATTGCTTTTATTCTAGACAATACCATAACTGTTTGTGAACTAAACTTAACCTTAAACAATTTTCAACATATTTGTAAACAAGGTAATTACTATTCAACACACAAGACAATTTAACTTAAATCATGAGTCAAGCAAAATAAAATCACAACAGGATATCATACCCCCCAAGGTTTTTTAAATATCATTTTTTCTTTCCCCTCAAATCAAATAAAGGTAATCAACTCATTCAAAGACAAAAATATTTCAAAATAATATGACATACATCCTATCCATTGTTAGTCACTTTTACGGACTAACAATAACTTATTTATCTATTAATAAAACTCAACAAGTCAAATCATAAATCAATTGGCAATAAAAATACATCTTCAAGACTAGACGAAAATTTACATCCATAATACGCAGCATATCGTATATATAAAATACACTACATCATCTCCTCAAGACCACTCACCACAACTATCAATTAAACTATTTGCCAATAGTAATACACCGCTACTATATTTCATCAACTATCAATTTCCTCTTTAAATCACAAAATTTACATTCTGCTATCTGCAGCATTTTCTTATCAATTTATTTACCATTTCTCCATTTCTTTAATAACTCTAAATTTTTCTGAATAAGTGCTATCTCTACATCAATGTCTTCCTCTTCTCGTAAAGGAATATTTTCTTTCATACTACTATCTCCATTAGATTCTGAATTTTCGTCCATTTCTTCTTCTTCCCCTGTCTGTCTATCTCTAGCAGCCGCTAAATTTTTTCTTTCTACATCCAACCTAATTTGTCTATCATACTTTCTTAACGACCTTTCAAGTAGTGGTATGTTTTCGTCGCTTGATGAATTTTCTCTGATTCTCCTCTGTCTTTTCACTTCTTTTTCTCTCTGTCTATCTATTCTTCTTTTCACTGCTTGTCTGGTATTTTTAAATGGAGCGGTTATCTCTTCTTCCATAGATTTTTCGCTATCATAACAACCATCATATGTATTCTTTTCCTCTTTCATTAAAGTCTTCGGTGTTGTCTGTTCATAAGTATCATCGTCAAGTGGTATTGTTATTAATTGATTTTGTACGGGATCTGGGAGTATTGTAGCTCTCCTGACGAGTTGTCCATCTGAATATAAGTCGTCGGAATAATAATAATAATTATTATTATTTCTCTTATCTTCACTATTTCTTCTTAAATGCTCTACGTGTGCCCTTGCTACATGTCCTGTGATTTGGTTCTTTATACTGTATGAGACATTTCCTAACCTTTCTAAAATATAATAACCTGGAATCCAATGAGCATCAAATTTAGAGTTTCTTCTATGCTTTTTGTAATAAACTCTTTCACCTACTTTGAATTCCTGTAATTGTATATTTTTGTTTGTGTACCTCTTTTGTCTTTCTCTGGCTTTAATTATATTATTTCTTAACTTTACATGCGCTTTGTGCATTTCTTGTATAATAACTTCTTGAAAATCCTCTCCCATATATTTACGTCTTGGTTTTAAGAGATTGTCAATTGGTAGTATAGGCTCTCTCCCGTGCAATAAATAAAATGGTGAAAACCCTGTGCTCTCATTTTGATTTGTGCGTATTGTGCTTAGAGCTGGTCCCAGAAAAATATCCCAATCTTTTTCATGCTCATCGACAATCTTTGCAACAATGTTATATAACGTTCTATGTTGTCTTTCGTTTTTAGCATTTGAAGAAGGTCTATAATACGAAGTTTTTATATGTTTTATATTCGAATCTTGTAATAACTTCTCAAATTTCTTGTTCACAAATTCTTTACCATTATCCGTGAGTACGACCTGTGGGCAACTAAATCTTGGTATGAACTCCTGTAGAAAAATATTAATGATGGTATCTGCTGTTTTATCTGGAATAGCATAAATTTCTGGCCATAAACTATAGCAATCTACAATATGTAATATATATAAATTCCCCGATAGTGTTCTAGGATGAGGACCTGATATATCTAAGCTCACTTTCTGCATTGGAAATTGTGGAATATCTGTATCTTGTAAGGGACATTTGATCACTTTCATATTTCTTAATTTACACTTCTCACATGTATCGACATATTTAAGAGCAGTTTTAAATAAATTCGGCCAATAATATTTATTCGTGAGTGCTTTCACTAACCTATCACGACCGAGATGACCGTTTTCATCATGATACGCCTTTAGAATTTCACTTTCTAAATGTTTTGGAATATATTTCCTTAACTGTTCGTTTCTTTCATTCACGTAATATAACTGATCGTCAACCTGCAAGACTAAATAATTCTTCTTATATTTATTCTCACCCGTTTCGTTCAATTTCTGTTTTATTTCCACAACTTTTGGATCTAATTCTTGTTCTTCTTTCATATTAAATTGTATTAAATGTGGGTCTTCTGCTCTAGGTTCAGATTCTTGCTCCGACGGTAAACTCCCAAAATCTTCTCTATTTATTATGGCAGAATCTAGTATATTTACTTGCCAATTTCGGTCGTCTATTTCGGGTTCACCTTCGTCGTCAGTGTTTCCTGGTGTCTCCGGATACGGTATTCTTGACAATAAATCTGCACAGGTGTTGTTCTTACCTGCCACGTACTCTATTTTCGCGTCGTACCCCTGCAAATTCAACGCCCATGTCTGTATTTTCCTGTTTTGCACTGGAGCTTCTAATAAAGATTTTAAAGGCATGTGGTCAGTTCTAATAATGAAATTTGCGTTATGTAGATAATAATTAAGTTTCTGAAGAGCATAGTGGATAGCATAGGCTTCCTTCTCAATAGTCGACCATTTTCGCTGAGACTTGCTAAGTTTATGTGACAAAAATAGATTGGTCTTTCATTTTTAACTCCTGGTATTCCAGAATCTTTTCCTTCATATGGCTGAACTAAACATGCTCCTATAGCATTATCTGAATACAATATGTCTGTATACAATATTAGCTGTTTATTCAAATCTGGATGTGTCAATAGTGGTACTACTGTTAAGCTATTTTTTAAAAACTCAAACGCTTTTTGACATTCATCATCCCATTTAAATCTAGCGTATTTGCCAGTCAGGTTAGTAATAGGCTCTGCTAATTTTGAGAAACTTGGAATAAAATGACGATAATACCCACATGTACCGATAAACGCACGAACTTCTTTAACGTTAATTGGAGGAGGTAGTTCTCTAATAACCTTTACCTTATCCTGATCTGGTTTAATTCCGTCCCTGTTAATGATGTACCCCAAATACTTTGTTTCTGTTTTTAGAAATTCACATTTACTAAGTTTCAATTTAACATCATGTATTCTTAATCTGTCAAATACTAATTTTATATGCTTTAAATGATCTTGTATATCTCCTGCTGTGTAGATCAAAATGTCATCTATGTATGCCAATGCAAACTTTTGCATGCCTTCCAATACCTGATTTATTAACAACATATAATAAGAATGAGCCGTACGTACTCCAAATGGCATTCGTAAATATTCGTAAGAACCTGCGTGTGTACAAAAATCACTCTTCTTTTGGGCATCTGGGGACATAGGTATACACTAAAATCCTGATCTTGCGTCTAGCGTGGTAAAGAAGGTAGACCCATTAAGTAGTCCCAAAATATCGTCGATCACCGGCAATGGGTACGCTAGATTTTTAGTGATTTTATTCAGAGCCCTGTAGTCGCAACAAAAGCGATGACTCCCGTCCTTCTTGGTTACAATTACTATCGGAGATGACCACTCTGATTCGGATCTTGTTATGATTCCCGCTTTTAGCATATCTTCTATTGCTTTTTCAACAATTTCTCTATTTCTTAGAGGAGTTCTATATGGTTTTAAACTTATTGGTGGATGATCTCCAGTATCTATTTCCATCGTAACTGTTTTTGTTTTTCCCAATTCTAAGTCATTAATTGCAAAAGCGTCCTGATTCTCTTTTATAAGTCGTGCTAATATTTCTTTATTTTCTGGTGGAGTTTTTAACTGTGCTAATAATTCTTGTTCTCTTGTTGTTTTGTTTACTGAATATATTTGAGGTGTATTTTTCCTGAATGGATGGATCAATTCATCATTCTGCATGTTCCATTTTCTCCCACGTCTATGTCTGTTATTAATTCTTTCTCTAGGAGTTTCTGAATAATTTACTCTCGGCATTTCTACTTTATCTTTATCTGTTGCTAATATGCTGTTAATCTCATGTTCTACTTTGGCTATTACACACCCTCTGTATAATTTAATTTCCCTGCCTTTGTTGTTAATAATCATTACTGGAAAAGTTAAGTGTTTGTCTAATGATATTATTCCATCCGGAACTTCTAGACCAGGCTCATCAATTACCTCTCTTTGTAATTCAGTGATTCTAACTGTGTGTCCTACTAAATAATACGGATTTCTTTTCACTTTCGCCTGTATCAGATTAACCGTTTGTGGTTTTAAAGTCGTAGACATTTTATCTCTAACCAGTGCTGATATGTGCATGTCTTCTTCCAAATCTACATACACGTCCTTGAATTTTAATTTATGCAGATCAAACAAAAGTTTTACCCCGTTTTTTATTAAGAAATCTCTACCTATAAGTATGTTCCTATTTAACTCCTTCACTACATGAAAAAGATGTCTTACTTTGATCCCTCCTAATTTGAAATTTATTATTGTTTGCCCAACTACTTGTAAATTTTGTCCTGTAACAGAGTGAAGATTATTATGACTCCTGAATATTTTGCAATTTCTCATTATTTTGTATAGAAAACTTTCTTTGATTACACTAACTTGAGCTCCCGAATCAATTAATGTACGAATTCTATACTTCCCTATTTCTATTATACATGAACTGGGATCTGTTTCGTTTACTGAAAATTGTTTTATTTCACCCAGTTGAGAGCACTTTCTACTCGTCCTCCTATACTTATCATTAAAATATTCTTTAAAACTTGGGACCTTATTATCTTCCCTCCTACCGCAGGTCCTATTCAATAGGTGGGACGCCTGAATTCCTGCGTTCATGGCTTTGTAAAATTCCTTTGTAAACCTTCAAAATTCGTATTTGATCTGTTATTGACATTTCTGTCTTGTGTATTCGACTGGACACGCCTGTTACCACAGAAGCGAAAAATGTGTCCCCGTTGGCCACAACCCAACATACCATATTTGTGTTATTTGTGTTACCTACCGTCTCTCTTACAGAATTTCTCATTTGTCTTCTTCTATCATAAGCATTTTCGTTAACTCCCTGTAACGTCTGCATTCCTCCTCTCCTATTCCATCCGAACCTTGTTTGTCCGATCTCCATGGGCTCTTCAATTCTATCTTCTCGACTAGTACCTATTTCTCTTCCTACTCTCAGTCGAAATCTTCTTCTCAAATTCTCCTCCTGTACAGCTATATCTACAGCTTGTGATAACCTCTCAGGGTTTTCCCTCATTAATTTAAATTTCAATCCATCAGACTTTATACCATCTACAAAAATCCAGACCAACATCCGTTCCACTTCTTCCCCTCGTACATTTTGTCCCAGGAATGCTTCCTCAGCTAGGTTGATCAATCTATCACTAAACAATTGTACAGTTTCTCCAGTGTTTTGCTTGGACTGTCTTAACACTGAAAACGTATGTTGAGGGTCCGTGATTTCAGTATACTTGTGGGCTAGATCATCTTTGAACTGTTCCCATGTCTCATCTACCCTAGCTTCTAATTTCCTTCGAATATGATCAGAAACCGGTTCTGTCGTGGCCTGATAAGCAATTTTCATTTTTTCTTCATCTGTTGCCGCCACCAAATATGCGTGCTTCTCTATTGAAGTTATCCACTTCTTAAAACCTTTCGCCTGTCCACTAAATTTAACAATCTCTGTCGCCATTCCTTGTTGTTTCATGACTGTGTTGAGTCTACCTATGGCCATACCTACTCCAGTCAAAACTTGTGCTAATGAACCCTGCTCTTCTGCCATCTTGAAATATGCTGAAATATCAATTCATACAAGCAAACTTACAGTTATAACAATTTAGTTAATAAATATTACTAGATATATGATCGTATTTACATTACATAAAAACGTAAGCAACTGTTTTTTTTCTCTTGTAATTATTAAATGTTTGAATCAATCAATCAATTATATCTAACAGTCCAAAGTCCCATATTGGTTAAACCTTAATCAATTACCGTTAGAAAGTAAATCCACGTACGTCAGCCGAGCACAATACCTGCCAAGTGTAGACTTCACGTATAAAACAAGCGTCTGGAGTCTGTGTTATCTGAAGCTGCCCGTATTTCTCCAAACGACGACGCAATTTCAAGTAGTTTTACATCATTTCTCGGACATCTCAGGCTTCTTCAGCGGGATGAACACTTCTACTTTCACCCTTGGATGGGCCCACCAGCCTTGAACCTTCTTTTCACCCTAAACAGGGCCCTTCTAGGCGACGACTTGAAAACAGCTCTAACTCGATGAAGTGATTTAATTAGGGTCCCCTCTTCAGCAGGTCGGCAACCCAGTTTGCCTAACCACTTCCGAAGGTTCCCTATTAACGTTATTGCTTTGGTTGAAAAACATTTTGATATGCTAGAGTTCAGGACAGCTGCATTGATGACCAAACACGACTGGTAGTTTCCTCGTAATTTGGGCTAACGATCCAAACGAAGGAGCAATTGTCTTGATTCAGTATAAGCTCTCGTGTTTCTTCAGGTACTCAAGGTCAAGGTTCAATGACTGTAACGGCTTCTGAGTTCGCCCCAGGTGATCATGATATGAGGAAGATAACGGCTCCTTCAAAACGACATCTCCATGTAATTTCGAGTTGGTTACGGGTGTTTTGAGATTTGAAAAAAAATTTCTTTGATCCTAGTAGGTAAGTGACCTTCAAACGCAAGGTTAATGAACGGCTGTAATAACGGCAGATCAAACTTCACAGCATTTTGACAAAAATCAAGTTACTTCAGGTGGTTATGATGAGAAACAGCCAACAACCAGGTTACTATGATGGCTCCATCCAGTAATCTTGATACGTATGGCTTCAAATCAACTAGCCATAGAAAAATGCTTCGTGTTGATTTTATTTTAAGTTGAAACTTTTAAAACAAATGGTCCGGTCTGGATCTTTTAATTCAGAAAATTTAGCAAAAGTTTATTCACTCATACCTTCTTGTCGCAGCAAGCCGATAAAAAATTTCCATGACAGTTCTTTGCTGTGCTGTTGTTTTTCTGTACTTCTCGTTATGTGTCCGCGACATCTAAATCGAAATCCTGGTGTGCGGCGACAAATCTGTTCTATAACAGTACAGGCACAGGGACGACTGTAACACGAGTCCCGATGTTATTTCTTAAAAGGTTTTATTGAACATAATCATCTGAAGAATATTACACAGATTTCATAGTATGATGTTTACTTCGCCAGACCTTAGCTGTAACTAACCTTCCCAAAAACCCTACGTCACGGCTTGAGCATCCTTGGAAACGTTCTTATAGGATGCTCAACCGTGCCTAAAGTTTGCACATCGAACCTATTAACAGAGATGGTACTCATTCTGTTATACAACTGGCAAGATTGGGGGGGGGGGGGGAAGACATACGTGTAGATTTATCTGGCTGTGGAAATATGTTTTCTAAGAATAATGGCAAGAATACCATGGACAGACAGAATAACCATTGACCACGTTCTACAAGAAATGAAAACCGTAAACTGATTAGAGAAATTAGACGTAGACCATCACAATTGTTTGAACACGTTATGAGAAGAAATACATTGGAGAACTTAGTGACAACTGGCAAGATTGAGGGGAAAAGAACAATGGAAAGGCAGAGAAGTAAATACCTAGATGGCTTGGCCACGTGGTATGGTCGAGACATGAACACAGAGTCGACATGGCACATGATGATGACTGGTAAGCCAGTAGTCGATATATGTAACTTTCGCGAGCTCTTTGTTTCGTTTACCTCCTGGTAACACTTTTCATATTATTTGTTGTAAACATTTGCTCACTTTGAACTCAAGCTTAGTCCTTACACGGGCTGCTACTTCTAGGGCACTGTACTAATTTTTGTATGTGGATTAGCTTTCCCAATTACCAGTGTCCCTCACCACCTGGTCAACTCACTCCGACTTCTGAGGTACTTGTAATGTATGTCCCCAAGCAGCGCGAGAAGCTAACATTTTAGTCCAATTGACTCGTATAGATGTTGAACCTGCTACCTCGGCACCAGCACATCGGAAGTTTAAGATTAAGCGCTCTTATCTATTCGGCCAGGCTGTCCTAATTTTCTATATGATGATATTTTACATTAATACTTCATATATACTCACAACAGGCTCCTTCTACGTGGTTTGTTTTGTGTTTTATTATTTAAGAGCAACATATTTTTTAAGCCTGAGTGCAAGAAGGAATAAGTGGTCAGTCTTTCCCCTAACGAATGTCGATTGTAAGTACCGAACCCAATTCTGACCGCACTCTTGTTAGTCAGCTAACTTCCTAACCGCTACACCAACGCTCCAACTACTTTAACTGATTAAGTGCCCTGGGATGATTAATTGCCTTAAGCGACGTCCCGTATCTGCCATTGGCTTATATACAGTAGTTTTCATTATGCAACCCCCCCCCCCCTGTAATTTGATATATAATACAACATGTCTGCTACCATATTAATAACCTGTAAGTTATAACACGCTCCTACTTCTTATTTTCCGCCATCCATTTTTGTTTGGTCCAAACCCACTTTTTGTTTGGCACTGAATCTGTTGAGAGAAATAGAATGCTCCCACATCGAGAATTTAAAACACAATCATGAGACGAGAATAAAATCAGAAAACTGGTCTAATTCTACAGTGTCAATGGCGTATGAACACGCATTATTTACACAATGTTAGTTCGAATCGTTAGACTGATAATTAGTCTCTAGCGAGTTTGTTGTGGCTCCAGGAAGGTGGTATGGTATTCATTTGCAATAGAGGTTTCCAATAGAGACTTCCGGTTTCAAGATGGCGACGGACGGTCGTGTTGTTTTGTGTTCGTTAACTTTTTCGCGTAGGGGATGGATTTATTCATCTCTTGCGTGTAATTGGTGTGCCAGGATGTAAAACCAGGAGTTTCTACTCAAGATCTGCGCGGGTACTACGGAGTTCGTGCATCGAGCGAAGCCATCCTTGAGTGAATTTTCAGCAGCGTGTGTGGGTTCTAGTTTTCGTTTTCTCAACATGGCGGAACAACGTGTGTTCTCCGAGCGGTCAGCAGTCAACCTAACGAGGCGGCGTGGGAGCCGCGCAGGCAAAAAGAAGCAGGGTAAGCGTGGTGGTTTGAGACGCTTTAGATTCAAGTGTCACGGTCTAGGACTCAGGAATATCCGTATTCTGTATTGGAACTGTGCCAGTGTAAAACAACGGGGCTCTATTTTAGAAACCCTAGTTTACAGGAACGACATTGTAGCACTCCAGGAGACGAGGCTGGGCGATCAGCTACTCCGAATTGCCGGCTTCAAATGTTTCTACAACAGACGACATCTGGGAATGGCGATTCTCGTTCGCGACAGCATGGTGGCGTCAGAGCTAGACATGTCCAGTTGGGACAGTGACGATATACAAATACAGGCGGTGAGAGTTCATTCCAGTATACCATTCGTGTTGGTTAATGTTTATACCCGCAATGCGAGTGTGGATGCCCAGAAGTGGCAGTGCTTATGTGGCATATTAGGCCACGAGAGAAATGTTATTTTCTGTGGTGACTTCAACGCTAAAGGCAGATAATGGGGAAACATTTCCTCCAATACACAGGGGGAGGAGTTCGAGACTGCACTGGAAACCATCGACCTGGTTTGTATCAACAGTGGCTGTGTCACCAGGACAGCAAGCCGTCCAGGCGATGAGGACAGTGCTATTGATCTGGCGCTAGTTTCACCTTCACTCATTACAGTGTGCAGATGGGGTGTCCTAGGACACCACGGCAGCGACCACCACCCTTGCAGCATATTGGTGGAGAAAGGCAGAACCAGGCAGCAAGCTAAAGGTAAAGACTTTCCAGTATGACAGTACAGGGCAAGATGTGGTGAGTAAAATAAGACGTGACAAGCGCAGAATGTTTCAGGGCAGGAAAAAAAGCTGGGAGCAGCCACCGTGGTGGAGTTTCGAGGTGGAGAAGGCTTGGGTGGATAAGCGTAGTGCTGTAAGGAGATGGCAAAATTCCAAGAAGAACAGAGCTGGTCATCCTAGTCCCTGCTTGCACTTAGAAAGAGAGATGCACACAAAAGTAAGCTATTTAAAAAAACTGGTCAAGATGGTTAAAAGCGAAAAATGGGCAGAGGTGTGTCAAAGAGTAAGCACAGACAAGTCACTGAAATTGTTCTGGCGACTACATAAAAGCATGAGTGGTGTAGTCAAGAATAAGAGCATTTCTGACTTCCAAGGTGCTGACCTCATCTGGCAGAGGACTGACGAGGACAAGGGCTCTTGAGCAGAGCAACCAGACAGACATGGGAGGCCGAAATCTGGCCAAGGAGGTCACCTCAGACAGATGCAAGGCCCAGAACACTTCGGATGAAGACACAGTGACAGTGAAAGAAATCAAGGCTGTACTTCGACGAAGTGGCCTACCACAGGGGTCACCATTATCTCCGGTACTGTTCAACGCCTTCACAGTGAGAATCACTAGTGAGCAGATCACTGGACCTGGCAGGACATTGTCATATGCCGATGATGTTTTAGTGTATCGTCAGGGTAAGGATAGAGAGGAGGTTGCTGTGGAACTACAAACCGAACTCAATCGCATAAGTACTTGGTGTGATGAAGCTGGGGCAATGGTCAACCCAACAAAGGCAACTGTGACTTGGTTCTCGTTGAATAATCATATTGTCAATACTCCAACACCAACTGTAATGCTGTGTTCAGAGACGGTGGAAAGAACGCAGGCAATGAATTACCTGGGGATACGGTTTGATCGAAGCCTTGCTTATAATGTGCACATAGACCAGGTGATAACAAAGGCCAAGCGGGGTTTGGCTGCGATGCGGGTGATGGCGGCAGCAAACTGTGAGCAGCGCCATCTATGTCTTCTGTACGAGGGGCTGGTCATGTCTGTTTTGGAGTATGCAATGGCAATGCTGACTCTCAGCCATAAGCAGATAGAAAGGATAGAAAGGATACCGAATGAAGCTACGCGCATTATTCTTGTATGTACAAGAGATACAGCATGCAGGGCGATGCGCTACCTTCTTGATTTTCCAACCATTGAAGAGAGAATACAAGTTTGCAGGGCACGCGCCTACCTCAGAATTAACGCAAACACACAACATCCACTGCATAGTGAAATTAGGAAGGTGAAGGGCAGCAAGTTAAAAAGAGGACGGTCGTGGATGGGTCAAGCCGAAGACTTTCTTCAACAGGTGTGTTCACTTGAGGACTTAGAACCTGGCGAGGAGTGGGTGCAAGTGCCAACAGACTTCTGCACATCCTTTTCAGTTTGCATCCAACTAGATAGAAAATGCAGACAAGAAAATCCGGCTGCTGTGGAGGCTGAAGTACAAGCGTTGATTTTTGAGAATTCGCTAGACGGTGACGCGGTCATCTATACAGATGGGTCGGTCGTCCGACATGTGAGAAGCTCATGGGCCTTTACAGCTCGGGCCGGAGGGAGAATTGTGAAGGAGGACTCTGGTGCTTTCACTGAAACCACAAGTAGCCTGACCATGGAAGTCATGGCAGTAAGTAAAGCAATAACATGGCTCGAGACACAGACATTCACTAGGGCTTGTTTCCTTAGCGACTCAATGAACATGATCAAGAGGATAGAGGAGGGGTCGATCCGAAGAGAATGGTTGCTGCCTCTGGAGCGGTCTCTGCTGGCAAAGATTAGTTTCATCTTCGTGCCAGGGCATGCGGGAGTACAAGGAAATGAACGGGCTGACAAGCTCGCAGGTGAGGCTACTGTGAAGGGCGGGCGCGCCATGGACCAGGCTGACATTCTGAATGCTCTACGAGAAGTAAGACTTTTGCGAGAACCAAGTGATGACCGTGAATCTACAACAATGGCCAGACTGCGAGAGCAGCAAATTAAAAGAGGGGTGGCCAAACAAGAACACTACGCAGGAAGCCAAAGAAGATTGATAAACCAACACAGAACTGGCGTCGTTAGCCGCTACACGCTGCGGGATTTGCTGAGGAGGGGATCCGAGCACTTAATGACTGATTGGTTCGATGTGCAATGAGGGTGATCTGTCGACTAACTAACTAACTAACTAAGAGGTTTCCAATGGCGAAGCTGGTAGTTTCCTCCGCAGTTCCTCCTCCCATCCATTCATCATGTGCCATGCCGATAAGCGTGGGCGGTCATGTTTTGCCATCTCACTCGATCACCAGAGTCGTGGATCAGCTCCGTGTTTCTGTCTCGACCATGCCACGTGGCCAAGCCATCCAGGTATTTAATTTTTGGTCTTCCCCTTGGTCACTTCCCTTCGATCTTGCCAGTTGTCACCAAGTTCTTCACGTCACTTCTTCGCATAACATGCCCTAAAAATTGTTGACTGTCTGCGTCTAATGTCTCTAATCAGTTTACGATCTTCATTTGTTTCTTGAAGGACTTGTTCATTGGTTTTTCTGTATGTCCATGATATTCTTTGCATTTTCCTCAGAAACCACATTTCCACAGCCTTCAGATGTTTTTCAGGTTGTCTGCTCATTGTCCAAGCTTCACATCCATACAAAAGTGCAGGTTTTATGTAGCACTTAACACTCTTTTTCTCGTTTCAATTGATATATTTTTGTTTGTCAGTGTGCTTTTCATTTTACAAAAGGCTACCTTCGCAATGGCAATTCTTGTTCTAATCTCTTCAAAGCATCTCACTTAAGATGTTATGCTTGCTTGCTTGCTTGCGTTCGCTGGCTGTGAACTCCAGCGTGAAGTCCTGTATGTCGGATGAAGACATCCCATTGTCCAACATCAGTGTGATGCCATACCGGTCCTGAGGTTTACGTGAGTATCCATTGTCCCATGTCTGGCTTATTGGTGTGCAGACTGGTGGTTCCTCGCCGTGCAGGCAGATACTCTCCGATTTCGGAAGAATCAGCGACTCTACTACGTTAGCCAGAACCCCGAAGGGACCTGTTGCCCAGGACGCACGACTTGGACGTGTTAGTAGGTCTTGGCCAGTATAGAGCCTGACCCTAGTGCCCTGGAAACACCTCTGCGTCCCATCAGATGGTATGACCAGTTCCTCCTCGGTTCACCCTATTCGCTGATTGTTATAATTTAAGTGTAATGTCAATACTTAGAAAGCCATAACCATTAGCGTGTGGCTTATTGTGGTGTTCAATGTGATCATGTCCCACATCTCAGTCGCTGATAGTCAATTCTACGCTGGCTTATTGTCGGGTTAGACTGTCGGTAGTTGATGTTGCAAATGTTGCAATGGCCAATAGCGAATATTCATTCGCAAAACTATAGTGATGATGTTGGTGATGAATTTTTGCAGATTCTCGGAGGTTCCACAACTCCTTAGTCTGGAAACTGGCTACACTTTAACTGAAGTCGGGCCCATGTTATGTTTAATGAAGATGGGGTTAAAATAACCACTACTTTTAATTTTAAAGTGTCCACTTGAACTGATCTAAATGTTGCTGCCGTCGATTAGGCTGTTTATTAACAGCAGTCTGAGATAGATGGCCAGCCAATCAGCGCCATGTGGACATGGTTCATTCATTCATTCAATAGCATGCCCTTTGCAGAACTTCGCTCCCATAACAACCTTTCGGAAAACCTCTCGATCATAATCAAGATGTCCCGCGTCCGATACAACCATCTGGAGATCATCCGCCACATCCTGCACCCATCTTCTCTTTGGCCTTCCTCTTCCTCTCTTCCCAGGCATATACCACTCCATTATTGTTCTCTCCAAACTTTCGTGACGTTTCAAGTGACTTTTTCAAATGATTTCAAGTTTCTTTGTTTTATGTCCAAGTTGGTGTGGCGATATTTCTATTTTTTAAATGTTGCCAGTTGGCCAGTGCTGGACCAGTTCTTAAAAACCGTTCACTCCAAATAAAATAAACATATCCTAGTACATATAATATACCGTAATATACGTATTCTATTAGATACTTTTTGGTTTGTAGTAAAGCGGGAAGGCTGCCCAAGTGGTATGCCACACCCATCAATTTCGAGTTAAAAATCTACCCAAAGTATTTCAGGGTCCTCGCCGGTGCTACGGAGTTCGTGCACTGAGCTGAGTTTCTCCGGACTCCGGACTCAGGCTTCAGTTAGGAGTAGGACGGAGCACTTATGGGTTACACCTGTGTGCCATGATGTTGATCCGTCGACTAAACTAAACTAAACTAAACCCATCAATTTGTAAATCTGCAAACATCATCATCATGTTGACATGCCTTACTTTACTGAATGTATTTATGTAGTCAGTGAAGCAATGTGTAGGTCTTTGTTTACGTTTATTGAACGCTCCATAAACAAATTTTTTTTACGGTGAGCTGCGCTGTGGTAAACGCTTCCTAGGCTGCCAGAGGAAACGCTTTAAAGACACACTGAAGATGCCATTTAAAGCTTTCGGAATTATTCACATTTGGGAGCCTGCTGCCAAAGACCGAAACTCAAGTGTTACGTTCCAGGAGGAGGATCTCCTGCAGTGGGCTTTTTTGTGGGAGGGGGGGGGGGGTGTCCAGTTTTTTCCCCCACAGCTCTTCCAGCCCTGTTTGCTTCACAAGTGACTACACCCTTGCGTATGTCATTATAGTTATTGCGCTCTCATTTACCCTGGAATGACGATGGATTTCATCTTGACAATATGAAAGTATATGGTGCATGATCAATGAAGGGAACGAAAAGAAGAAGGAAAAGTAATTCTTGCAATCAATTTTCGTATTATACTATTAGTACTGTCGGCGCCTGTGGCAAAGGGGTACTGAAAGCAGTTTCATAATCCCAACATACCGGGTCCGAAGTCAGCCGCTGGCTGTTTGGGAGCAGATCGCTTGACGTTGATTTTACAATGATGCCAGAAGTGGGTGGATTACTTTTCCAAAAGCCGCCAGGTGAGCATCCACTTTGTCATCACGTGAATATTTTGGACACCGGATAGGCAACAAATTTTTCAGACAAATAATTTGATTCCAGACCTGCCGTCCAATATGTCAGTAGTCACTGTTTCTCACACTGAGGTTTAATCCTGGGTCCCGGATCAGATCCCTTACACTCTAGATCCCAGAGAGAAACTCGGAACAAAATCTATACGGCTGAAATAAATACTAAGTCCCTAAATACCCAAGGGTACAGCTGCATATGACTCTATTAAAAGGTAAAATTAGCTGGTCTTGGTACCACAAAGGAGTGGGAATGAGACGGTTAGATGTCGAAATTTATGTCTACTACTGGACTACTAGGCACGGCAAGTCCCCTGCCCTCCCCCACCCCCCGACAATACCCCTCTCTTTGTTACAATAAAACCCCAACCAAGGTACATACACACACGTTTGGGTGAACATCTAGGAAACATCCAGTTGGGAAAATGACTGCCGATTCGATCAGAAATGAACTGGGTGTTTTGTGGGGGACTATTGTGCTGACATTCTTGCGGCGGCATTATGCACAGTGTATCTATGCGGGCTGTTGTTTGTCAAGACACCTGTTTTTTCCACTTTTCACATTGGACAGTGGGGAGCGTTTTGTGTGATATTCACTGGCACAAGAACGGAGAATAATGGGGATGACCCGTTGCTATGAAGTTGGAACTGCGACTAACTAACTAACTAACTAACTAACTAACTAACTAACTAACTAACTAACTAACTAACGTTTGCACGTTCGGAAAACAACAGTTAACTATCAGTTAAAACAAACTACATCTCTTTATTTACTATCAATATAGGAAAAAAAAAAAACGGATTATTTGCAGGATGATGATAATAATGAATAAGGATAATATACATCACCATTGTAATGAAATACATAACTGCTGTTGATATTTGTGGTATGAAATCGGGAAATCAGGTAAAATTATGCCTAAATCGAATCCAATAAAATCAGGTAGTCGGTATTCTGGCCCGCTGCCAGCCCTGACTCGTCCTGATCTCTCCTCGTTGTCACTGAACGGGATCTACAATCTATCGGTCTTCTTGGAAACTGATTTTCTACAAGACACTTCTCATGATAATACCATAATATAATACATATAATATATATGTGCTAGTGGCGTCTGAACCTTGGTTTTTATTTACAAGTGGTCGATTCGTGTATACGCGAAAACGGCCTTTAATATATATATATATATATGTGCTGGCGGCGATCGAGACATGCGTTTTAATCCTGTGTCTGATATCCACATGTCTATGCTGTCTCATTGGAGCAGTCTGTATCCCAACGACGATGGATTCGTAGATCGATTACGACTAAGAGTAATTTACGTCGCCTCCGTCATTCGTATACATGTCTGATACTAATCAGATAGAGTAAATGTTTTTCAAACATTTTCTTTTTGTGAGGGGGGCAGCTGTCATATAGTAAATGACAGGCGTGTAGAGTGTGAACTGATGTGCACACATATCAGTGAACAAAAATAGATAATAGCAAAATAAAGCACGGTGTAGCATGATGAACGCCACACCACCAAGTCGCGTTGATTAACAACACGACTGTTACTTGGACACTTAAGCTTCAGCCTTCATCCAGAACAGACACACCGCAGCGCTACACGTACACCAGTACAGACGATTCACTAGGACGCTCTAACACCCTCACAGATTGACAACTAATAGTCCACTCAAACGAACAAATCTACGATTAGCCACAACACTCATCAAACGCCAAACATCGATCTCCAGTGCTGAGTCATTTTAGGACGGCCACTTAGTCTCGAACGCGGACCGACCATGCTGGGAGATCCTGATGGCTTGACTGGCGGTGGACGTTAGCACCAGTCTCCAGACACACACACACCAAGGGGTACGTGACCACACCATGGACACTAAGAGAGGAACGATATTGAGGGTTGTGGCGGGAGTGCGTTGCACCCAGTGAAAGGTAGAAAGGCCTGAGTGCTGCCGGCTGGATGGCGTACTTGTTAACCGTGTTCTAACATAACTTGATGATGAAATAAAAATCATCTGATCATAACTCTACGGTGATTTCCTGAGTGTACGTCCTTTGCGTTGCTGTGATGATTTTGGATGCAGTGTGCCGCCCCGCAGGCACTGACGGTTGATCTAGGGATCCGCTAGGTTATCATCATACCCTGGACATTTGAACGAACCAGCCAACAACTGGCAGAGCATATTATTACCATCACCACTACAGCCCCATAAGACATAACCACAAATATGACAGTACCATTGTTGACAATGTAAAGTTAAACAGTAACATTAGAGATGTGCTGATAACATAATGAAATGTGTAGAGATTGTTGATTCTTAGATGCGTACCTTTTCGCTGGATCATCATATGAAATGTAATAATTATAAAATATAAAGTGCAGAAATAGCGGTGATAATTGTTTGAGGGTGCGAGTGTACACTGATGTATGTTGTTAAGATACTTTAGTTACTGGAAATTAATGATTAGAAGTAATTTATTGTTACAGCGTAAACAGACAATTCGTATCGTGCTAAAAATGATTGACAACATAAGTCATATAATGTTATATTATCTCAGTGTTAGTTGGTTAGTGCACTGTTTAGAACTGGCTCATTTCCGCGTTCTCCTGGCTGGGGAAAGCAGAGCTGTGAATGTTGGTGAATGGGTGTATGTGATTCACAGTCATACATACATGTGTATGTTGTTGACTTGTGAATTTTTAGGTTAACTTATTAACAGTTTCCCTTTCTCTCTTCCCCCTCTCTCCCTTCTCTCGCCCCTCTTTTCCCTTCTCTCATTCTCCATCTCTCCCTCCCTCTCTCTCTTGTCCCTCTCTCTGAAGTCAGTGTTGAGCCTTTTCTTTTTGTCTCGACCCGGCACCAAAGCACCGTCTCCATTGCTCCTGTGTTGCAGAACTTTCATGTCCCTCTCCAGAGTCAAGACACCAGCGGGGTAGGCCTGACTGGTACTGGAACTTTACATATGTAAAGAAGCGTATTAGGACGTCACGGGTCATGGTTCAGCACAAGACTTAGGGCTAGACCGGGAGTGTGCCTGAGTGGGTCATGTTTCTTCTATAGGTCTCAGGGACTTGTCAAAAGACCCCCATTACAGTGTCGGGGGTGGGGGGCAATACACACACACACACACACACACACACACACACACACACACACATATCACTATACATTCATACCACATTTTAACTATTCCTTTTCTAACAGTGCGGGAAGACTCAAAGCAACTGCATGCAGCCAGACAGGTCGATGGTGACTATGAAACAAAGTCAAACTGTATAATCCATCTGAGTTTATTAGTATCAAAACTGTAGAATATTACATGGATGAAATCGCACACGACTTGTCGACTTGGGCGGCAGAGGATAACTGCCTCTCCAGCCTACGTCAACGCGCGAGCAGCCCCAGATACATAACTACTGGTGCTCACGTGTGCACAAACCTATTTCCCTTTTTTGCACACCATTTCCCTTAACTCATTAACTCCCTAACAGAGATGGTGCTCTGTTACATTCCTCTCTACCCTCAACAAGACTTTTCCCGAAAAGTCTTAATCCCTAACCTACTCATTCTACCCCTCACAAAATCTTACCCCCAATGTTATTCTCCAAACCCGCTTACTCATCTTAAACCAGCCCCCTCTTAACCAGTGAGCTTTATTTATTACTTTTTCTACTTCTGCGAGTCTACTTCTCTACTTATATCTTATAGCCAACCGCTATGTTCTGTCACAGTTCTTCGTGAAGTTATACTTCTTCTTCGTTTATGTATATAACCGTAACACCGTAGCTTCTATATTACAAGGTTTCATTTTCTAAAACAGTTCACAAGGAATCTATCTAGATATTTCATTTCATATATACATAGGTGGGGAGCAGATCATATCAAAATTGTTGGTATATAAACACAATTTGAAACTTATCACGCGTTATGTAACCTCTCATATTCTCCCGACATCAACAGAACAACACAGGATAGACAGGAAAGTGGTCGGTGCGCACCGCAGAGTATAAAGTAGTAAGAAGTAGTCACAAACATTACACTTATCCTCCCATGCACTTTCAAAACTTTATATAGATAAAGTTTTCAAAAAAAAAATTAAATCACATAATCTGCTAATCTTCATAAATGCTCTTGTCAAAAGTTACATTGATCTAAAAAAAAAAAAAAAAAAAAAAAAAAACTCCAGCCTTCTTCTTCCTGTATTATTTGTGCTGCCACCCACAACCGTTAAAATAGTACTTTATGAGCATTTTCCATGGCTCATGTTCAAACCACAAAAATTAACGCTGCTTAGCACAGCTCCTATTTTAACCCCCCTACATCCCATTCTACCCATCATTGTTCATGGACGTATCCCACTTCGTACTAAACCATATGTGCTGCTATCTACAACCCCATTTATGGCCACCCCAATTAACTAACCCCTTATATTCCAATTATGGCATTGTATTCCCATTGATGCTGACTAAACGCAGCCCCCTTTTTACACTACTCATAGACGTTACCCACGTCAACTTCTTCTAAAAACCAGTAAACTCCATTTCAAATCCCTACAAAATTTTATCCGTCGAAACTCATAGCACTCACTCCATGTTTTCCCATTTAAAGTTGTTTGCTTATTATCATCTGAACGAAGGGTTATCCATAAGGCCCCATTTTGTTGCTTTCACTAATTCTTTCCTCAGACCAACAATACTAACAATTTTCTTTTCAAGCCAATTTTAACAATCGTCAAATCAATGAAATAAATTTAAACAAGTCAAAATAACTGAAACTACAAATTACGAGAGTTGTTAAACCAAGCATAATTCACAACAAAACTCTTTCCCTCCCCAAATATGTCATATATGGTTTTATCGCCAACATAACATACATAACAAAATTAGCATCGATTTAAATCAATACAACCATTACCGGTCTCTTTTACGGACCGACAATTTACTCTTAAAAGAAAGAAAAAAACACAAGACGTCTTATCCTAAAATCAAATGATAACCATTTTACAGAACCAATTCAATCAAAATAATATACCATACTATACATAATGCAATGAACTATATTTTAAATTTTCGAAAACTCAACTTAACATATTATTCTGTAATCTACAGCTACTGTATATAAGAAAACCGCTTTGTCTTCTAACACAGGTCACCCATTTTAAATCCTCCTTAAATAATAGTTTAAAAAAATCTTCTCCTGCAATCTGCAGACTATCCTATCAATTTATTTATCATATCTCCACTTTTTCAATAATGCTAGATTTCTCTCTATAATTGCCATTTCTACATCAATGTCTTCATTAACCCGAGGAGAACTCAAAATATCTTCTTTCATACTACCATTTTCGTTTTCGTCATTTTTCATCCATATATTGTTCTTCTGTGCTTACGTTCTCGGCGGCCTCTAATTTTTTTCTTTCTATATCCAACCTAATTTGTCTATCTTGGTTTCTTAATGACCTTTCCATCAGTGGCATATCTTCATCACTTGATGAATTCTCTCTCATTCTCTTTTGCCTTTTAACTTACCTTTCTTTTTGTCTATCTATTCTCATTTTCACTGCCTGTCTAGTATTTTTAAATGGAGCGGTTACTTCCTCCTCCATAGATTCAACACTATTATAATCATCATACGTATTATTTTCTTCATTCATAAAAGTTTTCGGTATTGTTTCCGCTTGTTCGTAAGTATCATCGTAAACTGGTGTTGTTACTACTTGACTTTGTACCGGATCTTTTCCAAAATCTGAGGGTATCGTATATTTAACTCTTCTGACGAGTTGTCCATCTGAGTATAACCCGTCTGAATAATAATAATTATTATTATTATTATCGCCTCCCTTATCTTCATCTCGTCTTAAATGCTCCACATGTGACCGCGCAACATGTCCTGTTATTTGGTTCTTGATAGTATATGATACTGGACCTAGTTTTTCTAAAATGTAATATCCTGGAACCCAATGAGTATCAAATTTAGAGTTTCTTCTATGCTTCTTATAGTAAACTCTATCACCTACCTTAAATTCTTGTAGTTGTGTATTTTATCTGCGTACTTTTTCTGTCTTTCTCTAGCTTTAATTATATTACTTCTTAACCTTAAATGTGCCTTGTGCATTTCCTGTAAAATCATTTCTTGAAAATTCTCCCCCATATATTTCCGTCTAGGTTTTAACAGATTGTCAATTGGGAGTATTGGTTCTCTTCCGTGTAGCAGGTAAAATGGTGAAAACCCTGTCCCTTCATTTTGGTGTGTTCGTATTGCCCCCAGTGCTGGTCCCAAATAGAGGTCCCAGTCCCTGTCATGTTCCTCTACATTTTTTGCTAATATATTGTATAACGTCCTATGTTGTCTCTCGTTTTTCGCATTCGAGGAAGGTCTATAATAAGAAGTTTTTATGTGGGCGATATTTAAATCTTGTAGTAATTTCTCAAACTTTTTGTTTACGAATTCCTTTCCATTATCTGTGAGTACTGTCTGTGGGCAACTAAACCTTGGTATATATTCTTGTAGGAAAATATTAATAACAGAATCAGCGCTCTTATCTGGAATTGGATACACCTCTGGCCAAAGACTGTAGCTATCCACGATATGAAGTAGATATACATTCCCCGATAGCGTTTTAGGATGAGGACCTGAAATATCTAAACTCACCTTCTGCATTGGGAACTGAGGAATATCCGTATCTTGTAAGGGACATTTAATTGTTTTCATATTTCTTAACCTACATTTCTCACATGCGTCAACGTACTTATAAATACTCTTAAACATATTTGGCCAATAATACTTTTTCTTGAGGGCTTTGCACAATTTATCACGGCCAAGATGTCCATTTTCGTCATGATATGCTCTTAAAACCTTGTTTTTTTCCTCGTTTCGGAATGTATTTCCTCAATTCTGCCTCTTCAGTTTTTTCATTCATATAGTATAACTGTCCATCTTGCTGCAATTCAATAAAATTCTTTTTGAAAGTGTTTTCGGCTGTTTCTTTCAACTTTTGTTTAATTTCAATTACTTTCGGATCTACTTCTTGTTCTTCCTTCATATTAAAATGTGGTAATTGTGGACCCTCCGCTATTTGTTCAAGTTCTTGTTCTGTCTGTGAGCTTTCAAAATTTTCTGTATTCAACATGGCCGAATCTAGTATATTTACCTGCCAGTTTCGGTCGTCTATCTCCGGTTCTACCTCATTCTCATTATCCTCAGATATCTCCGAGTATGGAATTCTGGACAATAAATCTGCACAGGTATTTTCTTTACCGGATATATACTCGACTTTTGCGTTGTATCCTTGTAAGTTCAGCGCCCATGTCTGTATTTTTCTGTTTTGTACTGGGGCCTCTAGTAAAGATTTTAGTGGCATGTGATCAGTTTTAATGATGAAATTTGCGTTATGTAAATAATAATCTAGTTTCTGTAGAGCATAGTGGATAGCATATGCCTACTTCTCAACTGTCGACCACTTTTTCTGAGATTTGCTACGTTTGTGTGACAGAAAGTAGATTGGTCTCTCATTCTCTCGCCTTCATATGGTTGTGTTAAACATGCCCCTATAGCCTTGTCCGAAGCATCTGTATATAACACCAATTATTTGTTTAAGTCCGGATGTGCCAACAGTGGAACTGTTGTTAAGCTGTTTTTTATTTAAATCAAATGCTTTCTGACAATCTTCACTCCATTTAAATCTTGCGTATTTGCAAGTCAGGTTTGTAATGGGTTCTGTTATTTCTGCGAAGTTTGGAACGAACCGACGATAGTACCCACACATACCGATAAAAGCTCGAACTTCTCTTATGTTGGTCGGAGCAGGTAATTCTCTAATGACTTTTACTTTATCCTGATCTAGTTTAATTCCTTCTCTATCTATGATGTATCCCAAGTACTTAGTTTCTGTTTTTAGAAATTCACATTTACTGAGTTTCAATTTAACATCGTGTAATCTTAGCCTATCAAATACTAACTTTACATGTTTCAGATGGTCTTGTGCGTCTCCTGCTGTATAGATCAAAATGTCATCTATATATGCTAATGCGAACCTTTGCATGCCCTCTAATACTTGATTTATTAATAACATATAATGGGAAGGCGCCGTCTTGACTCCAAAAGGCATTCGTAAAAATTCGTAAGAACCTGTGTGAGTACAGAAAGCACTTTTCTTCTGAGCATCAGGAGACATAGGGATACACCAAAATCCTGACCTTGCGTCCAGCGTAGTAAAGAAGGTAGACCCATTAAGTAGCCCTAAAATATAATCAATCACCGGCAATGGATAAGCTACATTCTTGGTGATTTTGTTCAGGGCCCTGCAGTCACAACAGAAGCGGTGACTACCGTCCTTCTTGGTCACTATAACTATCGGAGATGACCATTCTGACTTGGATCTTGTTATGATTCCTGCTTTTAGCATATCTTCTATTGCTTTTTCTACAATCTCTCTATTCCTTACAGGAGTTCTATATGGTTTCAAACTAATTGGTGGATGATTTCCTGTATCTATTTCCATAGTAACTGTTTTAGTCTTACCCAGCTCCAAGTCATTAATAGCAAAAACATCCTGATTTTCTCTCACTAACTTTTCTAATACTTCCTTATACTCTTGCGGAGCTTTCAATTGTGATAATAACTCTTGTTCTCTCTTCAAAAATGACGTTGTTTTGTCTACAGAGTGTACTTGAGATGGATATTTTCTGAATGCATGGATCGATTCATCATTCCGTCTTTTCCAACTTCCTCTACTTCTATTTCGGGTATTAATAGGGCCTTCTGGATATTTATTTATTGTCAATTCTTCTTTAACTGTTGTTGCTATGTTGTTATGGTCATGTGCTATTTTTGCAATCACACACCCTCTATACAATTTAATCTCCTTCCCTGTGTTATTAAAAATCATTACTGGAAAATTGAAGTGTCTGTCTGTTTCGTTATCCCATCAGTGACCTCTAATCCTGGTTCATCTATTATCTCTCATTCTAACTCTGTTATTGTAACTGTTTGTCGTATCGAAAAATAAGGATTTTTTTTATTTTTGCTTGTATCAGATTAACCGTCTGTGGTTTTAAAGTCATGGATGTTTTTACTCTGACTAGCGCTGAAACGTGCATGTCTTCCTCTAAATCAACATATACTTCCCGAAATCTCAACTTATGTAAATCAACATAAAGTCTTACACCATTTTTCAGTAAGAAATTCCTACCTAGGATCATATTCCTATTTAAATCTTTGACCACATGAAAAAGGTGTCTTACGTTTATTCCTCCCAAGCTAAGGTTTATCATTGTTTGTCCAACCACTTCTAGATTTTGTCCAGTAACCGAGTGAAGGGTATCTTGATTTCTAAATATTTTGGAATTCTTTAATATACGATATAAAAAAAATTTCCTTGATCACACTGACTTGCGCTCCCGAATCAATCAATGTTCTAATTCTAAATTTTCCTATTTCTATAATGCATGAACTGGGATCAATCATATTCACTGAAAACTGTTTTATCTCTCCAAGTTGAGGCCATTTTCTATATTCTCTATTTCCATTTGTCCTACTATACTTGTCATTTGGGTAAATAATATATTCACTCATTTTTGGGACCTGTTTGTTTTCCCTCCCACCGCAGGTCCTACTCAGTAAGTGGGACGCCAGTTTCCCTGACTTCCTGACCTTGCAAAATTCCTTTGTCTGTCTTCGAAATTTCTATTTGGTCTACTATTTACAGTTCTATTCTGTGCACTAACATGAGCATGTCTGTTATTACAAAATCTAAAGGTGTGTCCATGCTGTCCGCAATTCCAACAGACCATATTTGTACTAGCCACTGTCTCTCTTATAGGGTTTCTCAATTGTCTTCCTCTATCTTGATTACTTTCATTATTATTTCCCTGCAGTGTCTGTATTTCTCCCCGTCTTCTCCATCCGTACCTTGCTTGTCCTATCTCCATGGGCTCCTCAATTCTCTCTTCTCTATTACTTCCTATCTCTCGTCCTACTCTTGGTCTAAATCTTCTTCTCAAACTCTCTTCCTGTACAGCTATATCTACAGCCTGTGATAACCTCGCAGGATTTTCCCTCATAAGTTTAAATTTAAGTCCATCTGACTTTATTCCATCAATAAAAATTCCAACCAACATGCTTTCCACCTCCTCACCTTGTACGTTTTGTCCTAGAAATGCCTCCTCAGCCAGGTTAATTAACCTATCACTAAATAATTGCACAGTTTCTCCATTGTTCTGCCTGGTAGGTCTCAACACTGAAAACGCATGTTGAGGATCTGTGATCTCAGCATACTTACGGGCTAGATCATCTTTAAAATGCTCCCAGGTCTCATCTACCCCAGCTTCTAATTTTCTTCTAATATGATCTGAAATCGGTGTTACAGTGGTCTGATAAACAATTTTCTTCTTCTCCTCGTCTGGGTGCATGGACCTCAGAGCCACATATTTTAACCCCGGGACTGCCACAGGGATCAGCAATCTCACCGGTGCTCTTTAGGGGTAGGGACATGTCAGTTGGTGGGGATGTGTGTGTATGGTTTGGGAATGTGTGAGTGGATGTGCCATGTGTGGGTTGGTGGGGGATTGTGTGCATGGGTGGGGAATATGTTGTCGATGGAGATGTGGCTGGGGGATGGGTGGTTTGAGGTGTGGGTGGGGAGAGGATGTGTGGGGTAGTATGTGTATGTGGATGGGCGTAGGATGTGTGGGTTGGTGGGGGAATGTTTGTGGGTGGCGAGTGTGTTTTGGTTGGGGGATCAGGTGAGGGCAGTGTGTGTGGGTGGGGGATGTGCGGGAGGGGGATGTATCGGTTGGTGGGGTATGTATGTGTCCCTTGGTGTGCGTGTGTGTCGGTAGGTGGGGGTGTGTATGTGTCCCTTGGTGCGCGTGTGTGTGGGTAGGTGGGGGTGTTGTGTGGGTGGGGTGATGTATGGATAGGTGGGAGATGGGCTTCATAACATGGTAATTAGCCTTGTTTATGTTTACAACATTCATTTCACAATGTTTATTTTATCTTCCTATGTAAATGTATAATGCTCTTGATGAACAAAAGACGAGTGATTGGAAGGGCCGAATGTAAGACGGGCCTGCGCGCCCAATTTGTGACCCTAATAAAGTTGATTTGATTTGATTTGATTTGATTTCTTTAATGTGTATACGAACAAGATTGCAAACCTAGAAGCACCGGGGGTTGGAAGGATACTAACATTTGCAGATGATATTCTTGCATATAGGCAGGGGAGAGATAGGGAGCAAACAGCCCAGGAGCTACACGCAACAGTAGCCAATGTGATTGACTGGTGCCCTGAAATGAGTGCTGTCATCCACCCAGAAAGGCAGCTGTTTTGTGGTGCTATCTGGGCAACAGGATTGTGAGAGCTGATGTCCCAAGCCTCACGATAGATGGTAGAAGCGTCAACAGAGAGAACAAACTGAAGTATCTGGGAATCACATTTGACAGGAGCCTGTCCTTCAAGGACCATATGGAGACGGTTGTGACAAGGTCTCAAAAGGGACTCAATGCACTTAAAACTATGGCTGCAATGGACACAGAGCAGAGAATGCTTTTCACACTATATCAGCACTTGATCCTCTCAGTGATTGATTATGGATTAGGTCTGCTCACTGTCTCAGAGAGTCAGCTGTTGAAGTTAGAGCGCATACAGAACGAAGCTATGCGGGTTATTCTGGGATGCACCAGAGACACCCCAGTTGTGGGTATGCGTTACATCCTTGGTTTGCCGTCTGTTGCAGGTCTGCTCAAGGTGATGCAGGCGAAGGCATACCTCAGAGTAGCTGCAGGCACAGATCACCCGTTGCATGAGGCGCTGGACGCCGTTAAGGGTCAGCGACTGATAAGAGGGAAATCATAGATGGCTCAGGCGGAGGATACAATCAGGCAGGTGTGCCCCTTGGAGAACATTAGGAGAGGAGGAGAGTGGGTCAGAGTGTTAGCGGAGCAGTCAGCCTTGTGCAGAGTTATAATCACATTGAGCCGGGAGTGCAGGTAGTGGCCAGCAGGGGCCACAGAAGTGGAAATCCAGCAACTAATTCAGGATAATGCTCGCTCGGGTGATGTGATTATCTACACAGATGGGTCGGTGTTGAGAGGTAGGAGAAGTGCCTGGGGGTTCTTAGCAAAAGCCAATGGTCGACGTTTGGTGCAGGAGAGCCTGGCATATGATACCACAACATCGAGCTTAAGAATGGAGGGGAGGCGGTCAGTCCAGCTTTCCGCTGGATGGAGAATACGATATACACACACATCGTGATTGTAACTGACTCAGAAAGCATGCTGAGTAGGATGAAGACAGGCAAGCTTCGTACAGAGTGGCTGGCTTCGCTTCGGAAGTCACGGGTGACAAGCATCGTCTGGATCTTTTCTCCGGGGCATGCTGGTGTGCCGGGGAATGAACAGGCAGACAGATTGGCTGGCTCGACAAAACTTGGTGGAGTATTGATGCATGACAAAGCAGATGTGGTTGCAACCTTGTGGAAGCATGTGTACACCTCGGAGGAGCAAATGGATCACCAGGGTCTGGCAAGAATGCGACAGTAAGGCGTGACGAGGGGATCTGGCCGACGATCAACGCTCAGAGGAAAGGCGAGACGGACATATAATTAGATTGCTACTGGTACTATTAGTGTTGGAACTCTTCGCTGGCTGCTGAGGATGGAGACGGAGCGCTTATGGGAATGCCCCGAATGCTGTGATGTCGGTTCCTAAATCAATCAATCACTGAATCAATCAATCAATCAATCTCTTCAAGGCATCTCCCATCAGATGTTATGACTGTTCCGAGATAATTGTACTGATTCACTTGTTGAAGAATAGTCCCATTTACTTGTATATTATATTGTGGTATTTCTTTCTTCCTAGTGAATACCATAACCTGTGTCTTTTTACAATTTAGTTCTAATCCCAGTTGCTCACTGTGTGCAACAACCGCATCTACTAGTTGAGTTGAGTTGAGTTGAGTTGAGTCAAGAATCGACATCACTGAACTTTGGACATTCCCATACGTGCTCCGTCCCCTCGTTCAACAGCCAGCGAAGAGTCATACTACTAATCGTTCCCACCGCCATCTGATTAAAAGTTCTCCTGGTCTTCCCTCTCAGTTTTGAGATTCTTCCAGAACCCCTGCCGATTCCCCACAATCTCATTCTTTCCACATATGGGTTCTCAATCTGTTCCTCCACCTTCTCGACCGGGTCCCACAAGCGCACGACCACCTCCCCCTTGTCCATGGGCAAAATTCCACCAAGAGGTGCATTCCCTGCCAGCCCATCAGCCTGTTCATTCTCCCGTACACCCGCATGGCCAGGGCAAAATATCCATACAATTCTCACGATCTGTGACCTCTGAAGCGGCAAGAGCCATTCCACACGAAACATTCCTTTCTCCACCTTGCTAAGCATACTCTTTGAATCCGTAATAAATACAACGTGTGTTGCAGTAGTCTTCTCTAGCCACAGGAATGCCGCTGTTACTGCCTCCACCTCCATTCTCATGCTGGAGATCGTAGTCTCATATGCCAGACTGCTTTTTTAAGACTTGCCCATTAGCCTTTGCAATAAAGCCCCAGCCACTACGTCTGTTTCTCACCACTGACCCATCAGTGTAGATGACTATGTCACCTTGATATGTGTTACTCTGGATCAGCTGTTGCACTTCAAACTCAGTGCGGCCCTATGCACATTCTCTGCACTCACGACGCAATGTCATTATTACATTGTACCAGTCCGTCATGTCTTCCGGAACTTCAACCCACTCTCTTTCACGATTGATGGTCTCTAGATCACACACCTGACTTATAGAAAGTTCTGTCTGTGCCATCCAGGACATGCCTCGTCTTAGTCTATTACCCTTAACCATATCCATTTCTGCATGCAGCGGGTGATCCCTGTCTGCGGCATTTGGTACCATTTTGGCCTGAAGGACCCTATGCCTATCCGTCATTGTTGATAGGGCCAGGATATGCCTCATGTATATAATTGGTGTGTCCTTTGTGCACCCCAGAATTAATCGCATGGCAGCATTCTGTATGAGCTCCAACCTTTCAAGCTGGCTCTCTGATACTGTCAGCAGCCCTAAACTATACTCAATGACAGAAATTATTAACTGCTGAAAGAGCCTGTACGGCATCCTCTGATCTACCCCGGTTGCTGCCATAGCCCTCAATGCATTAAGTCCCCTACCAACCTTCACCATCAAAGCCTCCACATGATCCTTAAAAGACAAACACCTGTCAAAGGTGATACCCAAGTACTTCAATTTACTCTCTCGACTAAGAGGACATCTATTCAACATAATACCTTGGACGTCTGCCTTGACGATCCGGTTATCCAAGGAGTACCACACAACCGATGCATTGTCTGGGTTTATAATGGCCCCTGCGTCCCTGCACCACTCCGCCACCCTGTTTACCGCCACCTGTAAGTCTTTCGCCAGACTGGCCTTGTTTCTGCCCAGTTTGTACACAAGCACATCATCTGTAAATGTCAAGATTCTACCCACACCTGGTGTCTCAATAGCTGCGATTTTGCTGGTGTAGACATTAAAGCGCACTGGGGACAAGGCAGATCCCTGCGGCAACCCAGGTGTAATAGTACAGGTGTCAGAAGTCCAGGAACCCATGTGCAGTGCAACCTTACGCTCATAAAGGAGTGCCGCAACCCATCTAACAAGGCAATGGTAGACCTCCATATCCAACAGTGTGTGTATTAACCGATCATACCTAACCCTGTTATACGCATCCTCCAGGTCAAGAGCTACCGCCACTGTGTCCTGGTTATCCTGGAAGCCCTCGTAGACATCAGATGCAAACTTTGCAGCATTGGCTCAGGTGTCCTTTCCCGACCGGTAGCTCCCGAGTCCTTGGGGAAGCAGATTCCGACTTTCCAAATGTTTCTGGAGCCTGCGTGCTACTATTTTTTCGAGGATTTTGCCATACGTGTTTTGCAGGGTTATGATTTGGTATCCATTAAGTCTGGAGTGATCCTTACCTGGCTTTGGGAGGGGGACCAGGTAGCTATGCAGCCAATCGTGGGGTATTTCCGCCGTATTGATGCTTAGGTTGAAACAAAGAGCCATCTCCTCCAAGATCCCATCATTTATGTTCCTCATATGGGAGTACCTCACCCCATCCGGACCTGGCGCTATGTCTTTAGCCCGCTTAAGCACCCGTCTAATGTCCTCCACTTTAATCTCACAGTCCTCCTTCCTAGTGACCCGTGACAAGGCTTCTCTGACGTTATCTCTAATAGCCCTATCTTGCTGATCCGTTTGTTTTAAAAATCGCGCAAGAAAAGTCTCCCCTTTATCCTTGTCAGTTGTCATAGGTCGGTTGTTATCATTATAAACGGTGCCATGTGTACCAGGCATCACCTGTCTCTTCATCTGCCGGTGCAGCCTCCAGAATTTTCCCAATGTCACATCCCCACCGACTTAATTGATAAACTGTTCCCACTTAATCCTCTTTGTCTCAGCTGCCCCAAGTTTAAAATCCTGCACCTATACTTTTTTATACCTTTCAGCCTCTTCCAATTCTGTGTCAACTGAATTGGTTGCTGTCCGCACCCTCTGCCAATTCCTTATGGCCGCCCTCTTTTCCCTCCATGAATTCTCGACCTGTGATCTAAGACGCCCCAAGAGAGAAGAGTGGTCGCGATCATAACTGAATGCCCTGCGAGCTCTTATAGTCATAACTGTGCTGGACTTAGGTATCAGCACAGAACAGCGAAGGTGGTAACTTCCATGGTCTCCAAGGATGCTCCATTTTATAACTGATGCCGCTTCTTGAGATACAAGCGCCAGGTCGATGGCCGTGTCAGGGTCCCCCGGTCTCATTGCAAGCCTAGAGGGTGTCCCGTACTTTAGACAGACAACATCCGTCTCAAGCAAGGCCTCAGAAAGAGCAGTACCCTGTCTGTTCTCTCCCAACCTGTCCCATTCCTTGGCGTGGGCGTTAAAATCACCACATATCAGATACCTGGTACCTGGGGTGTCCACTGAACCTTTCAACAAGTCCCAACTCTCTCTGCTTATGCAAGATTCCCCACTTACATATCTGATTCGATGCCAACCGCCAACCGATTGCCAAACAGTCTCAACTGTTTCACCCCTTCATCAATATATTGGCAAGATCTCGGGAGTCCGTTTGTTTCTTTCGTTTGCGATCCCTTGCTTAATTTTAATACCTTGAAGCGAAGCTTTACGCCGAAAGAAGGTTTTTTCATTTACACACAGGCCACGAGAGGCAGAAAATTGATGAATATTGAGGAAAAATTCTTAGTTAAAAGTTTTGTTTACTTTTCTGATTTGACAATGGCATCGACCCTGATATTCGGCCTCACATATTTACGTTAGATAATAGTTTTAAACAATTTAGATTGTAATTATTCTGATTTAAAAGACTTTGTGAACGATTCTAAACTGATAGCACATGTTAAATGTGGTTGTTTGGTTAAAATTAACTGTGTATGAATGTAAACAAAACTAACCGGCTGCCTTAGCTGGTTAGCCGCTAACCGTGAAAGTTTGTCATCATGTCGAATTAGCTAATGGGCCACATTTATGCCACTTAAGTTTGCTTTGCCTATCACAAAGTATTTAAGGAGTATTTAAATAATTAAATTTAAAAGAATAATAATTATAACTAAATTTTAAAAAAATAGCGTAAATTTTGTGTTTATCAACAGAAAACGGTCAAAACCTATCTCGTGATTTTCCGACATTTTATATTTTATGTGACAATGATGCGATTCAAAATAGTATGTTTTTATTGTGATTTATTGGTGTTATGGAGCCGTTCTAGTGATATTTGTGTAGCAAAGTGGTGTAGCTATCATAATTCAGTAAGTTTCATTGGATTATAAACAGCGTTGGAGCAGTAGCGCCTTGGTAAGTGGAAATTTCACGTACTTGTCACCTCTGTCATCAATTTATTTTTTACAACAGCTGCTAATATTATTATTATATTTCTAACTTTTAGCAACAGTAGCAATACCAATGTGTTCCTTGTGCAATGTCCTTTAATTTGATATATAATACAATATATTTACTACCATTTTAACAATTGTTAGATCATTATTATGAGACACCCCTACTTACCATTTTCTGCCATCATTTCTGCTTGGGAAAATTCCATTTTCTGTTTGGCACTGAATCAGATATATATTTATCAGGTTCCAGCTGTATCGGCCGATTTGTATCCGCATTCCCTGCACCTCTTTACTCTCCTGACCCCACCCACTCATATCCAGTATTGAATGCTGTAAACCGTCCTTGACCACCAGAGCCTGCCCATGTCTGCCCTGCCCAGTTGGGTTGATGTAACATGTATAGCCAGGGCACTTAAAAGTGTTCGTATTCAGTTATTGTAACATCAGGACATCAAAATCGTAGACCAGTTTCTCCAGTATTGGTCCTCGCTGCTTTGCAATACGGCAATTCCAATACCCAACCCGTACACTTTTGAGCCCCAAACGATCCGTTTTCCTTCTACCCCTTCTGGCTCCAGCCCTCTTTTTTATTTTCCTCCGCCCCTCTCCCTTACCTCTTTTTCTCCGCTTCATTCTCTTCCCGCTGGCTGTTGTCACAGGTATCGAGCACAAAGCACGTACTCCGTTGCTTCGGCGAAAATTCTTTGTATTATTCATAGTTGGTTAGATATGACGGCAGGATATAATCGGTCACCCTAGTAGAGCCTGCCTGATAGGGAAGGGGCAGGGAATGTCCCTCATGAGTCCATAGCCTGGCGCCGCCCCGCCCGCATACCAGACGTTCCACTTTAACGACCAGCTCACCCGTGGCCATTCAGTCCTCGGCACGTCGGTCCACCTTAAACTTGGAGGTTTATTATCGGAGTTTACCTTCTTCTAGATTGGCCGCTGTAATAGCTAACGGGCCCAATCAACCTGGGGGCAAGAGGTTCCAGCACCTCAGATCGTAATTAATTGTTGCAGATCCTGCACATTGTCTGCAATCAATACTGTATCATCTGCATATCTAATGTTATTTATGTTTCGTCCTCCAATGTTGATTCCATTTATATCTTCTACATTTCTGAAAATATTTTCACTGTATGGGGAAAAAAGATCTGGAGACATTACACATCCCTGCCTAACACCTCTCTAAATAGGCTGCTATTGTACCACTTCATTATCAATCCTTATGGCAGCTTGTTGTTTCCAATGTATGTTTTTTTTATAACTCTAATGTCTTTCCAATCAATTTGTAGACCTGCAAGCATATCTACCATGTTGACATGTCCAACTCTATAAAAGGCCTTTGTGTAGTCAATAAAGCAAAGATGTATATCTTTGTTTACTTCTATAGAACGTTCAATAACCGAACGCAGCATACACACAGCATTTACTGTACCCTTTACTTTTACAAACCCACATTGTTCTTCCCCCTATTTCAGGTTGTGTTATCTTCCTCACTCTTTGCATGATAATTCGTAGCAAAATCTTTGTGATGTGACTCGTTATACTAATTGTTCTATGTTGATCACATTCAAAGGCTCCAGATTTCTTTGGGATTGCAATCAATTCAGACTTATATAATTCAGAAGGTATATGTCCGGTATCATATAATGCGTTCAGCAGTCTGGTGACTTGATCTATTCAATATTCTTCTAAAGCTTTAATCATTTATGTTGTGATGTTATCTGAAACGGGGGCCTTGCCAGCTTTCATATGTTTAAGAACATTTCGAACCTCCATCTTCAACAAATCTTTTAAAATACATAGGCCGCTTCAAACGTTGCAGGAAAACCACTTGACTGCTACGAGAAATGAATCTCGAGAGAAAGAGGAACTGAAGACAACCTTTAATGAGGTCGCAGGCAAAGACCTAGCCGATTCTCACATTCCCTTCTGTTCAGAGAATCACGAAGTGGAATTACATCTGTCTGAAATAGGGAGGAAGGAAGAAACGGAATCCCAGGTTAATTTCAATACTGCAACGTAGGAAGAATAATCAATTATCAGTTCAGATTTAAAAAAAAATTGTGTTGCGTATCCCTTACGGGACGTTGCAGTCAACACCAGCATTTTCAGCTGCTGTTGATGTACTAGGCAAGTGTTACGTTCAGTAGTTTGCCATTGCTTTCTGAACGACCGGCCTCTATACCTTTTTCGAAAAAAACCAGCACCGCCGTGTTTCGAACCCGGGTATACGGGCTCACAAACCGCGTTCGCAAGCCCTTCAGCCACAGAGACCGACCAGTTCAGATAATTTACCTATTAACAGTTACCCAGAAGACAACTGTCTGCACCACCAGAAAAGTGGATTAACTGGTTTGCCAGTACAAGACTCCCAGGAATCTCATTTCACTACAACGAGGGGTGAAACTCAAGAGGAAGATGACATGAAGACATCTTTTAAAGAGGTCAGATATGGAGAGGTAACCGACACTTGTATTCCCTTCAGCTTAGGCAAGCAAGAAGTGGGATTAAATTTGACTGAGATAGGGATGAAGGAAGACCGGGAACCCCTTGTGATCTTTGAGGCTGTAGCTCAAGAAAAGACACTAGACATCAGTTCAAATGATTTACGTAATGTGATGGATTACTTAGACACAAGCCCGCCACAGGATTTACCTCAACTGGACTTAGCCCATGAAAGCACGACCAGAGAGGAACATCCAGACAAGGAAACATTTCCAGTTGTTATCTCGGAGTATACTAGTTCGGAGACTCAGAAAACACAGGGAATTGTCATGAGTCAGAATATGGACTCTGATATTGTGCAGACAACATTGTCTGTGGTTGCTAAAGAAGAAAATTCTTTGCACAAGATGGAGGAAGAAACGCCTATCATCTCATTAGCTGAAGTTATCAGGGAATTCCTGCGACAGGAACCTTAAGTAACAGAAGTCAAGAGTGGTTTGGAATCAACACTCTTAGGACTAAATCTACCCTTCAGTCAGGTCGATTTGATAGGAGTAGATCAGCTATTTGTGGATACTTTATTCAAAAGTAACTCCACTTTATCGCTCTTTAGTAACTATGTTATTTATCAAGGCAGGACGACTTGGCTCAATAAATTTCCAATTTCTAGCACGGTTTTTACAAGAAACTCTAATGCAGAGAAACTCAAGCCCGTTAACTGATTATCAGGGGAAGAAACCGTGACACCGAGGAGGGAAGATTGCCACGCCCGACTTTGAAGGAGGAAAGCGCCAGTTGAATTTATACCATGAGACCATGATGTGTAACATTATTCCTTTTAAAAGGAAGATAGTGATGGATCAGTTAAGGATCTATAAAGGATGGAGAAAAATCACGGAGACAAGCTTTGCTGTGGCCAGCTTATACAAGACTTCACTACGGGTACATCCTTGGCTGAAAGGATTAAGTGATTGAGTGAGTGGTGTAAAACAATTGCCCAGAGCCGCAGAAGAATCCCGTTGATTGTGATCTTATCCAGAAGGGTAAAAATACAACCTCCTGAAAATTACCGGATTTTGCCAAGCTATGGCATGGAATCCCGGCCGAAGACCAGGTACAAGGACCTATCCAAAGTATGGATTATGGAAATGGGACGCCTTTTTGCAGATGCAGGACAACCCAATGCCATAAGGAATATTGGAAACTTTTAACGGAGAGTGCTTAGGCATTATTCTGGGATGTACGGCGTGTTTTGATAAAAGATTTCTGGCAGAAACTTTTTTTAAAGGGGCAAGCTCTGTCATGAAATGCAGCCTTTACATCCCAGAACAATTTTCGGTTCACTTGTGATGGACGTGTAGAGGAAGAACAGAAGATTGAACTGCTTTCTCTATAAGCATGTATCATACGTCTCACAAGACGCAAGATTACAAACCACCACAGATGGCTTTCTGTATGGGAAATTTAACTTGACACCAGTACAGGTCACCCCCAGAGGTTATCAATCCAGCCAGACTGGAGGGCAGACTCAGTGGACGGTGTAATTAAACAAGACCAGACATGAAGCAAGCAAACCAGGTTTACCACCAGAGTTGTAAACTGGCAGCTGACCATGAGAACCTAATTGTTCCTTTGACACGACACCATGCAGGAAAACCGATCAACCGAGACGGTTGACAGCCTTCTGATCCAGAAATTAGATGTTGGGTGTCTGACAGAGGCAATTAACACTGGGCCTGTGGACTTTGTACCAGACAGAGAGGAGCAAGGTGTGATGGCCAGTTTTACAGTGAGAATTGCAATTAACGTCATTGAGAGATAAGGAAGAATTTATTACAGGGATTTCTGGGAGATAATACTGTCTGCTGGACTCAGCTTAAACAAGGCTCCCTAGCCTGTTTCGTGTTGGATATGAAAATCAATCGAAACAGGTAGGCAACCATTTCAATGTTCTGTAGTCTCATATGTCTGATTCTTATGGTAACTAGACTTCACTAGGTTATTTCCTAGTAACTATGCATGTCTTTTAGAGTACTGACTTTCTGTCGGCCTGTTGTAGGCTAGTTCAGTGAGACTATCAGTTTCTCTTGCTGCTGATCTGTGAAATCGTATTCTCAGTTCAGTGTATACTTTATGTGTCTTAGCAGATGCTTGAAATTTCTTTCTAAACTAGACTGGTCTCTTTTTGGTGTGTGCATTTTTTGTACAGAATATAGTCAACTGACTATATTCCTTTTAATTCTTACCACAGCAGTGGCTAATTTGTGACTAAACCGGGCAGATCAGCAATATGAATGTTCTGTGTGGACACTTCAATTATACTTGTTGTATATCTCATTTTGTAGCTATACAATATTATTACTAAGTAATGATGCCTTATGCTATTATGTTGAGTATCATTATATGTCAATTTTGAAGGAATATAATGTATGTATATCGGATGTTTGATATAGTTGAATTGTCATATGAATAATTTTTGTTATACTTTGGACATGCACTCGACAGACTTGTATTAAGTCTGTAACGTATATGGAAACTATGTTTCCCAGTTTGTTGTAGATAAGGATATTACTTACTTATATGCCATTCTGAATTTGCATACCTTAGGTTTATTTGATGTTGATTTGTTATATGGTAACTCACTAAAGAATAATGTGGTGTTATGCTATTGTGTGCGCATTGGCACACTGGCCATCGATTGTGTTGGAAGCAGAGGTGTAATGGTACAGACATTACCCACAATTGGTATAGGGTATATGGTGCTAAACCTTTTCAGTGTATTGTGGGCGTGCGTTCACGGTAATTCACGAAAACCTGGCACAGGTACTGGTCACGGCTTGTAAGCCCGGATGATCAGGTACAATTATGATACCATTACCGAACCTGTGAGCTGCTAAAGCAACTTTGGACGGAGTGGCTGTACGACCCAGAATGTCTGTATTAGCGACACGGACATAGGACGGCAGAAATGTAATAATTACAGGCGTGTGAGACAATTGAAAAGCCCGTCCCAGGCTAAGACCGTAGGACAGAGATATGAGGGAGGAGGATGGTGAACGCAGTAGAGTTTAAAGATAAACTTGGCCAGACTGGTCATTGTATTTGGGTGTGCTAGGAATTTATATATTACTTAGGATTGCACTGATGCAGAACTAGATATAACACATTCTTGATTTCTTCCTAGCTCTCACAAAAGAGCACCTATGTATAGATCTCAAGAACGAGTGACGACTAGGTAGTGCCAGGACTGACAGGCGTCAGAATACCAGCAAGTTGTTTTGTTTCTACTGGAGAGGGCTGATCTGGACCACAGATCCAGATAATTGACAAGTAACATAGAAGTTAAGTAATGTTTGTCATAACTATCAATATGTTATATGATTTCATCATCATCATCTTGAAAAACATCAGATGTCTATAATTATGATTAGTAAATAAATGTTGTAGTTCGTTTTAACTCATAAGTTCAGCGTTATACTTTTTAATTCCAATTGTGCATACGTGTTGAGTGTGTACATTGGTTGGGGTCTCTTAGACACCAAGGAAGGGAGCAGTCAGTGAGAATAACCTGTACTGGGATAGTTGTCAATTCCTCTTAAATTTGGATTTACAAATCTATCTTAGCTAACCTTCTCCTTCCCATTCCTTGGCAAATATTCAGCACAGTTCATTTCATTTTGTTACGAGCCATTTCGAGCTGTACGTTGGATATTCATGGGCTTAATCTATAGTTCAGCCATATAGATTTTGTCCCTAAGCAGTTTATGACTATTTGGGATTGCTCGCCGGTGAATAATACTTTCATCTAGGCTGTAGGCACCCCGACTTCTGACAGTCTCGAAGCATGACTTTAATTATATCGGTGTTATTAATTTAAATTTTAATGATAACATTGCAAGTATGGTCGTTTGAATATAGTTGTTTGGACCTTTATTAGCATAAAATGTACTATCAATGACTGTTAATGAATTTATGACATCATGACATTCCCATTGTTATATTGACAAATACTTTCAGAAATGCAACTGATAGTGAAGATTTATAAAATAGCAGATATTAAGATGTGGCTGTTGGCAGATGAAGTAAATTCTAGGTAGTAAGATCCCAGAATTAGACACATGGCTTCACCAGGGTTATCAGCCATATCAAGTAGAGTCTGAATTAGACTCATAACTTTGAAATCGTTATACCATTATGGGACGAACGGGGTATTAAGTGCCTGTTGATGAAGATCGACAGTATAGGACACCCAGCCTTAAATGAATAGCATTATATCTATGCATACTGGACGCTGGTTGACTACCATGGCATGGGAATCCTTTGGGGCGGGTTACGTATAGTTACTGCTGATTCTAAAGACACAACTGAGTAGAAAAATAGAAAGATAAAGATGCTGCAGGTGTTGATTGAATGAATGAATACCATGTTTGAGTAATTACAATTGTGAATTGATTTATGTGAGAAATTATAATAATTATATCATAGTTAATTTACTGATTATACTTATAATTTACTGAGTATACAGCTAAAATAGTTAGATTAAAATTGACGCAAATTATGAAAAGCATCTCACATTAAGGGATTAAATTTAAGATAGTTGCTTGCTTGCTTGTGTTCGCTGACTGTGAACTCCAGCGTGAAGCCCTGTATGCCTGATGAAGACACCCTGATGTCCAACATCAGTGTGATGTCATACCGGTCCTGGGGTTTGCGTGAGTATCTGTTGTCCCATGTCTAGCTTATTGGTGTGCAAACTGGTGGTGCGATGCAGGCAGATACTTTCCGACTTCGGAAGAATCAGCGATCCTACTGACGTTAGCCAGGACCCCGAAGGGACTTGTTGCCCGGGACGCACGACTAGGACGTGTTAGTAGGTCTTAGCCAGTATACGACCTGGCCCTGATGTCCTGGAAACACCCCTGCGTCCCATTTTAGATAGTATTGTTTATAGTTTCTGAAATGACATTGTTCAATAAGACATGCTGAATAATGAATTATCCATGATTATGTATGCTTAGTTCCAGTAATGGCTACAGTTGAAGGACATAACACATACAAACCATTGGTAGCGTAATGATCCATTTCGGATATTCATTGGGTATGATGTGTTGCATTGTAGGGATGGTATGTATTTGGTGTCTTTGTTTGAGGCCAGGGATTGTGTATGTCGGTCTTGCATAGACTGGAAGGCAAACTCTGTCTGATTTATTCTTGGCTATGGCTTAGATACATTAAGCATTATATATATTTTGTTGGTTGGGGATGTATGGCCTGAACATACATAGGCAAGTATAGCGTAAGTCGATGGATATCGCAGCTTGAGTCTTTGTAGACATGTATGACGTAAGTCGATGTAAAGTCCTAAACAAGGGACTTACTTTCATGAAACACCTATTGTATATTATTTGTACAATCAACTGGTCTACCCCGGATTTGTTGTTTTTGAAGATTGTGCACAGACTTAATGGATATGTTGATGATTTAATTATGGTGTAGCCTATTAAATATAGCAGCTAATTATATTGATTGTTTGTAACCTTTATAGACAGCATATGTAAATTTACCAGCCAAACAGAGACCACAAGAACACCGCATGACAAACAGAACACAGAAGAAGAACCATCGGCAAATTGCACCATTAAAGAACTCTTATTTGCGGACTATCAAGCACTAATAGCAAAATCAGAAGCATAATTACAAGACCATATGTATAGTCTAAACAATGTATGTTGGACATAACATGAAAATTAGCACAAGTAAAACAGAGGTAATTACTAAAACCAGATACGAAAAAATAATAAAACAACGATTCACTTACAAGAACACCCCATGAAACAAGTAAAGAGCTTCAAGTACTTATGAAGTATAATATAATCAAATGGCAAAGCAGAAGACGAGATCTAACATTTATGCAATAAGGCAAACCAACTCATTGGACAAATGGCACCAATACTAAAGAACACACTTGTATCAATAGTTAGTTACTCAGATAGCACTCCAAATCACAGTCTTCATACCAATTCTATACTACCAATGCCAAACCTGGACAGTGACAGAAAAGGAGAAAAGAAAAATCAAAACAACACAAATGATATTCCTGAGAAGAATACTCAATGTATCAAGAAGAGAGAAAATCAGACATGAATAAATCAGAACCAAAGTAGGGGTTATAGCAGCGCTAGGTTTTATTAGAAGGCATCAAGTCAAATGGTTTGGCCATGTAACTTGGTTACCATCTAACAGTATACCACAACAAGCAAGCATGTACAGGCCAGATGGAACCATAGGAAGAGGCCGACCACGTAAACGATGGACAGAGGGAATAGCAGACAGGGTTCATGGAAGTATCGTTACGTGAAACCCATATAGTGGCATTTTCCCGCCGTTTATACTTCACCTCGACACTGCAAGGTACAAGAGGAACAAGATGAGATGAAATGATTGGATTATAATATGGAAATCGAAGTAACATATCATGTTAAGATATACAGTTTGAGATAGTTAAAGTTGTGTAGATTAAAACTGATAATATACATAGAACTTTCAAAATGCCATAAACACGTTTGATTTTATAGACATGCGTGAAATAGTTTTCTTGTCATTGCAGACTGTCATGGGGGCTTGAATAAAAACCCACAGAATTGTTAAATTAAAGATTTAGTCAGAAATTGGAAATTCATGATTAAAAATATCATGTTGTATAAATGTTAGTGAGAGAAATGTTGGGGGGAAAATGAAAACAATTTTGGGAAAAATTGTTTGGGCGGTGGTGAGTGTCAAAGAACGGGTTATATATGAATGAAACTCACACCCATCACGATAGTTCGTTGGTTAGTGAAGCATGTTTTGTGACGAGATTCAGGAGAAGAGAATTCCCTCATGAAATGGGATTACGAGTTCGTATATGGTTGTCAGGGTCTTAAACCTGGCTCGTTAACCTAACACGTGTGAGACAGTACAAATACAACGTGATTTGACTTGAGACTCAACGACACGAAGTTTCGATGGATTTATTTACAGATCACGATCTAGAGATGATCATCACAATACATAAGTTATAACAATACACTTACAAGCACCCCACAGCTTACAATCAGTCTCACAAGATGTACAAGCACTCAACTTTCGGGCAACCGAACTACACAAGCCTTTCTCCCATCATACATCCAGTCGAGTCCGAGTCCCAGAGCTGTCTGGCTATTTCTCGCAACGCGCCTGCCCACCTGAAGTGGCTTCACGAGGCCTGCGTGCGTCCTGCTTTGTCCTTGCCTGACCGCTGGCTGTCTCGTCAGCCGGCAACCTCGCAGGCAGGTAGCTAATACTCGCCTGGCGGGCGTAACGATGTTACAGCATCCCCGCTCGGGACTATTCGCCTGGCGGGCGTAACGATGTCCCTGCATCTCTGCTGGCACTACATTAGACTCTGACACACTCCCCCGCGGCTTCTTCATGAAAGATGTCATCTTTCATGTACACTCTATATACAATACTGGGTTAATATTTTTAACCTGTCAGAGTCAACCTTTCTGTTATATACATTGGTGTAGAAATACAAAAACACACACATCTTGGCATAGAAACACATAAGAAATGGACATTGTATCTAAACACATGTGGTGTTCAACCTTTAACACTAGTCAAGCTTCATCCTCTCGATGGCTGATTACCTTAATTGCATTATTGACCCAGTCAGATCGGTAGTAACAGCCTCCCAAGCAACTACCTCGCAGCCTTTCAAAAAAAAGTAATAATATGCTTTTTGAGACAAAAAACATCTGGCAAGACCGTAATACGGCTTTATATAAGCCGCATTCAACGCTCAAACTCTGACCTTATTTGGCCAGGAGTTCTTGTGTCGGTCTGCAATGTCGGTAACACTCTACCATGCCCAGTAGATGGCTTCTTGGTGTGTTAACAATCTGGCAACAACATGGTTATTTATATACAACACATCATCGTATACATTTCAATTACCTGCCCTTGGTGTAATAATGTAATAACAATTAAATGAAAGGGACATAACTTCCAAATTTAAGAAATATAATATTTTACAATAATCTTCTATTTCTCAGCGTCATAGCTTGACGTTTCTCCGTACTAGCGAAAAAATGTCGGTAGTATGAATAAATTTATCAAGATATGATTCTAAGATTACACTAAATGAAAAATATTAATACACAGTTCGTGTATTCGAAATTATTAAATCGTAAATAGTTTAGAAGTGTTATAACTTTTTAAGCTTTTGTTTGTCGTCTGCTACTTTTAACTAAATTTCTAACTCATCCGGAGGTACACACGAAACAGCTGATGTTGAAAATTGTAGAACACACTTGTTCCGGTCTGATGTAGTAAAACGGAATGTGCAATGTTCTGATCGTTCATGTGTTGGTTGTTTCACTGGAAAAACTTCTGGATTTCGCTTAACTGAAGTGGTGTAGATGTCAATGTTCAGGTCACACTTTCACACACGGAGTTAAAATATCACTGGATAAGTTCCAAATGCAGCTACCACGGATAAATTTGACAGTTCGCTTGCGGTAAGTTGAGAGCGAATGTGGCACTGTTCTTGTTTCGTAATATATACAATTAATAAAGTTCTCTTTCTACCGCACACTACACAATTATTCACGACAATTACTACGTTAATAATAAAATAAGAAACCTATATATATTGGGAATACACCCTATCACATCATATAGACATACACAGCTTTCGTGAAAAAAAAAACTTCACTGATGCATGGCTGTGTTGGTCTGAGTGTATTTTACACACTGCACTCAGACATTGGTGCTTACTGGGTCGGTCGGACAATGGGACAAAAGATCGGCAATCGTGTTGGTTCTGCCCGCGATGTGTCGAACTTCAAAGCTGTAATCTTGCAGTTTAAGAGACCAGCGAGCTATCATTTGGTTGGAAGGTACACCTGAATTGATAAATCTCAACGGACTACTGTCAGACTCCACAATAAAATGACGTCCCAGAAGGAACCTGGAAAATTTAGTTATACCCTCAACCAGAGCAAGGGCTTCCAACTGCGGTGTCGACCAAGAGCGTTCTCTTTGTTTTAATTTTCTCGAGAAGTAATATACAGGATGTAAGATGTTATCATGTTCCTGTAACAGAACTGCCCCAATCGCTACGGAGCTCGCGTCTGTGCGTAATCTGAAAGAAAAAAGAAAATTTGGCAATTTGAGAATGGGATTCTTTAAACTATTCTCAGAGAAATAAGATAATACTTTATGGAATGCAAATTTTAGGCATTCATTGCTTACAAATTTCTCGGGTTGATCTTTTGTTAGTAAGTTAGTAAATACTTCGGTCAGTTCAGCAAAATCTGGTATGAACTGCCTATAATAATTTAGAAGTCCCAACAAACTTCTGACTTGCTTTTTCGTAGTCGGAAGTGAGAGTTTTAGTATTTTGGACACAATGTTATCGTCTGTCGTGACAAAGCCATTAGATATTTTGTACCCCAAGAAGGATATTTCCTGATAGGCTATGTCTACTTTTGCAGGCTTTACCGTCAGTCCGTGCTGTCTAATGCGTTCAAATGTCTGTTCTAATGTCTTTATGTGGTCTGTCATCGTCTTTGTGTGAACACAAATGTCGTCTATGTAACAGATAATATTCGGTATGTCTACTAGTAGACGTCGTGTCATACGTACGAATGTTGCTGGGGCATTGACAAGCCCAAATGGAAGTTTGCACCATTCGTACAGTCCCCAAGGTGTGGCAAAAGCTGTCAGATGTCTGCTCTGTTCGTCTACTGCTATTTGCCAGTAACCTTTCGTCATGTCTACCTTCGTAAAGAACCTAGCGTCTGTCAGTTCTGTCAATAGATCTTCCGAGTTTGCCATCTTCCGAGTTTGCCATCTAAAAGAGTTATCTTATTTAATTTCCTATAGTCGACACAGAGTCTTATTGTGTTGTCCTTTTTGCGTACTATGACCATTGGAGGTGAGAAATTTGATTGTGATCGTCTAATGATGTTGTTTTTCTCTAAGCTGATGATCTCTTGATGTAAGTGTTCTTTGTAATGCAATGGAATAGTGTATGGTCTGCATTTTATGGGTGTATTTGACGTGAGTGTGATGTGATGTTGTACTAATTCTGTTTGTCCTGGGATGTTGGAGAAAATGGTGTTGTACTGTTGTATGAGCTGTTTGCAACTGTCTGTTTCTGCTTGAGTTAACTTTGGGTTGATCTTAATTTCCTTCAAGCAGTTCGTCGTGTCTAATGCAGGTGTTGGAATTTCGTCACTAGCCTCGTCATCTTCATGGTCTATTATCACTGTACATGCTGTTGTATCGTCTTGTTCGTTGTCTCTGTTGTAATATGGTCTTAGCATATTGACGTGGAATATTTTGTGTTTGTCTTTTATTTGGATCTCATAGTCTACAGGTGAAATCTGTCTCGTCACTTTAAATGGTCCTTGCCAAGACTCGGTCAATAAATGTCTGTCACTAGGTAGAAGAATAAGAACGTCCTGTCCAGGTATCAACGTTATTGTCCTGTTACCTTTGTCAGCATACTGTCTATATGTAGCACCAGATAATTTTAGTGCATCCTTTGCAATTATACAAGATTTGATGATTCTTTCACGCAATGATGTAACGTATACGTATGATGATATGGGTTTCAGTAAAGGAGTGGATTCAGTTAACATTTGGTGATAGATGCTTAATGGGCCACGTGGTTTGGCACCATAGATAAGTTCAAAAGGAGAGTAACCTGTACTAGCATGTGGCACCTCGCGATAAGCAAAGAGAATAGCAGGTAAATATACGTCCCAGTTATTGGGGTGCTCTTGAGTGACTTTAGCAAGCATATGCTTTAAATCACCGTTAAATTTTTCTATAATTCCGCTCGAGTGAGGATGGTACGGGGAATTGAAACATTGCTTCACTCCTAACCATTTTGGTGAAAGCTTGAGTAGATGCGGCAATGAACTGACTTCCCCTATCTGATTGGATAGTGTCTGGAAATCCTATCCGTGAAAATATATGGAAGAAAACTTCCATTATGTCATTGGCAGTTATGTTATTTAGCGGAATCGCTTCAGTCCAGCGGCTACATTGATCAATAACAGTTAATATATATTTATTCCCTCTGGTTGTTATCTGATTAAGAGGGCCCACTATGTCGACAGATATTTTCTCAAAAGGTCGACTGGCTAAGTCCGTAATTTGTAACTTTGCCTGTGGGTTTTTTCCTTTCTTTACAAGTTTTTGGCAGATGTCACAACTCCTGCAATATTGCTTAATGTCATTGCAGAATTTGGGCCAATAAAACTGTAATAATAATCTTGATCTGGTCTTAGCTTATGCCATATGCCCTGCAAGAGGTATATCATGGGCAAGATGTAAGGCTTGCTTGCGATACTCAATTGGCAAAACAGTTTGCTCTGTTGTGGTGTCACCTCTGGTATAATACCTGGTGAGGATACAATTTTTCAAAGCAAAATGCCATCTTGCATTTTTGGTTAACTTTGGCTTTTTGCCGATCAAATCAAAATATTTTGATAATGAAGGATCAGCCTTTTGGGCTGTTACAAAAGTCTCCTTCATGGTTTTAGGAGGTAGTAATACTGGGCTAAGCATTTCTATAGCCTCAGTTTGATTAATTTCATCTTGCATTCTAGCAGTAGATCTAGTTACTGCGTTCACACATTCAATGATATCAGATGGTGATGAAACAGTGTTATCAATGATGTCATGAGATCTTAGTGCTACATTAGCTACCATACACTCATTAGGTGGTACAACAGTATCAATGATGACATTTGATGGTGATGTTGTGATCTCATTAATGCAAAAAGATGTTATGTCATGAGGCATATCATTTACTTCTGGTAAATTTCCAATTATAATATCACACACCGGGTTTGTTAATGCAGCGCATTTTACTTTCCCAGTGAGGAAAGGTGTTTGAATATATGCCCATGCTAGTGGGTACTTTTCAATGTTGCCAGAGAATGTTCTGCATGTTACGTGCCTGCCTGTATAGTCTGTAGGCATTATGAACGTTCTCTTCAGTCCAATCAGTGAACTTCCCGTGTCCCGAAGGACTGTAGCAGGCTTGCCATTCACATATCCTTGATGGATGTTTATTCTGCCTTTGGAATCTACTACCAAATTAGCTTCTTCATTGGCAATAGGGATATAGTGGCCGCATGTTAAAATACCATCTTCATAAAAGGTATTACAAACAGTACATTTATTTGCGTTAAACATATCAAAAGCCTGTGCTGAGTTCACAGGGTGTTTCTCTGATTGTTCTTCATCAGATGATGAACTATCAAATAAGGCGGCATTGGCTTTCTTGGTCATTTGCCTACCTTTACAATCATGGCGATAATGTCCATACGCCTTACAGAGAAAACATTTACGCAAATTTCTAAAGGATTTAAGCTCCCTATCTTGTCTGTTTACGATGTTCTGTAAATATGTAAGATATGCGGGGTTCTTGTCGCACATCTCACCTTGATGATGTGAAATTTTACAATATTTACAATGGTTGTACTTCTCAGATGTAGGCTTATAAGGTTTTTGCCTACTATAGGGTTTGTCATAGTTAGTCGATGCTACAAAATTGGTTTCAGTAGCTTCACTGGCAAAACAATGTTTGTTTGCTGTGTAATAAGCCGAACCACGTCTCTCAATCTCATCCACACTTGTGCATTCATTCTCTTGCAAAAATTTTGAAAATGCTGATGGAATAGATGAAATGACTTTATCTCTGATGATAAGATCTTCTAACTTTTGATAGTTCTTATCAATTTTAGCTGCTGAAGTCCATTTGGAAAATATATCTCGGACTAAGCAGAGGTAGTCAGAGAACGTTTGAGTCGGTCTGGGGCTCAACTTGCTGAATTGTTCTCTGTAACCTGCCTCATCTAACATAAAATGTGCCATAATCTTTGATTTTAGATAATGGTAATCTTTTCTGAGGTCTTTGGGTATAGTCTCTATGACTTTCAGAGGCTCCCCTGATAAACTCCTCATATAAATTATATTCCATTCAGACAATGGGATCTGGTAATGGTCCATTAAAGTCTCAAAATTTTGGGTGAAGGCTGCAATGCAGTCACCCGAGGTATAATTTCTTACGATACCTTGATATTTCTTGTACTGGTTTTCTTTCTCCAGTCTCTCAGATTTCTTGGACTCTTTGTTTATGGCAGTCTCAGTATCAAGTTGCTTGATTTTTAATTGCACTTCCAGCTCTTCCCGTTTACTCTGAGCTGCTATTTCTGCCTTCTTTAATTCTGTTTCTCTTTCAGTCTCTGCTTGCTTTAAGGCAGTTTCTGCCTCTAATTGCTTGGCAGCTCTTTCAGCCGCTCTTTCATCGCGTTCATTAGCTTTCTCACGAAGGTGTTCAGCGTATTTAGTCTCACTCCACTTCGTTAACTCATCACCTGTTAACTTTAACTTTAACCCCATATCGATGAAATCATTTAATGACGACATGATGGAAAATGCAAATGAAATATCAGACACACAATTTGTTACAAGTTGTTAGTAACGTGAACAATTTACAATTGTGTTCTATTTGCAATATGTGCCTAAATTTGCATCCGAAAGTATATAGAAAGAAAAATATACTCAAGTGTCCTGGATGCGGTGAAGACCGGTTGAAATTTGGACTAGGAACTGTAGGGTCGCTACTTCAAAACACAAATGACCTCTACGGGCAAGGGTTTCAGATGGCACAGAAAACCTGCTTTGTTTTTGGAGGAAATAAATTAATGTCTATTTGATGTGGTGTGTATGCTTGTCACTAAGTTTTGATTAGGTTTGTATGGCGTTGAGTGTAATTGTAGGTCGTAATGTTGTCCGTCAACAATTTTTTTTTTTTCAAAATCACAAGTCACTTTCTTTCCGAAACTTTCTGCTTTCCACAATTCACTTTACAAAGACAATCTAATTATATCTTAACACTTTACAACATTGATGACACATCACTTACATCAAGATGATATTCAGTAAGGACATAGACATCAAGTTTACAAGATGGCGACAAGGTCACAATGGCGGCAACTTCACAATGTCGACAAGGTCAAAACGGTGACAAGTTTCACAATCACGAATGTTTTACACGTTTACAAGATCAAACAATCTGTATGTACTTTACGTTCACATTTGGTCTCCATGTTTAAACAATGTAATAATATATATCAAAATGAGCCTTCACAATCACATTTAAATGTACTCTAAAGTTGAACAAAAATTTCTAAGTTCAGAAATCTAGGTTTTAAATGTTAATTACTTAAACCACGTTCCTTTTAAAGCCGGACGAATGCCACCACGTCCACACATGTCAGGGTCTTAAACCTGGCTCGTTAACCTAACACATGTGAGACAGTACAAATACAACGTGATTTGACTTGAGACTCAACGACACGAAGTTTCGATGGATTTATTTACAGATCACGATCTAGAGATGATCATCACAATACATAAGTTCTAACAATACACTTACAAGCACCCCACAGCTTACAATCAGTCTCACAAGATGTACAAGCACTCGACTTTCGGGCAACCGAACTACACAAGCCTTTCTCCCATCATACGTCCAGTCGAGTCCGAGTCCCAGAGCTGTCTGGCTATTTCTCGCAACGCGCCTGCCCACCTGAAGTGGCTTCACGAGGCCTGCGTGCGTCCTGCTTTGTCCTTGCCTGACCGCTGGCTGTCTCGTCAGCCGGCAACCTCGCAGGCAGGTAACTAATACTCGCCTGGCGGGCGTAACGATGTTACAGCATCCCCGCTCGGGACTATTCGCCTGGCGGGCGTAACGATGTCCCTGCATCTCTGCTGGCACTACATTAGACTCTGACAATGGTCCAGGTCGGACGTGTCGTGAACGAATGCCGAAGATGGTACATTCATAGTACCGATTTTAGAATGTAGTTTTACCGTTTGGGTGATAGTGTTTCATAAAGATTACGTGTGCGAATTATGTGATATTGTAAAGTTTGGTGTTCATGAAGCTGTAAAACAGATGTTGGAAAAAACTCGGACTTTTGTTAAGTTATTTATCTAAATCTGTGACTCTATCGTGTGTGAGAGAGAGAGAGAGAGAGAGAGAGAGAGAGAGAGAGAGAGAGAGAGAGAGAGAGAGAGAGAGAGAGAGAGAGAGAGAGAGAGAGAGAGAGAGAGAGAGTAAACTGAAACTGCAAGCTGTTAGTGAACACGGACAAGCCATAAAGATTAGTCACAGGGTATGCTAAGATATAATAACCACGGCGCTGACGGAGTATAGAAGTAGCGCTATGACAAAGTAACAACCATGGGGTCGACGTGCCAGTAGTAAGACAGCGAGCTAAATGTCGCCTAAAAGTCGCCTCATGACAGAAACATTAAAGTAACAGTAAAGAAATCAGTCCGCCAAGCTGTAGAAACAACTACCCTTAAAATGCAAATGATGGGACTTGAGAAATGAATGACGATAGACATCTTAAAACTAATGGAAATAAGAAGAAATAACAAAAATAACTGTGATAAATGTGAAGAGATTCACGAGAAATTGGGAAATTGTGCAAAGAGGCAAAAGAAGATTGGTTTGATGAAAATGAAAACAGCGGAAATGAATACATACACAACACCAGGCATACCAAATTAATGCACAAAAGAATTCATGACATCACTAAGAGAAGAACATATACATCAGCAGGTTACTTAAACATCAAAGATGGCAGAATCATAATAGGAAAAAACACAACATATTTTAAATACATGGTCAAATTATGTGAAAGACCTCTGTAATGATACCATAGAGGAAGAGTGTGATATTTTGAATTAAAATGAAGGACCATCAGTTTTGGAGACGGAAATTCAGAATGCTCTTAACCACATGAAAGCTGCCAAGACAACAAAGGAGATATATCTCCTGAATTATATAGTTCTTTATTTATTGCAATCCCGAAGAAAACGGGAGCCCTGAAGTGTAATCAACATCGGACAATTAGCATAATGAGCCACTTCACGAACATTTTGTTAAGAATCATCATGCTAAGAATTAGGAAGATAATAAACACAACCCGAAATAGGAAAAGAACAATGTGGGTTGGGTTCGTAGAATGCAAGGGTACATTATATGCTGTGTATTTGCCGATAATATTATCTGAGCGTTTTATGGAAGTAAACAAAGACCTACATTGACTACACGCTGTGTTGTTGTTTGTCCATCAAGAATGGTGATGACCATTCATTTCATCCAGTGGGGTTGAAAGTATGGAGCCGTGAGTTCTAAGATGGCTGATAAGGCCTATTTTGGCTCGAAATGTTCTTTGACAATGTGGACAAAGAATGCTTGACGTTTCTGGAGGAGAATTTTTTTTCTGTTCTGTCTTTTCTTCACAGCTCTTGCAGTCCTGGTTGCCTCACAAGTGACTGCACCCTTGCGTAATGATGCACGCCACACGTAGGCTTTCGATAACGTCTGACACGTCAACGTGATGAAGATGCGTGCAGATGTACAAATTGATGGGAAAGACCCTAGACTTGTAAAAATCATATATTGAAAGCAACAAGATGCCATAAAGATTGATATTAAAGTAGGTCAATATCAGCCTCTTAAGAAAGGTGTGCAACAGGGATGTGTAACGTATCCAGTTCTTGTTTCCCTATACAGTGAAAATATATTTAGATATGTAGAAGATATGAGAGGAATCACCATTGGTGGATATAACATCAATAACATATTATATATTCGGATGATATAGTATTAATTGCAGACAATGAACATAATCTGCAAAATTTAGTAGGTTATTGTACACAGTGAACATTTAGGGTTAGAATTAAATTGTAAGATGCCACAGATTATTGTCGTCAATAGAAAGAAAGAAATAACACAATGTAATATGCAATGGAATATTCTTAAACAAGTTAATCTGTACACCTATCTTGGAACAGTCATAATATCTTATGGGAGGTGCCTTGAAGAGATCAGAACAAGTATCATAATCTCCCCACCAGTTCTGCCACGTCTTCATCATTGACGCCTGGCAATTACGCCAGGTACGCCTGTGAGCGACACTAACTCTGCCGTGACAGGAACGGTCAGTTGGTGCAGCGCGTGGTACACGGGGTCCACGCAGGGAGACAACCCCGACATACGAGGACTCACGGCGGTTAGAGACCAGACGGCATCGGACGGTGGTACTGGACAGACGGATCGAATGTATGCTCGTATGGCTTGTATGTGTGAACGCGAAGAGAAAGAACGCCTGTTTAAGTGTAGAAGACTGTGCACCTGATACGTAGGACTGTATGTTGTGTATTGATACATTGCATGTATATATTGATTGTATAATGGCATCGCTATTTTGAATGCGCGATGCATGTAATGTTTGCGGCGAGTGAGAAGTGCGAATAAAGTGTTAGAATTGTATTCGCTGTGTGTCACGTAAAGTCATTCTGTGACAGTGTTTGTTATCACATCTGTGAGGTATTACGAGCCTGTATTATTGCTGATTGCAAGATCCTGACAGGTGTGAACGTGGGTGATTTTCGTCCGCGTATGAACTAAATGTAAGATAGACAGGTGTGAACGTGGGTACATCGTCCAGCTTTGAACCAGTTGTAAGATAGAGGTGAAGATTTCACTTGTTACAACTAAGGGAAACAATTTGAAATTAGTGGTAATATGTAACAGGTATATAAAACCTTCCTCATATTGCCAGAATGGCGACACATCAAGATGACATCAACTATGCGTGGAGATAATTACCGAAGTTGTAGACCTACATGAGACTTCTGAACATATGAGGTTGGAGTCAAAATGTTGGAGTCATCTTATAAAGGAGAGGACTCGCGGCCTGACATATCGTGTTTATAAATAAAATTTTCATTTGTCGTGAGGTGGTTGTGTGGCGTGAGAGATAGCATAAATCGCTGATAGCTACCGGACTGGCTGTGTCAATTTACAACCTACGTAAATATCCAACTAGTGGATTGTACTTGAGTAGTGTGGCTTGATAGCATCATTGAAGAGCGTGTGTATATATCATACAATTATCTACTATATTTCAAGTTAATCCAAATTGTCACGTCAGATGACAAACAATGGGTCGATTCTGACAGGTTTAATGAATAAACCAATGTATATAGCCAACATGAAAGGATACTCCTTTCATTAAGAGCGGGGCGGGAGAATGTCATAATCTTCCCACCAGTTCTGCCACGTCTTCATCATCGACGCCTGGCAATTACGCCAGGTACGCCTGTGAGCGACACTAACTCTGCCGTGACAGGAACGGTCAGTCGGTGCAGCGCGTGGTACACGGGGTCCACGCAAGGAGACAACCCCGACTAACGAGGACTCACGGCGGTTAGAGACCAGACGGCATCGGACGGTGGTACTGGACAGACGGATCGAATGTATGCTCGTATGGCTTGTATGTGTGAACGCGAAGAGAAAGAACGCCTTTTTGAGTGTAGAAGACTGTGCGCCTGATACGTAGGACTGTAAGTTGTGTATTGATACAATGCATGTATATATTGATTGTATAGTAGCATCACTATTTTGAATGCGCGATGCATGTAATGTTTGCGGCGAGTGAGAAGTGCGAATAAAGTGTTAGAATTGTATTCGCTGTGTGTCACGTAAAGTCATTCTGTGACAGTGTTTGTTATAACATCTGTGAGGTATTACGAGCCTGTATTATTGCTGATTGCACGATCCTGACACAAGACTCGCTATGACGAAGATGACCTTTTGCAAGATGTAAAACATACTGACCACTTAAAATGATGTCAATAGCAACGAGAAAAAGAGTGTTGAGGTGCTACATAGAACCTGTACTTTTGTATAGATTTGAGACTTTGACAATGAGCAGATAAGCTGAAAAATATATAATGGCTGTGGAAATGTGGTTTCTGGGGAAAATCCGCCAATATATCTTCCGGTCGCCAATTTAGCGATTAGGCGCTGCACCGTTTAAGCCTGTGGAGTGTTTATGCTTTTAGCTACGGTTTGCAATCGCATTTTCCTCATGTTGGACTGGTAGTACATGGTTCCGTCGCCCTGCTACTGAGTGCGTGCGTGGGCGACACTGTGAGCTGTGAAATTCGCGTGGAATGCTTTTACATCTATCCTCTACAGTGATCTGCATGTTCGGAACAATGGCTACCGGCTGTTGCTGAATAGACTGATTTGCCTTTACGGTTCACGAGTGCATTTTTCAGGAGACACCTGGGAGTCGGCGCTGAAGCTGCGGAGTTCGAGCTTTGTGCGACACTTTCGGCGGGTCGCCCAGCGGTAAAAGTCCGAGCCATGTGAGAAAACCCGGGTCAAATATGTCTCTCTGGTGACTGCTGAGTACATCTACGATGAACAGTGGTTTTCGTGGATTAATTTTGTGTTGGCATTCTGGCGGCGGCGTTATGCACAGTATACCTGTGCGGGCTGTTGGCTTGCAGAGACTCCTGTCTGTTCCACTTTTCACATTGGACAGTGGGGAGCATTTTGTGAGATATTCACTGGCACAATGAACACTGATAGACTTGGTGGGAAAAGAGCAAGGGGAAGACAAATGATAAATACCAGGTTACTTGACCACGTGGCTTAATCGGGACAAGACAGGCCTGATCCTAGACCTTGACGATCGTGTTAGATGGAGAACCATGGCCGCCCAATCTTATCTGCGTGGTACATATGCCGATGATGCCATTTATATTTGTTGTTAAACGGTCACAACATAAGCTGTCATGTAATGAAGGTTATTGTGATTGTTAGAATATCGGAACCAAGAAGACAGCACACGATAATGCTCTACAAGATTTGAAAGAATTGGATGACTGAGGAAATTAATTCAAGTCTTTGAATTTAGACGAAAAAGTAAACGAAATAAAGATGAATGTAAAATAATGCATTCATAAATTGCAAAAAAAAAAAAAAAAAAAAATGCTAGGCAGCGAAAGAAGTCTGGCTCATTAGTCAGTGCAAGTATATTGCAGAACAGTGAAAAGACACACAATCTATGTACAGAAAGATGCAGGAATTATCGAACATTAGAACGCATGTAGTTGTCAGAAAACAAAATAAGGCAACATATTAATGGTCAAAGAAAGATGGGCAGAAGTGTTAAATAATGGTGGTGGTATATCAGAAACAAACAATTACTATCAATGTGAAGCACCACCAATACTGAAAGCAGAAGTTGAAGATGTTATACGAGAAATGAAGAAAGGTGGATCCCCGGGGCCAGAAAACATCAGCGTCAAAGTAATTAAAGCGCTTGGTGAATTAGGTATACAAGTGATAACAGCATTGTTGAATGCTATCTACAGCAGTGGTTATATGCCTGGCGGTCACTTGAAATCTATTGTCATAACTCTACCAAAGAAATCTGGTGCAACAGATTGTGGAGAACATAACACAACTAGTTTAATGAGTCACGTGACTAAAACGCTAATGAGAATTATAACGAGGAGAATAAATAAAATAAAACCAGAAATTTGAAGATGAACATTGTGGATCTGTGGAAGGTAAATGAACAAACAACGTCATATACATTTTAAGAACAACAACATAAAGAATGATTGAAATGAACAAAGGTCTATATTTGTGCTTTATTGGCTACCCTAAGGCATTTGACAAGGTTAAACATTAAGACGTGATTAGAGTGCTGTAAATTTTAAACATTGATGGTAAAGATCTAAGAATAATAAATAACATATATTGACAACAAAGAGCAGCCATAAAAATTCACAACCACCTTGGAACTTGTCAACACATTAAACAAGGCTGGAGTGTGTATTGTCACCGGATCTTTTCAATTTGCACCGCGAAATAATAACGAGATGCATACAGGAATGCCACAATATCAGTTTGTGGGTATAATGTAAACAACCTGCGTTGTGATGACGGGATTTTGGCAGCTAAAAATGAATCGCAGTTACAAGAAATGATGGATATAATTTCAACAGAAAGTCAAAATAAAGGACTTAGTCTGAATAACAGGGGAAAAAAAAAACCCAGAAGTAATAGATATTACAAAGAAAATGTATACCCAAATGTAGCATCAAAGTAAAAGGAACCATTCTGAAATAAGTCAATATATTTAAGTATTTGGGTACTTTAATAACACCAGTAGAATGCATTAAGGAAAATGCAAAATAGCCAAAATCAAAGCAGCATTTCACAAGATAAAGAATATTCTCTGCAATATATCTTTGTCAAGCGAAGGGAGTAACATGGTTCTTAATCATAACGTAAGGAAGCGAATCATGGACAATTAACAGACAAGTGAGGAATTATTTAAAAGATGAAAGGTGTTTTATCAAAGATTGATGATAACACCGTGGACGGATAGAATCCGCAGCAATGAAGATGTCTTGGAAGAGGCCAATGCACAAAGAGAATTGATCACTCGCATCCGAAGAAGACATTCCACATTATTTTGGCATGTCACGACAAGAGGAAAGCTGATGTATGTCGTAACAACGGGAAGGCTTGAAGGGAAGAGAGGCGGGAAGAGACCCAAAAAGTAGACACGTGACACTTTGACATATGGTGTGGAGGAACGTGGGTATAAGAAATGGTTGGAAGCACAAGAAACAGAAAGCTTTGGGCAGATATGATCACCAACACCACACGGCCTGAACTATAAGAAGAAGGCAAGATATGCACATCGAAGAAAACTGGCTGAAAAACATGCATCATGTTTCGAAAACTGATACACGTTTGCCATTTAAACATCATGGTTGTTTGGAAAGATGTCAGTCAGTCAGTCAGTCAGTCAGTCAATCAGTCAGTCAGTTAGTTTAGTCAGTCAGTCAGTCAGTCAGTCAGTCAGTTAGTTTAGTTAGTTGGTTGGTTGGTTAATTAGTTAGTTAGTTAGTGGGTTGGGTGGTTAGTCAGTCAGTCAGTCAGTCAGTCAGTCAGTTAGTTTAATTAGTTAGTCAGTCAGTCATCAGTCAGTCAGTCAGTTAGTTTAGTTAGTTAGTTGGTTGGTTGGTTGGTTAGTTAGTTAGTTAGTCAGTGGGTTGGTTGGTTAGTTAGTCAGTCAGTTAGTTAGTTAGTTAGTTAGTTAGTTAGTTAGTTAGTTAGTTAGTTAGTTAGTTAGTTAGTTAGTTAGTTAGTTTTAGTTAGTCAGACGACAGATCATCCTCATTGCACATCGAACCATTCAGCCCATAAATGCCCAGAACCCCTCCTCAGTAAATCCCGCAGCGTGTAGCGGCTCACTACACCTGTTCTGTGTTGGTTTATTAATCTTCTTTGGCTTCCTGCATAGTTATCTTGTCTGACCATACCTCTTTTAACTTGCTGTTCTCGCAGTCTGACGATGGTTGTAGATTTACAGTCATCGCTTGGTTGGTTTGGAAACAACAGTATTAGAAGGCGGTTTTTTCTGCCAGGCGAGTCAGAGGTCGACCATCGCCAAGATGGGCGGACACAGGAGACTGGAGGCACACTGGACATGAAGATGAAAGATGCAGGGGAACTAGCAAAAGGTGGAGTCTTTTCTGCGAGCTGCTATGAGAGCGACGTTCTATTAATTTTTTTTTTTTGGCGCTCGCTCGCTTTGAACTCAAGCGTTGTCCATATACACTACTAGTAGCACTGGATTGAATTTTGCGTGTGGGTTAGCTTTCCCTATAATAGTGTCCCTCATCATCAGGTGAACCCACTTCGACTTCAGATGTGTTTTGTTAATGATTTGCTGCATGATGGTATTGTGATTTCTCTTGGGCGGCGTCTTTCGCTAAGGGGTTTGTGATAAGTAGTTGCACAATTTTCTGACATTCTAATCGATAATTCGAAATCAGCTGCGGGCGATGTAGAAGCAGGTCGTTTTGCGTTGATTTAGATGGTATGAGGAGTCGGCCGTTCAGAAAGCAACGGCAAACTCATTAATTCATTCATTCATTAGCATGTCCTTTGCAGAACTTCGCTCTCATAACAACCGTCCGGAAAATTTCTCGTTTATCTGGAGATCATCTGCCACATCCTGCACCCATCCTCTCTTTGGCCTTCCTCTTCTTCTCTCCCCTGGCTTATTCCTCTCATGACTGTTTCTTCCCTGGCTTATTCCTCTCATGACTGTTTCTCCCCTGGCTTATTCCTCTCGTGACTGTTTCTTCCCTGGCTTATTCCTCTCGTGACTGTTTCTTCCCTGGCTTATTCCTCTCGTGACTGTTTCTTCCCTGGCTGATTCCTCTCGTGACTGTCCTCTCCAAACTTTTATGACGTTTCTAGTGACCAGAATAATAAAATTTTCTATCTGTTATTGTCTTTAGTAGCCAACCTTCTTCAATATTCAGTTCTTGTTGTGTGGATTTATTTGTTCTTTTGTGTATCCAAGATTTTCTTAGAACCCGTCTATAACATGTATATTCACAGGCAATTATGCGACAAACGGCAAACTACTGAACATTGTCTAGACAAACTCACAAAATGACAATAAATGCTGAAGTTAACAGCAACGTCCTGTAAAGGACATGTAAGTAACTTTATGTATATATGCTGTATTTGCCGAGGACACGTAAACGCTATATTTAATTCCCAAAATTCCCGTATGGACACGTCATTTGTTTAGTGTCAATACCGATAACTGAACATGGTGTGTCTCCCATTTGCTTTACAGACAAGGAGCTTGCTAGAAGGACAGAGTATGGACATTGTGTGTGTTTATGTTCACGAACAAGCGGTGCACTATAGGTAGGTGTAGAATTGTGTGTGTATACGTTCACGAACAAGCGGTGCACTACAGGAAGGTAGAGAATTGTGTGTGTATATATACGTTAACGAACAAGCGATGCACTGCAGATCAGGTAGGTGGAGAATTGTGTGTGTTTACGTTCACGAACAAACGGTGCACTGCAGGATGGTGTAGAATTGCGTGTGTTTGTTCACGGACAAATAGTTCACTACAGATTGACGTGGAACACCCAGGCAATTCTAATAAGTAATTAATGACTGTGCAGTTTTTGAAAATATTGCCGTTCCAAGTTTTGTATTTACCTTTTATGTTGCATGAACTCCACAGTAGGTAAATGCAAAACTTGGAACGGCAACATTTTCAAAAACTGCACAGTCATTAAAATAACCCTACACCTACATTGATAAAGTGTTTACAAATCGGTTTTGGCTGTCATTGAAGCCGATGGGAAACAACCTGTTTCCGTTTATTCTATGATCTCCGATACCTGTATACCTTCAAGAAGTTTAAAGGTTTAAAAGCGTCGACTTCATTGCACCAAGTTGTATCCCATGTGTCTAGGTTGTTGTTGTTGTTATTGTTGTTGTTATTGTTGTTGTTGTTGTTTTATTTTTGCACAGAGCGGACTACCGAAAGCGTTGCACGGAGCACGAACTCTATAGCTCCACCTAGGGGTCTAATAAATAATACTTCCATGAACAGAATGACGGAATCCTAAAACGGAACCTACGACCTTTAAAACGATTTACGTTCAATAGTTTGAATTGCATTCTGAATGGCCACGCTCAACAATTTTTGTATTCTTTTGCAGCCATAAAACACATTGATTAAATCGAAATAAACGAAATATGTTCACACAGCAAGTAAGAAAATCTATATAGTGGATACCAATGAAGCAGTAGTTGTGTAAACAATGAATATCAGTCAAAAAGGTTGAATGTAAAAACAATACAATCAGTCAACAGGATTGAATGTCAACAATCCAAACAGTCAAGATGATTGAATGTCATAACAACAGAATCAGAACCACGCAGTCAATGATAAGCTCATCAAGTGCCCAGTCTTCACAGCTCCCACCTGGTAGATATCTCATTATGATGAAAGGAATTTCTCGTACCTTCAGTTCCTTCGCTGCAATAACCAATGGATCCGTCTCTCCATTTTCCTCCACCATGACTGGCACACACATCGCTGTCGGCAGAGCTCGAGTGCCCAGTGCTCTTGCAGGCTCGCACTTGTCATGTAGTTTGTTATGATTCGTTTCTGTGGCTATACTTGTCTACTTGACCCATCTGTAATCATCTCAGTTCGGTTGTTAATGGGTTCATCATCTTCTACCTCTGGCTCATTTTCGTTTTTCGTTTCGATTTCACCATTACCCATATCATGTTTTTGCGCTCGCTCGCTTTGAACTCAAGCGTAGCCCATACACACTATTTATAGTAGTGATGGACTGACTTTTGCGTGTGGATTAGCTTTACCTATTAACAGTGTCCCTCGCTATCAGGCGGACCAACTCCGAATTCAGAGGTATTTGTAATTTACTTTATTTATTTAGGGGTTGAACCGCTCACCTCGGCATCAGCACACCGGATGTTTAAGAACACGCGTTCTTACCAATTCGGTCATGCGGATCTTCCAAAGAGAAGTTATAGTTAGGGTCCATCATCAGCTCAGAATGATAGTCCTGGGTTTACCCTCACAGTCTTATTAATCCGAAGGTGATTGTTGTCCATAAGGGGTAATGCTCATCTTTAAAATCGTCCTCCTCAAATAGGAGGCTTTCCATGTTGACTGCGACAACGAAACGCTTGTAGCTGCCGTCGAACCCACGACTCGGTATGCCAGGGAATTGTGAAACTACAGGATGTAAAATTAAATCTATCGAGCCTTTCGTTCTAAAGATGTGAGGTTAGCTCCATATAGCCAATACCCCTCATGGCGTGAAATGAGGTCCCCTTGCCTACTACTGTAATAATCACTGGATGGGTGGTATAGTCAAGTCATGCCGGCTTCCTGTACTTCCCAGAAGATTGCAATTGTTATGCTCTGTCGAAATGGGGGTCAAGGGCTACGGGGTGGGGGAGGAGGGGGGAGGGAACCCCTGCACTGAAGGGGAGTTAAACAACTGATTACCGGGTCTACAGGCAAGCGTACTAGCCTTTGCGTTCCCGGGGCTTCTGGTGGGGCGGCCGCGTCAGTGAAATTGATCGCGAACTGCGCTGATAATGTTATAAGTGCTGTCAGACGAGAGCTCAACGCTTGGGCTCATCGCCTGCTAAAGTCATGGAACGACTGACCACCTATCCTCCCGTCCATCCAGCCTACAAAATATGAGGACACTACCACTTCACAGACCTAGCAGGAAACTGCTTCGGGGCCACACACAAACACCTCATTCGGTGAGTGATATGTTCAACATCAGACCGGAGGGCAGAGTGCTGGAGGATATCTACAATCATTCTTCAATGCGGAGATGGCACTTGATTTTGTGATAACAGCAGATACTATTTTTTGTTACCTTCTTCACTATATAATGTGCATAATCTATGCTTACATGCAAGGCTCATGTGCCGTCGTGGTTAGAATGTTACTGTTAATTGCATTTCATCTGGAGGCCAAAAAGAACACCCTAACCTGCACAGTTGGCGGCGACTGCACTGGCCAGGCGGCTAGTGTAAGAACTGCCTCGTGCATACGCTATAGTATAGGTGGTATCAGATCGCCATCCTGCTAATGCATGCAAATAAACAAATGCCATGTGTTATTGCGACATGGAATGTAAGAGCACTCATGCAAATTGAAAGGCTGGAAAACATCATGTGAGAAATCAGAAAGATTAATTTTAATATTTTGGGATTGTGTGAGACAAGTAAGGTAGAAGCATGAGAAACGTACCAATGCGAATATATAATAATTTACTCAGGTAGACAAAACCATAAATAAGAAAAAACACAAGAAATGATAAAAACCAGTATATAAAAGATTGCTGTGCCAGAATAGAGCAATATCATAAGATTGGAAGAGATTACGAAATGTTCAAAGAAATGAAATTATTGACAAGAAATGTTCAACCTCAATTGAATGTTATCTGTGACAAGATGGGAAATACCTTAACAGAATATAGACAAATTCTAGAAAGATGGCAGGAGTAATGCAGTGGAATGTATGATATGAATGACAGTGAGGATATGAATGAGATACATGAACCAATGACATCAGAGACAGAACCTGAACCCTCATTAGATGAATTGCATGGGCAATAAAGAACCTGAAGAATGGTAAATCACCTGGATGTGATGAGATATCAGCTGAACTAATTAAAGCGGGATGAGAAGAAAGCATACAAATCTATCACGCATTATGTGAAAAGATATGGAAATATGGTATATGGCCAAAAGAATGGAAGTGAACTATCTTCTTTCCAATACCAAAAAAGGGCAATCTGAAAATATGCACCAACTGTAGAACTGTTGCCCTGATCACTCATGCAAGTAAAATTCTACTAAAGATCATAATGGGAAGACTTCGTAAGAAAATGGAAGAAGACATTAACGTGGTTCAAGCTGGAATTAGACAAGGAAGAGGAACAATAGATCACATTCTCAACATGAATTTAATAATAGAGAAGTGCAGAGAATTCCATGTAAACCTATTCTCATGTTTTATGGATTATTCAAAGGCATTTGACTGTGTACAACATCATAAACTTTGGGAAATCATGAGGAATATGGGCTTTCCATTTCATGTAATACAACTCATAAAAATTCTCTGTCTAGATCAACAAGCAGATGTTAGAATAGATGGCGAGACATCCAAAACAACGGCTAAAAATAGAATTCTCCTCCACTTTGTGAAATTCGCACCTACAGATGGTGAAATATTTGAGGTCACGGGTAGCAAGCATCATCTGGATCTTTTCTCCGGGGCATGCCGGTGTGCTTGGGAATGAATAGGTGGACAGATTGGCTGGCTCGGCAAAACTTGGTGGAGTATTGATGCATGACAAGACAGACGTGGTTGCGGCCTTGTGGGAGCACGTGTACACCTCGGAGGAGCAAATGGATCACCATAGTCTGGTAAGAATGAGGCAGCGAGGTGTGACGAGGGGATCTGGCCGATGCTCGACGCTCAGAGGAAAGGCAAGACGGACATATAATCAGATTGCTATTGGAACTATTAGAGTTGGAACTCTTCGCTGGGTGCTGAGGATGGGGACGGAGCGCTTATGGGAATGTCCCGAATGCTGTGATGTCGGTTCCTAAATCAATCACTCAGTCAATCAATGGTGAAATCTAAGTCAAACTAGAAATGGTACTTACTGATTTGTGGCGTAGGAGGAATTACCATAAGCTCATGTTAATTAGATGAGCTGATGAAACGTCTGAAGAGAATTCCAATATTCGTCGCAATTGGCCGGTAACCCTGGAGGATGTGATGTTGTTCCAAGGAAGTGACATAGATAAATTTTATATTCCCGGAGACATCGGTAATTGGGTGCTCATGATGAATAGACTTATATTAAGGGGAAGAATAGAAAGGAAATGAACCTTCAATTGAGTTCTTTTTTTCTTCTTCTTTTTTTTTTTTTTTTTTTTTTTTTTTTTGGTGATAAGAGAAGTAAAGATTTAGATCTAGAGAAACACTCTGAAAAAATAGGTGATTCTTTCTTTGACTAGGAAAATATTTAATGAATATCTTTCTTTGCTCATTTTAAGTACATTAGAAAAAAATGAACTTCACATTCATGCTTTGCTTCTCATTCATTCATAACCTTCATGTTTTACTTGTGATTATGAGGGGAGCCGCCAAGATATTTTCCTGAAATATCACTTATAATCTCTCTATCTATATTTTCAAAAGAGAATGAGTTTCTTTATATATGTATTAGTGTATAAAGTACTTAGGAATAAGTTTTCTCTATAAATTAGTAATTATGTGAAATAAATATGATGTAACGTGATGCGGCCATCTTCCCTGAAGAAAGGAGGTATTGCCAGGGCTGTGTGCTAGTGTGCTTCTGCTGATAGCCACCCAGATAAATTAAACGACTGGGCCCTGAGGACACGAGAATGATTAACCTGCACAGCGCTGGAATGAAGGAGACATATCTTGGCGATATGAGAGGTGAATGCTTACATCAATGTTTTGGGTGGGGGTATGAGTCACATTCAAATTATGGAGTGATGGCATCCACCAGGGCGTGACGGCTCTCAACAGGGCATGGTATGGCTAGCATGCCCGGTGTAATAATCTCTTCCCCTTCTCCCTTCTCTCTTCTTCTCCCCTCCCCCTAGTTTTTTCTGTGAATAGGGATCTATGTTTTTGATCCATGTTTTCTGCAGGGTATGGTGGTCTTATGGCTTACTTGGGGACATGTTCATTTATGAGGAATATCATCATCAGGAAGGTCTAAGTCCTCAATGAAGGAGAACGGAATTAGCCTTCCTAATGCAAGAAGAGCTAAATACCACTGAACAGCAGTGACCCTCCGAATTCAGTCACCCCAGCTTTATTAACATAAGTTAAGTACCATGATGTTGCCCTACATAATAGCAACGGCTAACAACAGTAGTAACATGGATTCCATGGATCCAGATAGGTTGAAATAGAAAAGACACTATATATTAGCTCCTGTGGTGAACTCGTGGAAATTTGATATTAGTTCCTGTGGTGAAGCCAATAACATTTTATATTAGCTCCATTGATGAACTCATGGACATTTTATGCTAGTTCCTGTGGTGAAATCTAGGACATTTTATTTTAGCTCCTGTGGTGAAATGAAAGACAATTTAGTTTAGCACCTGAGGAAGAAACAGTGACACTTTAATTACTTAATTGTGATGACAATTAGAGCTATAATGTTTCCTTTTGGTGATTTTTGAGGTCTGTAAATGTGAGATGCCATATTAACATAACCCCCCCCCCCCCCCCCCCCACCATATTTACTCATTGTACTATTATAATATATAGCAGGGAATTGTTTATTTTAGTGTTAATTTGCGTATGGTTTTATGCTGTGCTAAACTTAGTAATACTTCAACAATTAACAAACCTTTGGAGAGCAGGGAGTAGCAGGTAGACTTCACGCATCAGGTTATCCAGGTGAGATTTCTCCTCCGCTGAATGCGGTGACTTCCCTGTGCTCTCCTGGCCCTCTATTAGGAAATTTTACTTTTACGAGCCATTTATAGTTTTTTATAATAGTTGGTTACTAAGATTCGGGGATTCTTCTCCAATCTTTATTTTACCTTACCACACTCCCTTCAGATGTTAAGGCTGATCCGAGATAGTTTTACCGATTCACTTATTTAAGAATATTCTCATTTACCAGTATATTACATTGTCGTATTTCTTTCCACCTGCGGCAACCATAATGGCTGTCTTCTGGAAATTTAATGTTAACACTAGATGTTCACTGTTTACAAAAACTGCATCTACAAAATGTTGCAGATCCTTTTCATTGAGTGCAATCAATACTGTATCATTTAGATATCCATTGTTATTGACGTTACGTCCCCCAATGGCGATTCCTTTCATATCATCTATATTTCTAATAATATGTTTACTGTATATGGAAAAAATATCTGGATACATTACACATCCCTGTCGTGCATCTCTCTTAATGCATAAAATTTGGTGGAACTGCGGTAAAGCTGTGAAAGTTTAAACAATATAAAATGACACAAAGTAGTGCAGCTTTACATAACAGAGTTACGACACATACAGAACGTTGCGGCGGTTAGCCTTCATCAGCAAACAAACACATTCACAAACACAACATACAGTCAAGGAGAACTCCTGTGACTACATTAGAAGGTGATGACAGGACGAGAGGAACAAATGCATGGAAAAATGGAAGCAATGAAGAGAAAATGAGAATTGACAAAATGTTAATTGAAAAGAATGTTAGTCGAAGAAAATGTTTAATAGAAAAACTGTTTATAGAGAAGAAAAAAAAAACTGTATACTCACCTCACGTACGGACCTTTGAATGACTACGGAAAACTTGGGTGTATTTGTATAGCGGTGCTGGATGTCACGGTACAGTGAGCACATAGAAAGAAGGGGGCGGGGTTGGAGGCGTGTAAAATTGACCACGACCCCATTGTGTTGTTGGTCTGGGTGGATTGGTGTGCATGAACACGCGTACTTACATAGACACACTTCAACAGACAAAATGCTAGTGTATGTGGACATGCAAGAAGAGAGAGAGGGAGAGAGAGAGAGAGAGAGAGAAGAGCGAGAGAGAGAGAGACAGACAGAGAGAGACAGAGAGAGGAAAAGTGCCTGCGACCTACCACATGGGGTATATTGTAACCTACGAAATAGTCAGTATGGTTGCTAGTCATACAACGCGCTACAGGAGCCCCTCGCCCAGTCCTAGAGTTGTTGGGGTTGTGTAAGATCCAACCACTGGCAATGCACGTGAAGAAGGTTTGCACAGAGAAGCCAGATGTAAGAGGAGAGAGAGAGGGAGAGAGAGAGAGTGAGAGAGAGAGCGCGAAAGGGGGGAGAGAGGGGGAGAGAGAGGGAGAGAGAGGGAGAAGAGAGAGGGGGAGAGGGAGGGAGAGAGAGAGGGAGAGAGATAGAGAGAAAGGGAGAGAGAGAGGGGGAGAGGAAGAGAGAGAGAGGGAGAGAGAGGAGAGCGAGAGAGAGACAGACAGAGAGAGACAGAGAGAGAGAGGAGAGCGAGAGAGAGAGACAGACAGAGAGAGACAGAGAGAGACAGAGAGAGGAAAAGTGCCTGCGACCTACCACATGGGGTATATTGTAACCTACGAAATAGTCAGTATGGTTGCTAGTCATACAACGCGCTACCGGAGCCCCTCGCCCAGTCCTAGCAAGGAAAAGTGGAAGCAATGAAGAGAAAATGAGAATTGAAAAAAAAATGTTAATAGAAAAGAATGTTGGTTGATGAAAATGTTTAATTGATAAAAATGTTAATGGAGAAAACGTTAGCACTCACCTCGCCTTACGGATCTGTAAATGACTAAGAAAATCTCCGATGGATTCTGATACCTGGTGACGGGTGTTGCAGTTCAGTGAGCACATAGAAGGAAGGGGGTGGGGCAGGAGGGCGTTGACTCGTCTGGTAAGGCTGAGGGTGGTACTAACCAAGACCGCATTGTGTTGTTTATAGGGGCGAGTCTTAAAGTCTGGGTGGACTGATATGCGTGAACGCAAATATCTACATAGACACACTTCAACAGACAAAATGCTTGTGTATGTGGGCATGTGCAAAGTACATGTAAGAGAGAGAGAGAGAGAGAGAGAGAGAGAGAGAGAGAGAGAGAGAGAGAGAGAGAGAGAGAGAGAGGGGGGGAAAGTGTCTGTGATATACCACATGAGGTATGTGGAGTACGTCGGTCTACACGTACGACGCTCCACTCATACTGTACTCTATGAGACAGTCAGTATGGGTGGTTGTTATACAACATATTCAAGGATCTACTCGCCCAGTGCTTGAGTTATTGGGGCTGTATATGATCCAACCACTGGTAATACACGTGAAGTAGGTAGGCACAGAGAAGCAAGATGTAAGGAGAGAGAGAGAGAGAGAGAGAGAGATAGCGAGAGAGAGAGAGAGAGAGAGAGGGGTTGCAAAGCTGTCTGCGAAATACCGCATGAGGAATGCGGATGGGTCAGTCTACACCTACGAGGCTTCGATCGTACTGTTCCCTATGAACTAGAGCGAGTAAGGTTAATTGTTATATACCGTATTTGACAACCAAAATCGCCCAGTGGTTGTTTTATAGGGGCTGTGTAAGACCCAACCACTGGTAATACACATGGCGTAGGTAGGTACAGAGAAGCAATATTATGAGGAGAGAGAGAGAGAGAGAGAGAGAGAGAGAGAGAGGAGAGAGAGAGAGAGACAGAGAGAGACAGGGAGACAGAGAGGGAGACAGAGAGAGAGAGAGAGTAAAAAATTAACTATAAAATAAAATAAGAGAGGTTGGAAAACTGCCTGTGACATACAACATGAGGTATGCGGAGTGGGTAGATCTACAAATACGAGGCTTCACTCATATTGTTCCCTATGAAATAGAGGCAGTGTGGTTGATGGTTGTACAAATTATTTGAGGATCAAATCACCCAGTGGTTGTGTTAGAATCAGACCACCAGCAATATAGTTGGAATATGTAGGCAACGAGAAGCAAGATGGAAGAGAGAGAAAGAGAGAGAGAGAGAGAGAGAGAGAGAGAGAGAGAGAGAGAGAGAGAGAGAGAGAGAGAGAGAGAGAGAGAGAGAGAGAGAGAGAGAGAGATTGGAAGAATGTCCACGACACGCCCCCGATGTATGCGGAGTCGGTCGGTCTATAAATACGAGGCTTCACTCATACTGTTCCTTATGAAATAGAGCCAGTAAGGTTGATTTTTATACAACGTATTTGAGGATCAATTCTTCTTCTTTTCGTTCATCCGGAGTGTTTTTTCAGATGTGATTGCGGTGTGTCTGTTATGCGCCCTTGGGCCGAAACCCGTAGGCCAAAACATCGACTTTTGCGTGCTTTTTTGACCAGGTAGCATTCCTGGGAGACTCTCACTTTTGTGGTGCCATCTACAAACATGCTTCACTCATATTGATTTTTATACAACGTATTTGAGGATCAATTCTTCTTCTTTTCGTTCATCCGGAGTGTTTTTTCAGATGTGATTGCGGTGTGTCTGTTATGCGCCCTTGGGCCGAAACCCGTAGGCCAAAACATCGACTTTTGCGTGCTTTTTTGACCAGGTAGCATTCCTGGGAGACTCTCACTTTTGTGGTGCCATCTACAAACATGCTGGCCAAGTTAGAACGGTCGAAGACAACGGTCATCCCTCAAAGGAAGGCAGGGACAGTCCATAGCATTTTCCGCCATCCAAGGTTGCTTCCATAGTTGCAGGGCCGACACATAACGCCCTGGTTCTGGGCTAGCCGAGGGAATCGTCACGTCCTGCTCATGGCTGCTTTAAATCCTCACTTCAATATATTGGTCATTTCGTTTGCCCCGGGCCATTCCCGCACAAACCAGACAGGTTTGCAGACGGTATCCACTCAGCGAGTTTTTGGACATGTGCTTGTCGTTGCGCCCGTCAGAGCTGTTCCAGGCACGACAGACATTCGGAAAACTACCTAGTCAGAGCTGTTCCGAACAAGAGCGGCATTCGGAAACTAGGTAGTCAGAGCTGTTCCTAGCACGAGAGACATTCGGACGAGACATTTCACTCGGACGTAAATGCGTAGTGTCAATTTTTAGTTTGCCACCCGTAGGACGACACTTCCGGCTTCCGGCGGGCATTTTTTAATGAGGTTAGCCTTCCTCGGGTTTCGAGACTCTTGTTTCGGCTTCCACACAGCAAGCTTTCGCTTCGGGCTGCCACGTAATGGATTCGCAAGACAGGCGTTCCATTTCGTGTCAACGAGACAATTTTCCACCTTTGACTACACTCACTCCATGAGTGTGGTTACAGACTATCGGACGTCTGCGAGACGTGCGACCGAGGTGTTTTTCCACCTTTTTTACTCACTCACAAGGTAGGCTACATGTGCTGCCGGCTCAGCACCTTACCTCCGTGCGTCTGTGGGCGAGTAACGGTCAGGCCCTTTCATCCGGGGATACCTCATATCCCCCAGCTAAGAGCCATCGAACGAATCTGCGCCGAGCATGTAGCGTTGTCAGCACATCATCA
>OY992880.1:50736413-50993913 GCA_963921405.1 Cepaea hortensis | reverse complement strand
TGGTGCTCTTGGCTAGGTTTGGCCTCTGCTTGCTTTCTACACACTTCCACATCATTATGCAACTGTTGTTCCAGTTCATTACTCCAGTAGGGTTTATAATGTTTACGGGCTCCTCTAGGTACAGTTGCTCGTGCTGCCTGTAGTATGCATTTCCCAAACTCTTCAACTACTTTATTTATGTCTTTCTCAGTGTTCAGGTTTCTAACCAGTATGCTGGTGCGATGCTTGTACATTTCCCAGTCTGCTTTCTAGTAGTTCCACCTCGAGAGGGTGCTGCTTTCACTTACAAGCTCATTTTCTACAGTTAGAAAGACTGGCCGATCGTCACTGCCACCAAGCTGTTTCCCAACAATTCGTGTAATGTTCCACTCTAGGTCTGGTGAATGAAAAGCCAGGTCAGGTGTAGTTGTAGTGTGCCATGATCTCGAGTAAAAGGTATGTGGGTCAGACGGCTTGTTAATCAAGATGAATCTATTCTCATCCTGCCAGTCTTCCCGTCTCTCTCCTCTCTGGTCCATGTGATCATAGCCCCAGCTCTGCGAGTGGCTGTTGAAATCGTCACACACAATCCTTTTTTCTTTCAATGGTAGTGTGTCCAGTGTCTGTGTTCGGTCACCTAGACAGTAGTAATTGATCAGATGTAGGTATGTATAGCCTGTCTTAAGTGTAATAGTCTGATACTCAGCCCCTTCCTTATAAACTTCAATCTGGGAAGCAGTGATGCTATTTTTTACAAGGGTCAGTATCCCACCCTTTCGCCCGTCTTTTCGGTTACATCGGTAACACCGGTAGACTCTGATTTTGAAGGCTATATATTCGTTGAGGTGAGTTTCTTGCAAGCAACATACGCTTACTTTTTCTTGGTCCAAGATGTTTTCTAGTTCTATTTTTTTTTTTTTGCTGACCCCCTTCGCATTCCAGAGCATTATTTTAAATCTGTGTTTGATATGGCTAGACGTTCTATTCTCTAGGCCCCTCGCTCCACAGGACATCTGAGACGGACCTCCAGTAGTTATGGTTGGACCCTTTCGAGACATAGGGCCCGGCACTGCACCTGCCTGGGGTCCAAAGCAGGGCGAGCACTATAACATTTAGCAGTAGTCGACATATTTCATTATGCGTAATTGCGTTGCATCCTTATTTCTGTGGTGCGCCTCTTGGCTGGCTGCCTCCGTCTTTAGCACCTCTCCTTTGCTAGAGCAGACTGTGGTCTTACTCGAGTTTAGATGTGTAGGCACGCACACACGTGTCTGCCCATGCATGTACGTGCATACACATCTAGAGCTTTCTGGTTATTTCTCGGCGCCAGTGACTTGCCGCCGCCCATTCTCCTGTTAGTTAAAACAAGTCCGCCACGAGAAGGCCAGGAGTTGGACTTTTGCTGCATAGGTGATGAATGCACCGAGCTCTTGTGGTATTTATGCAAGGTTGGGCGCTCACCCCAACCCCGCCCCCGGCTACATAACAGCAACATTTGGAACCCGTCTCCAATCAGTCTGACCATGTGTTTAAACCGGGGATTCTTATCAAGCAGGCGTTGACGCATTTACACCTCTTTCCTTTATAGATGAACATCAAACGCGTTAGATCTGCGATAAGGCGCTCATTCGTAGAAACTGTTCCTGTGGTTGCTTTGTGCGATGACGCGCAAATTGACGTCAAAGAGTTTTAAAGGCTGGGATTACGTTTTTATTCCTCTGCTCATTTCTCCTTTATTTGCGCGTCTTCTTTTTAAATACTTTCTTGTGGTATGAGAGTCATTCTGGTGAAATCGCTGCATTCTATGACAAATTATATGAGCGTCAGCCGCTCAGGAATAGATGGCAAAGTCATCATCATCATGTGACATGCCGATAAGGGTGGGCGGCAATGTTTCGCCAGCTCACACGATCACCAGAGTCGTGGAACAGCTCTGTGCTCTTGACTCGACCATACCATGTGACCAAGTCATCCAGGTATTTACTTCTCTGCCTTCCCCTTGTTCTCCCCCTCCCCCTTAATCTTTCCAGTTGCCACCAAGTCTCGAATTTATTTATTCTCGTAACGTGTCCAAAAAATTGCGACTAAGTCTAATTTATCTAATAAGTTTACGGTTTTCATTGGTTTCTTTTAGGACTTGGTCATTGGTTTTTCTGTCTGTCCATTGTATTCTTTGCATTTTCCTCAGAAACCATATTTCCATAGCCATTATACGTTTCTCAACTTGTCTGCTAATTATCCACGCTTCACATCCATACAAAAGTACAGGTTCTTTGTAGCACTTCAATACTCTTTTCCTCATCTTTGTATTATATGTATTATTATTTATTTTATTTATATGGGGGGGGGGGGGGGGGGGGGTGCGTGGTCTCGAGGTATGGTGTCCGCCTCGAGTGCTGGAGGTCCCGGGTTAAAGCCCCGGTGATGACCGGGACCTTTTCTCGTGGACCCCCTAGTAAAAAAAATTCCCCCTGGTCTCTGGGTAGTGAGATCGGACGCCCGTGTGTATTGTTGCGCGCGTAAAAAATCCCTTGGCAGTTGGAAATCGAAAAAGAGTAGCCTAACGGCGCTGCCCGGGAAAAATTTCGAGTTAAAAATCTACCCAAAGTATCCAGGATCCTCGCCGGTGCTACGGACTTCGTACACTGAGCTAAGTTTCTCCAGACTCAGGTTTGAGTTAGGAGGAGAACGGAGCACTTATGTGTTGCACCAGTGTGCCGTGATGTTGATCCTTCGACTAAACTAAACTAAGCTAAACTAAACTATCTTTTTATTGGACAGAATATTATCTATATATAAAAGAGAATGTCTGTCTGTCTGTCTGTCTGTCTGTCTGTATGTATGTATGTATGTATGTATGTATGTATGTATGTATGTATGTATGTATGTATGTATGTATGTATGTCCTTTATGCGTTCGCGAACGGTCCATCCGATTGAGATGAAATTTTCTACACGTCTTCTTCTCATTCCCGTGCTGCCAACTGTCATAGTTTGTTAGTGTACAAACATATTTAATTAATATTATTTAATATTTTAATTTACATTATAATGTATATATAGCGAGGAGACATAACTTCTAATAGCATTGCTGTATATGTAAAATTGTTGCATATTTCTCAAATAGGTGGACCTTTTCGCTGCAGTTATAGGTATATGTGTTATAATCCTTCTCCCCCTCTCCCCTCCTCCTCACTCCTCCTTCTCCTCCCCTCCTCCTTCTCCTCATCCCCCTCCCTCTTCCTTCCCTCCTCCTCGCTCTCTTCCTCCCTCCTCCTCCCTCCTCCTCCCTTCTTCTCCTCCTCCTCCCTCCTCCTCCCCCTCCTTCTACTCCCTCTCCCTCCTCCTCCATCCTCCTCCCTCCTCCCCCTCCTTCTATTCCCTCTCCTCCTCCCTCCTCCTCCTCACTCCTCCCTCTCCATCCTCCCTCCTCCTCCCTCTACTCCTCCCTCCCTCCTCTTCACTCTACTCCTCCTCCCTCCTCCTCTCTCCTCCTTCTCTCTCTCTCCTCCTCTCTCCTCCTCATCCCTCCTCCCCCTCCCTCCTACACCTCCCTCTTCCTCCTCCTCCCTCCTCCTCCCTCCTCCTCCTCTCTCCTCCTCCCTCCTCCCCTTGCTCCCTCCTCCCTCTTCCTCCTCCTCCGGCCCCCCGCCTCCTCCTCTCTCCTCCTCCCTCCTCCTCCCTCCTCCTCCTAATCCCTCCTAATCCTAATCCCTCCTCCTCCCTCCTCCTCCCCACCAGGAGCTGGGCGAAGCCGGACCGGGTCGTCTTTTTTTGGGAACGGGAACGCGAGTAGGGGCCGAATATGAATTAAATGAGATGCTCCCCGCTTTGGGAATGAGAACGGGAGCAGGGGCCGAATATGAATTAAATGAGATGCCACGCAAGGGGCTGGGCGAAGCCGGGCCGGGACAGACAGACAGACAGACAGACAGACAGACAGACAGACAGACAGACAGACAGACAGACAGACAGACAGTCGGGAACGGGACTTATATGACTACTTATATGAATTAAATGAGATGCTCCCCACCAGGGGCTGGGTGAAGCCGGGCCGGGTCAGACAGACAGATCCCGCCAGGGACTGGGCGAAGCCGGGCCGGGTCAGCTAGTATACTATATATCTTCCATCTTAAAAAAGTCGCCAGGGTCGACTTCATTGCACCGGGTTTTATCCCATATGGCTCGATCTCTTTCCGCAGCACGGAAAGTGTCGCACAAAGCACGAACTCCGTAGCTTTTAGCGACGACCCACAGGAGTCTCCGATACATTTAACTCGTAAACCGAAGGGTGCGGCCCGGAATCGAACCCACAATCTTCGGAGCTCGAGTCAAATGGCTTGACCACTTCGCCACAGAGATCTCCCCATCTTCCATCTTGCAAAAAGTTACCTTCGCCAATGACAAACTACCGAAAGTCAAGTTGCGTAGAAAATCACAAACACCCAATAAATGCTGGGGTTAATTATGGCGTTCTGTAAAGGACATACAACTAACTGTTTAAACAATCAGTTGTTATATACTATACCCATAAAGCAGATTCTAAATAAATTAATTATGAAAGCGAATGTAGTGAATTGCGTTACTTCCACTTCTAGCAGTGGGAAATCAACATGCCACATCTCTACGCCTGCCTGTTGGTAAACTGCGATTTGAAAAATCATTGTTATTGTATTATTTATTTGATAGCAATGATTATAAATTGATGCAACTGCATAACTTGTAAGAGCTGATAAAACGTTGTATTAAGAAACATTTAGTTTTGTTTTCTTCTAAGTATAACGGCTACAGTGATATTAACTCAATACATATAGTTTTTAGCCGAGCTGAGGGAAAAAATAAATGGCGCAAACCTATAATAGTATAATAAATGTTTCACTTAATAAATAATTTGGGTAACTTCAGTAATAGTAATATAAGGGTAGAAAGATAGTGACCCAGTATTTACTATTAGTATTAGTATTTATTAGACATGTTGAAATACAATCATAGTCATACTCATAGTAAGGTAGAGATTTTATAATTTCCCATTATTGTTAAATTAAATAAAAATTGTTCCTAAAGCCCGAAATGTTTGAAAGTGTTTCTTGATCTTTGAATGAATTGAGTTGAGGAATTTCGCATTAATTCGACTTTAAGTACTTTAACGTAGGTCAGCATGTGGTATTTCTTTCTCCCGTGCTGTTGATCCCAGGTGGGGGATATCTCTGACTCTGTTTGTGATCCATACTTGCCATTGATAACATGTGGAGGATATCTCTTGTTCTAATATCTAATCCATACTTTTTTTTTACTTCATACTTGCCATTGATCCCAGGTGGGGGATGGATATCTCGTTCTAATCTTTACGTGCCTCAGCATGGCCGAATGGAAATATAAGAATGCGTGTCCTTAAATATCAGAGGTAAGGGGTTCAAACCCTACACCGGACAGTTGGACTAAAATGTTGACCTATCATCCTTCACTTGGGGACGTAAATTACAAGTACCTCTGAAGTCAGAGTGGGTTTCTAGCAATTTTGGTCAATATTTAAAAATTGGGTTTTTACTTATGAAATCATACCAGTTATATAGAGCTTGAAAAGACGAATCCAACAGTATCTCAACGAAGAGAGTGCATTAATTCTAAGCGGAGTTATGAATTTTTTGGTGACGTAATTTAATACCATGAAGTGCAATGATAACCTAAGAGATAAGTAAGATTTTATCGCGGCCCTAAAATTGGAAGCTGAGAAATTCGGCCGTGGCTTGTTTATTTTTAAACGGACAACGTTGTGCCATTTATCATTGCGTCTGGGGCAGCGAGGCCTAACTTTACGTATTTTTTATTTTTCGATAGGATGTGCCGTGACCTAATTAACAATTTAAAATGGCCACCAATTGTTTATTATTTGCCTTCTATTACCGTGGCTTGTTTATTTTTAAACGGGCAACGTTGTGCCATATGTGATATATATATATCATTGCGTCCGGGGCGGCGAGGCCTAACTTGAAGTATTTTATATTTTTCGATAGGATGTGCCGTGATGTAATTAACAATTTAAAATGGCCGCCAATTGTTTATTATTTATTAAAAGTCTGTCGCATTGCTAACAAACCTGGTAAGATATATATTTTATTATGCGTTTTTGGCAACAGGAAAGTAAAGGCCACATTCCTCTTTCGATAGAATGTCAAGATGATTGAGAGGATCAACTTCATTGCACCGGGTTTTACCCCATATGGCTCAGTCTTTTTCTGCAGGGCGGCCTGCAGAAAGCATCGCACAAAGCTCGAGAGTCTCCGTGTCTCAGAGAAAAATGCACTTGACTTTTAAGACTTTTCGATAAAATATGCTGTTACCTAATTAACAGTTAAAAATAGCTGCCCATTTATATTAATTAAATGTCATGTGAAATGTTTGTCGTTAGTGAAAGAACAATTCATGAAAATGTATCATATTGTCTTAATGTACTAACTGCATTGCAACAGCTTTCTTTTGTTGATTAAATATCATGCATTAATGTAAGTAAGTAAGTTTGTAGCTGCTGCATAAATTAGGCAGCAGTTAATTAATTATTAAGATAATAAAAAGTAAAAATATTAAACAATTAAATATTCACTAAAATTGATTTCTACTTCTGTTCTATAATTATTACACTGTTCTGTATCTAATAGTGAGCAATTAATAATTAAATACTAACTTATTGAAAACATATAACTTATTTTACAGTACTGTATTTAAATTAGAAAAAAAGTACTCCTTACTTACACTACTTACAAGTTTACAGACGGGTCTGAAAACTGGCTATCAAAATTATTTTCAGTCATGTCAAATTCTGAAATATGCAAGTACACAGATACATTACTGCTACAAATGACACTTGTATTCTGTTTAATTTCAGTAGTTAAATTACCAGTTCTAATTATAAATAAATACAGGTCCACTAAAGTTTATTGTATGGGCGCCGCAATCTTGAATTTTGTATTACATATAACGGCCATGGCCACGTCACTAAATATTTTTTCCTGAACGCCTGCAAACACCTGCAATGTTGAAACTCTTCACAATTATGTAAAATTGAATGGGGAATTCAAAAATGCAACAAACAGTTAAGGATTCTTTTAAATGCAGGAGTTATAAGACACATTAGCTTACTATTCGTGAACAGACTCCAATAAAATCAAGAGTAAACACTTTCTCGGCATGAAACTTTGGTGCTGAGTAGAAGGACCAATACTGACAATATCAGAATAGTTTCCCCTTTCGTCGTGCTAAGCTGCTTTCGTTTAATTGACATTTAGATGGACATGGTCACAACCGGAAGTGATCGTTGGATGCAACTAATTGCACGCGAAATCAAGATCGAGTCCCAAGAACCAGCCCGGAAAGTTCGACAATTCTGACATTGCTAGGTTTACCTGATGGCAAGGGACACTGTTAATTGTTAATAGGGAAAGCTAATCCACACGCAACATTCAGTTCAGCACTACAGAAGTGTGTATGGACTACGCTTGAGCTCAAAGCGAGTGGACAGTTCAGTTGTGAATTAAGCATTAAAATTAATAGAAAAAAAACAAAAACTTATTTAGTAACTAGTAAACTCATCAATAAGGTTAAGAAATAAGAATCCATGTTATAAGAAGTTTCAGTTATTATTAAAGTAAAGGTCACCAGTCCTCATAATAATAATAATGTAATTATTATCCTTTTATATTATTAATTAATTTTGTATTCATCTTCCTAAACTATATAATACTATAGTAGTAATATTAATAATGATGTACGATGACAAAAGTCCTTGTCTATCAAGCCTGTGTCCTTAGTACTCTTCTCTATGGCAGTGAAACCTGGACAACTTACTCACACCAAGAGAACAATTTAAACAGCTTTCATATGCGTTGTCTGCGAAGAATTCTTGGTATTAAGTGGCAAGACAAAATCACAAATACTGAAGTATTGGAAAGATCAGGTTGTGTGACAGTTTATTCCATGCTCAGTCTTCGTAGACTTAGATGGATAGGACATCTTAGGCGGATGGATGATGGTAGAATACCAAAGGATATCTTTTTTGGTGAATTACAGATGGGTAAGAGATCTCAGGGTCGGCCTCTACTACGATACAAAGATGTGTGTAAGCGGGACATGATTGATACAGGCATTGATAATGCACATTGGGAGCAAGTCGCCGCTGAACGTGTTGCATGGAGGGCAAATATCAGAAATGGAATAAAGTCAAAGGAGAAAATTATTGCAGAAAAGTCACACACCAAGCGTTTGAGACGTAAGATGGTGCATGATGGTGGAAATGACCACGTGTTCACATGCACCCACTGTGAACGGACATTTACAGCGCAAATTGGCCTTATCAGTCACACTCGCTACCGCCATAGTTAAAAGTTATTATGCCTTTTTAAAGCACAAACATTTTTATGTAGAATTGACAAAATAAAATCCACGGTACCACAGTAGTCTCAACATCATTTATAAGCGGAGATATGAATTCTTTTCTTAACATTCATTGCATCTTTGAATCGCACAAATGACAGTTTGGTAAATAATGCTGCTCTTGGTTTAATGTAGTTCACATACATGCTACTCTACTAGCAAGTGCACTGGACTGATTTTTGCTTTCACTATTATTGCCGGTGCCCATTGCCATCAGGCAAACCCATTCTGTCTTGAGATTTGTAATTTAGGTCCCCAAATCACGGATGAGAAGTCAACATTTAAGTCCACTTGACCTGCGCACGGAGCGAACCTCCTACAGTAGTCACTAGAGAAAGTTTATGTGCGAGAAAGTTAAACCCTTCGGCATGTCGAGTTCTTCACTATTTTTGTTCTCTGTAAAACTTGGTAGAATGTACACTGATTTATATATATCTTATACTCATTTACTAAGTTGTTGATGATTCTTCTTCTGCGTTCATCCGGATTTTTGTGTGTGGATGTGACTGCGTTGTTGCTGTTTTCAGCAGAGCTGCGTTCTTGCGCCGTTAGGCCGACACATCCGACTTCTGCGGGCATTTGTTGACCGGGTTAACCTTCCCGGGGAGTTGTTGATGATTAAGTATGTATAGTTAAATAAGGGGTAATGAAATCGCAAAAGCCTGCCTATGACTAACCTTTCTTTTAGAGCATAGCCAATGTTAAACACCTTCCAAATGTTTCCAAATGCTTTAGATAATGTCCAATGTTTGACATTGTTAGCATAGGGTTGGCATGGACATGCTTTTTGTTATCTGTCATTTGCAGACAGATATATTTGAAATCTGGCAAGACCCCCGGTTCAGACAGCGTCACAACAGAAATTATTAATGCTTTAGAAGAATATGGGGTTGGAATTAAATTGTAGGAAGACACAGGTTATGGTCGTCACTAAGAGGAACGAAGTACCACAATGTAATATACAAGTAAATGGGAATATTCTTCAACAAGTGAATCGGTTCAATTATCTCGGAACAGTCATAACATCTGATGGCAGGTGCCTTGAAGAGATTAGAACAAGAATCGCCATTGCGAAAGTAGCCTTTAGCAAGATGAAAAACATTCTGACCAATAAAATGATGTCAATTGAAACGAGAAAAAGAGTGTTGAGGGGATACATAGAGCCTGTTCTTTTGTATGGATGTGAAACTTGGACAATGTGCAGTCAAGCTGAAAAACATCTGATGGCTGCAGAAATGTGGTTTCTGAGGAAAATGCAAAGAATACCATGGACAGATAGAAAAACCAATGACCAAGTACTACAAGAGACAAATGAAAATCGTAGATTGATTATAGAAATTAGACGTAGACAGTCAAAATTTTTTGGACATGTTATGAGAAGAAATGGACTGGAGAACTTAGTGACAGCTGGCAAGATCGAAGGGAACAGACCAAGAGGAAGACCGAGAGGAAAATACCTGGATGGCTTGGCCACATGGCATGGACGAGACAGGAACACTGAGCTGATCCACGACTCTGGTGATCGAGTGAAATGGCGAATCATGACCGCCCACGCTTTCCGACATGGCACATGATTGATTGATTGAGAAGAATATGGAATAGATAAAGTTACCAGTCTGCTTAATACAATATATGATACTGGAAATATACCTCAGGAGTTATGTAATTCTGTATTTATTGCAATCCCAAAGAAATCCGGAGCCTTGGAATGTGATCAACATCGAACAATTAGTATAATGAGTCACATCACAAAGATTTTGCAAAGAGGTAGGAGGAAAATACAACCTGAAATAGGAGAACAATGTGGGTTTGTAGAAGGCAAGGGTACAGTAAATGCTGTGTATATACTGAGAACCGTAATCAAACGTTCCATAGAAGTAAACAAAGATCTACACCTTTGCTTTATTGACTACACAAAGGCATTCGATAAAGTGAGACATGTCAACATGATAAGGATGCTTGAGGATCTACAGATTGATGGAAAAGACCTTAGACTTGTAAAAAACATATATTGGAGACAACAAGCTGCCATAAGAGTTGATAATGAAGTAAGCCAATATCAGCCTATTAAGAGAGGTGTGAGACAGGGGTGTGTAATGTCTCCAGATCTGTTTTCCCTGTACAGTGAAAGTATTTTCAGAAATATTGAAGATATGGAAGGAATCAACATTGGGGGACGATGCATCAATAACATTAGATATGCAGATGATACAGTCTTGATTGCAGAAAATGAACAGGATTAAAGTGTAAAAAGACACAGATTATGGTCATCACTAGGAAGAAGGACATACCACAATGTAATATACAAGTAAATGGGAATATTCTTCAACAAGTGAATAGGTACAATTATCTCGGAACAGTAATAAAATCTGATAGGAGATGCCTTGAAGAGATTAGAACAAGAATCACCATGGCAAAAGTAGCCTTTAGCAAGATGAAAAACATACTGACCAATAAAAAGATGTCAATTGAAACGGGAAAAAGAGTGTTGAGATGCTACATAGAACCTGTACTTTTATATGGATGCGAAGCTTGGACAATGAGCAGTCAGGCTGAAAAACATCTGATGGCTGTAGAAATGTGGTTTCTGAGGAAAATGCAAAGAATACCATGGACAGCCAGAAAGACCAATGAACAAGTTCTTCAAGAATCAAATGAAGATCGTAAACTGATTAGAGACATTAGACGTAGACAGTCACAATTTTTTGGGCATGTTATGAGAAGAAATGATTTGGAGAACTTGGTAAGATCGAGGGGAACAGACTAAGGGGAAGACCTAGAAGCAAGTACCTGGATGGCTAGGCCTTGTGGCATGGTCGAGATAGAAACACGGAGCTGATCCACGACTCTGGTGATCGAGTGAGATGGCAGAACATGACCGCCCACGCTTACCGGCTTGGCACATGATGGATGGATGGATATTTGTGTAATTTGATGTAACACCTCCTAAGTGTTTCCAAATGCCAGATCACCGAGTACATTTGTAAATGTAACGTAAAGGTCCATTTTACACACCTAAGTCGCTGTGACGTAGAGCTTACGAATGCAATTCATAATCCCGCATACCTTGTTCGAAACACAGCTACGAACAGTTTGAAAGCAAACGGTCATTCAGAAAGCAATGGCAAACTACTGAACGTAAACTTGCCAAGAAATCAGAAACAGCCAAAAAATGCTGGGGGTGACTGCGACGTCCTGTAAAGGATATAAACTAACTTAACTTAATGCTCAGAAAGAACTTAATTGCTAAAAAACAATGGCAAACTACTGCGCGTAATCTTGCCTAGTACATCAACAGCAGCTGAAAATGCTGGTGTTGACTGCAACGTCCTGTAAGGGATATGTAACATTTAAAAAAAAAAACTTAATGCACACTGGGCATACAGACCTGGGCCTATATTTTTATAGACTAAATGACTCTCGGTGGGTGACGTGGCTGGTTACACACTGGCTGTCTCGACTTCCTAAGATTCCTGGTACCCATTTTAGGCTGGGTCGTCCTGAAAAACTTGGAAAGTCTACAGGAGAATGAAGGTTTAGTATGGAGGCTGGCTGTTTGAGATCTTGGAAAATCTACAGAAGAATGATGGTTCAGTATGGAGGCTGGCTGTTTGAGATCTTGGAAAATCTACAGAAGAATGATGGTTCAGTATGGAGACTGGCTGTTTGAGATCTTGGAAAATCTACAGAAGAACGAAGGTTCAGTATGGAGACTGGCTGTTTGAGATCTTGGAAAATCTACAGAAGAATGATGGTTCAGTATGGAGACTGGCTGTTTGAGATCTTGGAAAATCTACAGAAGAACGAAGGTTCAGTATGGAGACTGGCTGTTTGAGATTCACTAGCCAGTTTTTACGTTCAGTACTTTACCATTGCTTTTTGTGCGACCAGTGACCATACCATTGACATTTACGCAATTGTGGTCTGCTTACAAATCATCTGCAGCTGATTTCTCCTTCTTCTTTGCGTTCATCCGGAGTGTTTTTTCAGATGTGATTGCGGTGTGTCTCGTTAGGCACCCTTGGGTCAAAACCTTTAGGTCAACACATCCGGCTTTTAGCATGCATTTTTTGACCAGGTTAGCATTCCTGGGAGACTCTCACTTTTGTGGTACTGTCCACCTCCCAGCTGGTCAAGTTGGAACAGTCGAAGACTTTACGGTCATATCCCTCAAAGAAAAGCAGGGACAGTCTATAGCATTTTCCGCCATCCTGAGTGGCTTCCATAATTGCAGAGCCAACACATAGCGCTCTGGTGCTGGGCTCACCGAGGGAATCGTCACGTCCTGCTCATGGCTGCTTTAATTCCTCACTTCAATATATTGGGCATTTTGTTCGCCCCGGGCCGTTCCCGCACAAACCAGACAGGTCTGTCTGCAGCTGATTTAGAACCCTGGATTCTGTATGTCATGGAATTGTGAAGTGTGTTCACTGCCCCTGAGTCTCAGCGCTGACTAATGGTAGCCTGAATAAATTATAGTTAATATATTGAATTATATTAATTTCTCGGGACGCAGAGGTGTTTCCAAGGCACCAGGGCCAGGTTATATACTGGCCAAGACCTACTGATGCGTCCTTGTCGAGCGTCCTGGGCAACAGGTCCCTTCGGGGTCCTGGCTAAAGTCAGTAGGATCGCCGATTCCTCCGAAGTCGGAGAGTGTCTGCCTGTACGGCGAGGAACCACCAGTCTGCACACCAATAAGCCAGACATGGGACAACGGATACTCACGCAAACCTCAGGTCCTGTACGACATCACACTGGTGTTGGACATCAGGATGCCTTCATCCGACATACAGGACTTCACGTTGGAGCTCAAGCCAACGAACACAAGCAAGCAAGCAAGCATTAATTTCTCAATGACCCTGAGAGCTATGCCGGCGGTAGCGTAGCTACCAGCAGGGCCTCCCAAGCCGGACAGGTCAAAGGGTAGAGAACAGACAAAGAGAAACACCCTGGTCCTCCAGGTTGGGGGTTGAAGCGTGGGGTTAACATCCCCACCTTTGTAAAAACCTTTCTTTGTTACGAAACAAATACATGAGCCTCGATATCGGACTGACTTATCTGGACAACGACCTTGGAACGTTAAAGGACTTTTGAGATTTGGAACATGGAATGTACGGACACTATATCGAGCTGGAGCGGCCGAAGAACTAACCCGGGAGCTGGTTGAATATCAAATGGATATAACAGCAATTCAAGAAATAAGGTGGCCAGGAGAGGGTACTTTAGAGCAAAATGGAATGATTATAATATATGGAGGAAACACCCAAAATAAACATGAATTAGGAACAGGATTTGTCATCAAAAAAGAGTTATGGGGGAACGTTTTAAACTTTAAAGCTTTTAATGACAGGATTAGTAAATTACAAATAAAAGGTAAATGGAAAAATATAACGATGATTAATGTACATGCACCTACTGAAGAGAAAGAAGATGATATTAAAGAAGACTTTTATAATGATCTGGAAGATGTCATAGAAGAAACCCCCAAACAGGACATCCTGATTGTGCTGGGAGACTTCAATGCAAAAATAGGTAGAGAGCAAACTAATAAAAAAGTGGCCGGTATGGAAAGCCTACATACAACTTCAAATGATAATGGATGGAGAGTCATCAACCTGGCAGAAGCCAAAGGACTGCAGATTAGCAGTACCAGACTACAAGGAAAGGATATACACAAACAAGCTTGAAAATCATGTGACAAGAGAACCTATAATCAAATAGATCACATTTTAATTAACAACAGAAATGCATCAAACATACAGCAAGTCAGAAGTTATAGAGGAGCTGAGTGCCACAGTGACCACTTCCTTGTTGGAGCAAAATTTAAAATAAAACTTAAGAGAGCTTTCTATACTAAATTACAAAGATTACACCCAACATATAACAGAGAAAAACTACAAGACATTACAGTCAAAGAGAAATTTACAGATGAAATAAAATGTAAACTTGAAACTCTGCAAAACCCTTCGGAGGAAAGCGTTGACCAAACTTGGTTGAACATCAAGAATACAATTCAATCTACCGCAGAAGAATGTCTCGGTGTGTTAACCACGCATAGAAAGAACAGATGGTTCAATCAAAAATGTGAAGAAGCAGTCATTAGGAAGAAGAATGCCAGACATGTATGGTTAAATGACATCAATAACATCCAAAAGGAAGAGCATTATAGAAATGAATGTAAAGAGGCTACAAAAATAGTCAGACAGCAGAAGCGAGAATATATGAGTAATATAATCAAAGATATGGAAACTAATCACCAGAAAAATGAATCCATAAAATTTTTTAAAGAACTGAAGTCAATGAAACGAGGGCACCAACAAAACACATATGGTTTAAAAGAAAAAAATGGAAATATGATAAATACCAATGAGGAAATGTGCAACACATGGAAAGAATATTTTATTGAATTACTAAATTGTGAAGCTCCAAGTAACATTTTCCCACAGGAAGAGGTTCTAACATGCGAACCACAAATTGAAGAACCTACATTTGAAGAAATCCTATATGTAATCACACGACTTAAAAACAATAAGGCAACTGGGACTGATGGAATTGCTGCTGAATTTATAAAGGCAGGTGGCCATCCATTACATCTAAAGCTATACGAACTAATAATAAAAATCTGGAGGACAGAAGAATTACCCCATGACTGGAAAGAGTCATTATTGATACCTATCTTTAAGAAAGGAGACAAGTTCCAATGTGGAAATTATAAAGGAATATCACTACTGTCCACAAGCTATAAGATACTATCCGCAGTATTACTAAATAGACTAAAACCATATTCAGAAGACATATTAGGTGACTACCAGGTGGGTTTTAGACAAAACAGATCAACAATAGATAAGATATTTATCTTACGACAAATAGCCGAGAAACATTGGGAATATAAAAGAGATCTCCATAACATTTTTGGGGATTTTAAAAAGGCTTATGATAGTGTCCATAGGAATAGTCTATGGAATGCTATGCAGGAATTTGGAATGCCAAGGAAGTTAATCAACATGACCAGACTATGCATGGAAGATACTTATAATATAGTAACATATAAAGGCAGGAAATCAGACCCCTTCCAAATAACATCTGGCTTGAAACAGGGTGATGCACTATCGCCGCTACTCTTCAATCTGGCTCTAGAGAAAGTTGTAAGGAAGATAAAGGAGGAATGTGATATTGGAGGAACATCCAAGCTGCTTGTTTATGCAGATGATATAGATATTATAGGGCAAAGTGAACAAAAGACATTGGAAATATTGACTCACTTAAAGGAAAAAGCCCAACAGATGGGGCTGGTTATCAACCAAGATAAGACAGAATATATAGTAATTTCAAGAGATGGAATGGCTAAAATCTCTGGCCACATACAAATAGATAATATGACCATTAAAAGAACAGAAACATTCAAATACCTGGGTACAATCTTCAACTGCTCCAACATCATAAGAGAAGAAATACAAACTAGAATCAACTCTGGAAATAAGATATACTATGCACTACAACATCTACTAAAATCAAAGGCGCTATCTCGTAACACCAAAATCACAATATACAAAACACTGATCAGACCAGTTGTGCTGTATGGCTCTGAAACCTGGAGTACAACAAAAGGAGACGAAGCCTTGTTACAAACCTTTGAGAACAAAATTTTAAGATGCATCTTTGGACCCATTAGGGATACACAAAGTGGAGAGTGGAAAAGAAGAAGTAACAAAGACATTTATGATCTGTTTAAGTCCCCGCTAATAACTGGTATCATGAAGGCTAATAGACTACAATGGCTGGGGCATATAGAAAGAATGGAAGATAATAGGGAAACAAAACTCGCTTACACTCAGGAAATAAATGACCGTAGACCCCGAGGTAGACCAAGAAGACGGTGGAGAAATAATACATGTACAGACCTACAAGCACTTGGAATCAACGACTGGCAAGAGAAGGTCCACCAGAGAGACGAATGGAGACGGATTGTATTTGCAGCAAAAAACCTCAATGGCTCGGAAAGCTGAAGAAGAAGAAGAAGATATTGAATTATACAAGTAGCATTAATGAATGTAGCCAACATTGAAACTTGATGCAAAAATGAAATGAATTGTCCAGAGCAAGATATTTGAAGCGTGAAAAGCAGACAATTGTGTAATTGACCTGTACATAAAAAAGGTTGCATGTCCTCTGCAGGTTGTTATGATTAACCCTAGGTTGATTGTGTAGACAGTAGTATGTTAATACTTTGCCATTGTTTTCTGAACAAGAAGTCAACTTGTAAGCCCATCTTAACCCTACCAGACCTGAGGCCTTAACCCTAACTGTCCCCTATACCTGGGCTCCGAAAAAACCAACATGATGTAGAAAAATGTTAGTTACATGCAAACAAGTGGTTAGAATAAGATGTAACTTGGAGATATTGTAGAAAATAGGTCTACCTTTCATCTAGCGCCGATATTCCACCTGTGTGTGCTAATCCAGTCTGAATAAACCAAAGTATGGATCACCTGTTGGACTGTGAAAAGCCTAGACCTACTTCGCTTTCTTGTTGAAGTGCTTGGTTCATCAAAAGCTCGTTTCATTGTGAATTTTCAGAAATTTTTCACATTAATCAACACAAAGTCAATTCAAACCTATGGGTGCAGACATTTGCAATGGCTAAACATGAGTTTTGACCACGATTGGTTGGTTATTTTTAGTTTGTGAAGCATATTTATCACGAAATAGGCAAAATGCTGAAAATTAGGGACAGTGGTATAGCGGCAGATTTGGAAATTTCCGAAAATCGGTACAGCGGTCTGGTAGGGTTAATGCATGTATAGGGATTGAACCTACCGTCCCGCCTTCAACGCACTGGAAGTTTAAAAGTGAGTGCTCTTATCCTTTCGGCCACGTTGGCTTCTGCCCTGTACATCATCATCATCAAGTGCCCTGCCAGCTGGTGTAGGCTTTCATGTCTCTCCACATATCTCGGTCTGGTGTTCTGGAATATCTGCTACTGATATTCCTATGTGCCATCTGTACATAGATGTTTGAAATGGAAAGAGAGAACATAACACCACCACTATATCACAACAATGTATTTGAAAATGTTTTGAGGTATCATAGTCACTTTACAATAAATTATTTAGTTTGATTGTTTGATATTTTTTACTGGCAGGACTAAGCACCAGTGATCGATCGTCTGTAGACAAAAATGAACTGAACAAGTACAAATTTTGGAAACATATGAAGTAGAGACAGCTGATGCCTTTACAATGAGTGAAAAAGAAAGACATGAGCGTTTAGCACGCATTGAACCTCACTTGTCAGCTCTAAGGTAGTTTTTTTCTACTTAGTACTATTTTGTTGTTGTTCAGGGTGTATTTTTAATGAATGTGCATTGTTTGAAAATATTGCTGGTCCAAGTTTTTTATTTACCTATTATGTTGCATGAACATAATTCAGGGAATACAAAACTTGGACTGGCAATATTTTCAAACACTACACAGTCATTGAAAGTACATCCTATATGTATTCACGTTTTTCATCAGTGTTTATGACTTCTTTCTGTCTTAATCAGTTATTGTAATAACCCACACTGTCCAAGTTATTATTTTAACTCTTTCTATTGAGGCAGTTGTTACTTTAGTTTGCTGTATCCCACATGTTACTTCCTCCTTTGGTTCTAGGCTATTCTATAACCCCTTCCAGACCCAGATAGTTACAATGAAAGTAACAACCGCACAGAGCAGAAAGAGTTAAACAAGTGTTGTTGAATATGAGAAGCAGTTGGTAAGTCAGCATCGTTGACTGTAGAAGAATCTGTTACACCAGGCTGAGGTTTTTCTGGGTGATTCAGTCATTAGGTATGTGATTTTTCTAGTCCTTTTGTTCAGAGTAAAAACTGGTGTTTGCTTCACTTAATAAACTGAGTCACAAAGAAGTAGTAGACCCTTTCTCTGAATTAGGAAAGGAAGAGGCAGAGGAAAAGGGAGTCAAAAGTCATCACATCTAATGTTGAAACCTGTAGTAAAGCATTTCACATACCTATCAGTGTGTCTGCTTTTATATAATTTATCTTTCACATCATACTACAAAACTAACAACTGTTGAATCTAAAACAATTTGTAGTGGTGTTTCTGATTTAGATGTAAAAAAAATGAAAAATCATGTGCCATTTTCTTATCACAAGCTATCTGACAGAATGTACAGTTAAGGCGAGAGACAGACAATGTTGGAGATCCATTGCAGCCAACCATTGTGGAGACATCACTTGATTGACTGATACACTAGTGCAGTTTAGAGGCAATATTTGTTGTAATATAGGCATTTGCTTGCTTGCTTGCTTGTGTTCGTTGGCTTGAGCTCCAACGCAAAGTCCTGTATGTCGGATGAAGGCATCCTGTTGTCCAACATCAGTGTGATGTCATACAGGACCTGAGGTTTGCATGAGTATCCGTTGTCCCATGTCTGGCTTATTGGTGTGCAGACTGGTGGTTCCTCGCCATACAGGCAGACACTCTCCGACTTCGGAGGAATCGGCGATCCTATTGACTTCAGCTAGGACCCCGAAGGGACCTGTTGCCCAGGACGCTCGGCGAGGACGCGTCAATAGGTCTTGGCCAGTATATAACCCGGCCCTGGTGCCTTGGTAACACCTCTGCGTCCCATATAGGCATTTATTTCTTCTTGTTCGCTCGCTTAAACTCGAGCGTAATCCTTACACACTGTTTAAAGTAGTAAAGGACTGAGTTTTGCATGTGGGCTTGCTTTCCCTTTAACCGGTGTCCCTCGCCATTCAGGCGAGCCCACTCCGACTTCAGAGGTTGGGCATTTATTTAATAACAGCTTCTTTAAACTGTTTAGAATCATTTAAGTTTTTACTTTATCACAATTTCTTGGCACTGGGTTAGCGTCTGTTGACAATGAAATCCCTCAAACCCGTGAAGGGAACACTATCAACCCAGGTCTGAATCCAGCCAGTGTGAGGGCTGTGCTGAATTATCACCTGGTTATATCCCACTATGCTTCTCCGCAGATGTCAAGTTCCAGCACCGGTCTTGCATATCCCACCTACTTCTGGGCTTGGAGAATATAGTGGGGGGTTCTACAACACTGTCCACTTAGAGTTGGTGTTTTGGTACAAGGTCTGAAGAAAAGTCTACACACCACTTAGAGATGGTGTTTTGGTACAAGGTCTGAAGAAAAGTCTACACACCAACCTCATTCCAATATAAACAAGCTTTTTTTGTTTGTTTTTGCACTCGCTCACTTTGAACTCAAGCGTAGTCCATACATGCTACTTTTAGTATTGCTGGACTGAATTTTGTGTGTGGGTTAGCTTTCCCTATTATCATTGTCCCTCGCCGTCAGGCAAACCCACTCCGACTTCAGAGGTACTTACGTCCTCAAGTCAAGGATGAGAAGTCAACATTTGAGTCCAACTGACCGGTGTAGGGGTTGAACCTACCTAAGCATCAGCACACCGGATGTTTAAGAGCAAGCTCTGTATCCATTCGGCCATGCTGACGTCTGCAGGCTAGTTAATGAGGGCAATGATGACCTGAATGTCAGTGTAGTGGACTTAACTCAATCTTCCTGGGGATTCACAACCAACCAACAAGCCAGCCAACCAACCAGAAGAATGTCACATCACTGCTCACTCATTGTAATCTTCACATTTGCTGATACAACATTTTTATGAATTTATTTGCATTTGAATTTACAACATTTTAAAAATGTATTTCAGGCATAATGAAGAGCCTAAAATTACCAATAAGGTAAGGGTGTCATCATTTCTGAATTTGTATTTGAATGTAAATAATATGAATGTTCGGTGTTCTTTTTTTTAGTTCCTTCGTCAACAGCAAAATGATATAAAGTTCACATTGAATGTTTCTTTAACAATCATCTATTGTCATCTGATCCCAGATGGATGATATCTCTTGTTCTAATCCATACTTGCCATTTATCCCAGAGGGATAATATTTCTTGTTCTAATCCATACTTACCATTGATCCCAAGTGGATGATATCTCTTGTTTTAATCCATACTTAACATTGATCGCAGGTGAATGATATCTCTTGTTCTAATCCACACTTGCCATTGAATGCAGGTGGATATCTCTTCTCTCACAATGCAAACATGCATACACGTTTTGTAACTGAAACTATATCTTAGTCTTCTCTCACAATGCAAACATACATACACGTTTTGTAACTGAAACTATATCTTAGTCTTCTCTCACAATACAAACATACATACACATTTTGTAACTGAAATAATATTTTGGTCTTCTCTCACAGTGCAAACATACATACAAGTTTTGTCACTGAAACTATATCTTAGTCTTCTCTCACAATGCAAACATACATACACATTGTGCAATTGAAACCATATCTTGGTCATCACTTCCTGTGAGATGCGTATTGTAGCAGGGTTAGAATGGAGACTAATGTTTCCCATTCATTGTGGAATTTATCCTGTGAATGGTTCTTTGAGTGTGGGTTAAGACCTCTTCTCCATTTTTCTTTGCCTTTTATCTCCCCATAGAGCAGAGGACCTCAATCAACTCACTTCAAGCCCTTGTGTCGTTTGCTGTCTCCTGCAACTCCCTGTGTGTCCTCCCTTATTGTGCACCTTTATCTCAAATTCTCTTCTCCTTCCGTTCTTAGGAGTCCGTTTTTTGTTGTTGCTCACTTTGAACTTAAGCGTAGTCCATACACACTATTTCTAGTAGTGCTGGACTGAATTTTGCATGTGGATTAGCTTTTCATATTAACAATGTCCCTCGCCATCAGGCGACTTAAGAGGTACTTGTAATTTACGTCCCCAAGTCAAGGACGATAGGTCAGCATAGTCCAACTGTCCGGTGTTGGGATTAAACCTCTCACTTTGGCATCACACACCGGATGTTTAAGAACACGTGTGTTCATATCCATTCGGCCATGCTGACCTATGGTCTCCGTGTAATTCTTTTTCCCCACGAGTTCCAGAAGAGGGTTGTTTTATTTATACTCTTAACAGATGTTCAGTGTGTCCTACCCAGAGCCAGCATCTGTTTCTCACCCTTTGATTTTCTGGGATTTGTTTCTCCCTGAGCTCCACATTGGTGATGATGTCATAACATTTTAGTTGTACTATTTTGAGCAGGTTCCAGTTAATGAATGCTTGTAGTTTAATCATAATTGTCTTAGTTGTTCTCAATATTTCCTATCCATGCACCAATACTGATATGATGTTGGAGTTAAATATTCTAAGTTTGATGCCTTTTGACTTCCACACATTTTGAAGTACTATGAAAGCTCCAGCCGTTGTTTTACAGGAGTCCATAAGGGATGCAAAGAACAATAACATTGTGACCTACCCTGCATATCATAAGAGGCAACTAAGGAGGGTTGGTGTCGAACTGACTATCTAATACAGTAGAAAATTTGAGCTGCAGAATCCAATCATTCATGAACAAGTCATGCTAAAAAAAGAAAAATAACTCGGCCAGTCAAGATGAAAGCTGGCCCTTTTCATAGAAGAAGTATGACATGATATGGAGGAAGCAGTTAGGAGTCTGGCTTGCTAACTTTCTTTCGCCTAGGAAAATCTCTAGTTTAGCACCCGAAATGTTAGAACTATGTTTGAACTGGGTAAGACTGCCAGTAACAGAGCAAATTAAATATTATGAGATTAGCATTTTGGAATTATGTGAAACAAGAAGGAATGGAGCAGGCAACAGCTTCTTAACTCAAGTGAACCTGTTTTTCTTGGGACCATACAGAGGAAAATGCCCCTTACAGTGAAGGAGTGGGCTTAATGCTATCTAAAGAGGCAGAAAAAGCAGTAATAGAGTGGAAAGCAGTGAGTTCTAGAATATTAGCAGCAACATTTAAAACCACACATACACACACACAAAAAAAGAAAATAAACATGAATGTGATACAGTGTTGTGCACCAATAAATGACAAGGATGAATCCGTTATTTTATCATGTATCTTATGTGTTTGTAAGAACAAGAGTTGTTTTTTTTTAAACATACACATATCCATCACTTCTATACACACATGCACATTACACAAATACCATGCACTTAGTTACAACTGGGAAACTTGATGGCAAAAGACAGAGATCTACACCCAAATGACTTATCACATGGCATAATCAGGACAAAAATACAGACCTGATCCAGGATTGTGGTGATCATGTGTGATGGCAACCCATGGACTGACTGTCCATGCTTATCAGCATGGGACATGATGACTATACTATGTATAGTATACATAGACACATATAAACATATACACATACACAACACACTTTATACAAAATCCATTCTCTCACACACACATACACTCATAAAATAAGACAGGCTCCAAGAAAGAACAAGAGAGTGAAAGAAATTTACATTAACAAAGAGATAGTGTAAAGTCATCCCAAAGTCTTGAAATTTAATGTGATTTTTGTGTGTATTCAACAGCAACATCTATTGCTTCTGATGCAAGACCTGAAAGATGAAGGCAATGTTTTATTTAAAGAAGAAAAATATTTAGATGCCTGGAATCACTACTGCTTTGCCTTGCTTGCAGCCAGGCAGCTAGAGCGCACATATTACTGCCATGTGGAGAAGGAGTTTTTAGCTACCTTATTCTGCAATGCGTCACTTTGTAGTCTAAGAACAGTAAGTGGTATTTATTGATCTTAACTAAAATGTAAAACGTTTCAAGTCTGTTTTTATTCTTATGAAAATGGATTTTGTAAGCACATGAATGTCTGTGTGTTAATGGTGTCCATAAGGGAAGCAAAAAATAGTAACACTGTAATGTGCCATGCATGTCATAAGAGGCGACTGAGGAGGGGTGGCATCAGACTAGCTAATTCATCCCATAGAAGACTACCCACAAAATCCATCAAATCATTAAAAGTCTACAAATGGTTTGGTGCCATGGGTCAATCTTGGTTCTAAGGTCGACATTAGGACATTTCATGATATGTACCTTGATTGACTGGTTAACCCCATATTGGGGTATCTGATGTTACCCATTGACGTTGGCATGACACAGAACTCCTTGCTGAGTGTCGGTGGCCTAAGTCAATGACTTCCTCTCAATGGACTGACTCTTCTTGTGATCAAATAGTTGAGTGAACTGAGTTCGAATAGACTGTCTATGATGTTACACCCTAACTCCAACATTACACAACAAATCACAACATGACATATTAATTATAAATATTGAACAGGACGCTGAACAGTTTTCCAGTGTATATTGTCCTTGAATTTACAACACATCACATTATCTCAAGTTTCTGTCTAATTCTCACATCTTTATTTTAAAAACTATAATAGTAATTTTAAAACATATCTAGATGGCGGCTATGTAAGTGGTAGCCATTGCCACCACGGCTCTCGACCAATCCAATCTGGACCACGGTGACCTCTCTCTCTCTAATCCAGGTGAGACCTCCCTTCTCCTGGACCGTAGTCGAAATTGTGCTTCTTGCACAAGACAAACTGCCCCTTTTAACCGTGTTACGGGTGTGAGCTTTAGTCACGCACAATTGGTTCATGACACTTGAACTGAGTTGGTTGACAGTCTATTCTCCATCAGGATATGTACGGCACAGCAGAAATAGAGGAAGATGATGATGAAATACGTTAAGTAAATGCAAAACAAAGTTATAAGGCTGCAGAGGCCTCATTCTATATCATTTAACACTGATGGCGAGGGACACTGGTAATTGATTGATTGATTGATATATTTAGGAACCGACATCACAGCATTCGGGGCATTCCCATAAGCACTCCGTCCCCATCCTCAGCAGCCAGCGAAGAGTTCCAACACCAATAGTTCCAGTAGCAATCTGATTATATGTCCGTCTCGCCTTTCCTCTGAGTATCGAGTGTCGGCCAGATCCCCTCGTCACTCCTCGCTGCCTCATTCTTGCCAGACTGGTGATCCATTTGCTCCTCCAAGGTGTACACGTGCTCCCACAAGGCCGCAACCACGTCTGCCTTGTCATGCATCAATACTCCACCAAGTTTTGCAGAGCCAGCCAATCTGTCCGCCTGTCCGTCTGTCCAATCTGTTCATTCCCCAGCACACCGGCATGCCCCGGAGAAACGATCCTGGTGATGCTTGCAACCTGGTAATAGGGAAAGCTAATCCATACTGTCACACGTTCTTTATGATAAGTTCAATGTTCTTGATGATCTTTGCTTGATATTATCGTGTGATGGTCGTTGTCTAGGTAACGATGTTTATGGTGTGTCAATTGAGATATCTAACTGTCTTGCAATATAACTCACCCCCGCAGTGCACATTCACCAGTCATTAAACAAGATTCAGTTGGCGCACATAATCCTTTATTATGTATATAAATAAAGAAATAACACAGACTCACGGAACATATGTATATATCCAGAAACAATGTAATCCATAGACTATAAATATCCTCCTCACAATTTAACCAGCACACATCACTGGCTTCTCACGGCCTGCTGAATCTCAATTCACAAGACAGTTAGTCCAACTACTATGCACGGCTGGATCTCCCACAATACGACCCACACATTGGGTCGGAGCCTCTGCTCTCTATGTAACCCACTCTGGGTTTTAGGACTCTTCACCGCTCGGAGAATCACACAACACAGTTCTCCGTGGACTACCGACTCCTTCGGTATCTCAAACTCCACTCCTCTGAAGTCCCTTGACTTCACACAACAAAATACCCTATCTCTTGCCCCATCCCCCCTAGGGGTTTTTCTCTACCCTCACTATTTTATTTCTCAGGACTGGCTGTTTTCTCATAGCCAGGTCAGTCACTTTACTGTCTCCCACTCTCACCCATTCTTTTCTCATGCCCGGTCACTCAACTCACTGCCAATGACCCAGGCTTATGTCACATACGCAAAATTCTGTCCAGTGCACTAAAAGTAGTAGCGCATGTATGGACTGCGCTTGAGTTCAATGCGAGCGAACACACACACACACAATATTCTTTCTTCTGTTGCTATCCTGTAACCACCCTGCTATGGAATTCATGCACTGTGCTGGTATTCTCATTGTGTAATCTATGGAAATAGACTGAAGACTTATGAAGATATCCTTGTGCAATGAAAGTGATCCTTGACTAAAACAAATAATGACGTGTGCCTCTCATATAAAATTGGGAGTCTGTAAAGTTCCTTTTATCACCTTAGAGTTTCTCATTCATTGGGGTTGAGTTAGGTAATGTTCTTGCTCCTTCTCTTGTGGTGCAAGTTTGAGGAGAATTTATTGAGCATTTCATTTCTTTTCTCGAGGCAGAGACATAATTATAACAATATGTGCGACATAAGACTGAGCAGTATTATGCAATGCTGAGGGGTAAACAGTGCCAAGTTGAAGAAATACCCTTAACAGCATTTATTAATAACACATTGTATCTTTTTAAATTTAACTTTATAAGATGATTACTTACTCATAAATTACATAAACTAGTTTCCTGAAAAGGAGTTGATGTGGCCGAAAGGATAAAAGTGCGCTGACTCCTAAACGAGCATGGTAACGAGATCATTTGTCAGGTGGTCAAGTGGTAATACAATACCATGGACAGTCCTAGAAAAACAGATTTAAACTAACATGAGATGGGATTTATAAGAAAAACAGCTGGAAAGACAAATGAGAAACTAAGAACAAGTGTAGGAATAATGCCAATTACTGACTTGTTTAGAACACCAAAGAAATAAATGGTTTGGACAATTAGCTAGAATGGAAAAGATCAAAAAACGGCTTGGGTGTTCTACATGAAAACATTGAGAAACAAGGTGAGAGGACGTCCCATAAAAAGTTGGCTAAATTGAGTGCAAGAGACTTTGAAGATGACAACACAGGCAATATGACAAACTAAAAACAGAAAATTACACCTACTTCCTCTGTGATGCTTCTTGGCAAAAACAGTAGGACAAAAGAAGAAGAAGACATTGCCAGTATGCCCACGAGGCCTGAAACTAGGTTCCTTTATCTGTTTTTGATGACATGGACAGCTAAAACACCAGGGAAGATACCACAGCTCAAACACCAGGGAAGATACCACAGCTCAAACACCAGGAAAGATACCACAGCTCAAACACCACGAAAGACCACAGCTGAAACACCAGGAAAGATACCACAGCTAAAACACCAGTGAATGACAGATGAAACTCCAGGGAAGATACCACAGCTGAAACACCAGGAAAGATACCACAGCTGAAACACCAGGAAAGATACCACAGCTAAAACACCAGGGAAGGTACCACATTAAAACACCAGGAAAGATACCACAGCTAAAACACCAGTAAAGATACCACAGCTAAAACACCAGGAAAGACCACAGCTAAAACACCAGGAAAGATACCACAGCTAAAACACCAGGGAAGGTACCACATTAAAACACCAGTAAAGATACCACAGCTAAAACACCAGGGAAGGTACCACATTAAAACACCAGGAAAGATACCACAGCTAAAACACCAGTAAAGATACCACAGCTAAAACACCAGGAAAGATACCACAGATAAAGCACAGGAAAGATACCATAGTTAAAACACCAGGGAAGGTACCACATTAAAACACCAGGAAAGATACCACATTAAAACACCAGGAAAGATACCACAGCTAAAACATCAGGGAAGGTACCACATTAAAACACCACGAAAGATACCACAGCTAAAACACCAGGAAAGACCACAGCTGAAACACCAGGAAAGATACCACAGCTAAAACACCAGTGAATGACAGATGAAACTCCAGGGAAGATACCACAGCTAAAACACCAGGAAAGATACCACATCTAAAACACCAGGAAAGATACCACAGCTAAAACACCAGGAAAGATACCACAGCTGAAACACCAGGAAAGATACCACAGCTAAAGCACAGGAAAGATACCATAGCTAAAACATCAGGGAAGGTACCACATTAAAACACCAGGAAAGATACCACAGCTAAAACACCAGGAAAGATACCACAGCTAAAACACCAGTGAATGACAGATGAAACTCCAGGGAAGATACCACAGCTGAAACACCAGGAAAGATACCACAGCTGAAACACCAGGAAAGATACCACAGCTAAAACACCAGGGAAGGTATCACATTAGAACACCAGGAAAGATACCACAGCTAAAACACCAGTAAAGATACCACAGCTAAAACACCAGTAAAGATACCACAGCTAAAACACCAGGAAAGACCACAGCTAAAACACCAGGAAAGATACCACAGCTGAAACACCAGGAAAGATACCACAGCTAAAACACCAGGGAAGGTACCACATTAAAACACCAGGAAAGATATCACAGCTAAAACACCAGTAAAGATACCACAGCTAAAACACCAGGAAAGACCACAGCTAAAACACCAGGAAAGATACCACAGCTGAAACACCAGGAAAGATACCACAGCTAAAACACCAGGGAAGGTACCTCATTAAAACACCAGTAAAGATACCACAGCTAAAACACCAGTAAAGATACCACAGCTAAAACACCAGGGAAGGTACCACAGCTAAAACACCAGGAAAGATACCACAGCTAAAACACCAGGAAAGATACCACAGCTAAAACACCAGGAAAGATACCACAGCTAAAACACCAGGAAAGATACCACAGCTGAAACACCAGGAAAGATACCACAGCTGAAACACCAGGAAAGATACCACAGCTGAAACACCAGGGAAGGTACCACATTAAAACACCAGTAAAGATACCACAGCTAAAACACCAGGAAAAATACCACAGCTAAAACACCAGGAAAGATACCACTGCTAAAACACCAGTGAATGACAGATGAAACTCCAGGGAAGATACCACAGCTAAAACACCAGAAAAGACACCACAGCTAAAACACCAGGAAAGATACCACAGCTGAAACACCAGGAAAGATACCACAGCTAAAACACAGGAAAGATACCATAGCTAAAACACCAGGGAATGACAGATGAAACTCCAGGGAAGATACCACAGCTGAAACACCAGGAAAGATACCACAGCTGTAACGCCAGGGAAGATACCACAGCTGTAACGTCAGGGAAGACACCACAGCTAAAACATCAGGGAAGATACCTTAACAGAAACTGACACCCAAAATAAGCTTGTTATTCATCAGTAGTATACATATCATTCTTGTAGCTTTGTTGAATGCAGGCTGTGTGTTGTTGTCTTCATTATTTCAATATGTGTACTGTGTTGTATGTTTTATATATTGTTTTAACTTTTTTCTGACAGGAAAATTATGAATTTGCCTTAAAGGATGCTGATATGGGTAAGTAAAAGTTCCACATTCAAGACGTTTAAATCTGCTGTTTAGAATTATTTTCTGCTGTGTGTAACAAGCTTGTGTTTAACTGTTACACACTTGTCAATTTATCACACTTGTGATAGTGTTGATTTTCTCGAGCCCCGCATTGATTCTCTTGAGACCAGTACAGCTGGTTGATAATGAAAGAATAGGTGAGAATTCTCCTATATACAGTTATGTAGATTATGAAAGAATAGGCCAGAATTTTCATATACACATGCATCTAAATGGTTGATTATAAAAGAATAGACCACACAGCTCCTGTACACAGGCAAGTAACTTGATTATGAATGGATAGGTCAGAATTATCCAATATACAGTTATGTAAGTGGTTGATTATGAAAGAATAGGCCATAATTCTCTTTCTTATATACATGTTATGTAAGTGGTTGATTATGAAAGGTCAGAATTCTCCTGGGATACGTAAAAACGGAAGCTAAATTTAATAACACATACTAGAATAAGTCCAGGCGTCTACATAAAACGCGAAACGTTATAAAACAAATTTCAGAAGAGCGAGAAGTACAGCACTGTAAAGTATGGAGGGAAAAACAATATCAAGTAATCGGTTCTTGTATTAATGCGATCTTGAAATAATCTTAATTCAATCCCCCTCCCCGTTCCCTAAAAATTCCCTCCTGGGGGGTTGGGGAAATTCCCCAATGGTTGGGAACCACTGTTCTAGTAGAAGCCATCCAATCTGCCCTCTTATTGTCATGGATCCCACATGTCCAGGAATATTTATACATAAGTGTTTCTGTAGGTTTGTCTGACTAATGAAAGATACTCAGGCATACCACAGCCATCCATATTTTTGACATTGTGTTTCTTTGACCGTGGGTCAGTTAGTATAGTGATTTTGACAATTAGTGGCCACATGCCATCAGAATGCAGCAATTACTGCCTCCAATTCCATTCTCTTGTTGGATGCTGTGATGGTATAGACCCTTCTTCTTCTTTCGTTTGCTTTAAATATGTCTGTAACTGTAATGTTGTCTCTTATATGAATTTATCAGTATTTTTTAGTTCACTCAGTGGTCCATAGAGTTTATCTTCCACTGTGGTCTCTCGAGGCCAGAAGGTTTGTCTAGATATGTTGTATTTTTGGCAGTCTTGGAGTATGTGCTCTGCTGTCTGCGACGCCAGTCCATATGTGCACATGGCTGATTCACCAATCTTGAATTTTGTATACGTGTGGTTGCGTAATCTATTGTGTCCTGTTCTGAGGCGCAGAATAATGATTTGTTCTGATCTGTCCATAATGTGGTAGTCGTCTTGAGCAGGTTTTGGTGGCTTTCTGACTTATTTGATCATTCTTTTCTTTTAATGTAATGGGCATATCAGGCTGTTTTTCTTTTGCTCCTTCCTTAGCCAATCAACCAGCTTTGTCGCTTCTGGGTACTCCACAGTGGGATGGAATCCACTGTATGGTGTCCTTATGCTGACTGCTAAGTTCAGAAAGTAGTGTCCTTAATACAGGCAATTTCCAAGACAGGAGCGCTTTGAGTACTGATTTTGCATCTGTCAATAGCACCACAGGTTGTGTACCATTGCTGGTATTTTGTAATTTCTCTTTTGCTATCTTGATTGCCTCAATATCAGCATCATAGTTATGGCAGTACTTTCCTGTTGGAACTGGTTGTGTCCCTAGTATTGTTTGTATTTTACGTACACTCCCACTCCTCCACTTCGAACAGCATTTTGTGCTGACTCATCTGTGCAGACTCAGATCCAGAGGTCCTGTGGGTATTCTTCATCAAGGAATCTGAGCGTGGTTGTTCTGCTCAGTACACTGTTCTGTTCTTCCTTGTCAAATATTCCTCTAACTTTTGTCTGGATTTGTAGTGATAGTCTATGTTCATCTTTCCATGGAGTTCACTCTGGAATAGTTGTCAGGAGGATACCAACTGTGGGCATATCACTCTGGAATAGTTGTCAGGGGGATACCAACTGTGGGCAGATCAGTGGTTGGCATACTCAGGTCTCCTACACTTCTGCCCTGCACTCTGGTCATCAGCCTCCATCCTGTTTCCTACATAGTACTGATCCGTTAGTGGAAATAATGGAATGATAATCGTTGACGTAATCCATTAACAGTTGCTGAATTTTTGCTTTGTATTGTCCTACATGCTGTTCTATGCACTCATTGTTCAGGGTAATGAACACATAATGATAGTGTTCCATTTCTGGTCCATAAAAACCATTCTTGCATTTTCTCATGTCATCCTCATAATCTGTAGCTGCCCAAAGCATTAGGCAGAACCTGCATGTTTTCTTGATGGGTGGAGACTTCTTGCTGCTACTTTCTATAGCAGTTCACCGTACATATTTTGTGATGTTTTTATCTGGTGGCTGCATTCTATAGCAGCTTGCCATAAATATTTTGCAATGTTATTATCTGGTAGCTACTCTTGGGTTGTTCTCAGTATAGAAATGGGCTTAGGGTAGCCATGCAACCAGTCTACTGGTGTACGAGAGTACCTTGGAATGACATTGAAGTCTCTTACTGCATTTTCAATGGATGTATCACAAAGTTCCTGTGTTGATACTGACACTACGAGGGTCAGGAGTGGTATCACTAATTCTCTTAAGTGCTTTCATGATGTCAGCTGCAGAGATCAGAATATGTGCAGTTTTGGATCGTCTGTTATGCAGTTCTGTCTTCTCTACCTGTTTGAGTGACATAACTCATTAAGAATTCTGTACCGTTTTTCCGTGTCAGTATACAGTACCTTTCCATGCGAGTTTATGATGTTTGGAATTTGTTAAGCTACATGCCCTCTGGTAATTGCTTAATGTAAATTCCAGAATTTATGAAGATTTATTTTATCCAGTCTCAGATACAAATGCTTCCCGCTGGTTACCCTTAGCTTCACAGTTAAGGACTTGAAATGGTGACAAGCAAGTCTTTCTTCCTCCAGTCTCTTCTTGATTTAGCCTCAGAGATAAGCTGCCACCTTTTTGTTGCCTCCAACTTTCTGCCCATGCCTCTTCTGTTTCATCTCACCATAGTTGTATTAAAGGTCAATGTTCAGATTTCTCTGGTGATGTTCTGTCACAACATTTTTTAATAAGCATGCCCTACCCGTGGAATATCTAATGTAACTGAAGGCTCTCAAAGACATGACCACATTATTGGTGTTACTTGTAGCCATATGGACTGCATGTGGAGTTTGCTGACTGTCATGATCTCCCAGCGCATTCTAGTTTTGTATATGGAGCATTAGCGATTGACTTGACTTAAAGTCGAGGTCGATGATGTCTTGTTGCAATATAAGCTGAATCACCATCATTCAACACAGTTGCATACAACAGTGATTGATGATTGATTCAAGGCTATTTCTTGTCTATTTTCAGTGGTGTTATCTCATTCTTAAGACCTGACATTGAAACCCAGGCTAACAGAACTCACCTGTTTTATAGCTCAGATATTTTTTATAGATTTTTTCATAAAGTTGGTCTATGTGAGCATATACATTGTATATCAAACATGTCAAGTTACCAGTCTATAGCCACATACCCTGCAACCCCATGGTTACATTATTACATCTTGTCACATCTACCCATAAGTGGTAGAGATTGCGTTTGATGTACTCGTACTTAGCCTGTCCTTGTTGATTCATACTACACAAACTTCAGTTACAAATGTAGCCAGGATGCAACAGCCATTGTTTCTTGCAGTTTGAAGATGTCAGAATCGTACACCAGTTTGTTCATTATTTCAGTGTGCTGTCTGACACTTCGATTCATGTAAATGTTTGTGCTGGTCTCTGAAACATTTTACGGAACTTTCTCAGTCCTCTTCTGTGTTTCCTATTGTTCATATTAAGTGATTATGAAAGAATACACTAGAAAACACCTACACACAGTCATGCAAGTTGTTGACTGAAGCAATAGGTCATAATTCTCTTATACATAGACAAATAAATGGTTGATTATGAAAGAATAGGTCATAACTACTCTGCTGTACACAGACATGAAAATGTGATGACAGAAACTAAAAGAACAAACACCGCTCTGCAAAATATAAAGCAATTAAAACTTGTATAGATTGAAACAGTTTGAACAACAAAATTGGGGGGGAATTGCATCACCAATAGACAGGGAGAAGATCTGGAGGACGCCCTGGCATCTGCTGCCCTAATCTGTCTGAATGATGGGAAGGTCACTAGAATAGCCACTCGACCAGGTGACTCTGACAGCATCATTGACTTGGCTCTGGTGTTGCCCACCATCGCACCAAGGTGCCGGTGGGGCACACTGGGATACCACGATAGTGACCACTACCCTTGTGTCATCCTGATCAAGAAAGACGGGGCCATGAGTCAAAGAAACAAGACAAATGCCTTCCCGTACGACAACACTGGTCAAGACGCCATAAGCAAGATCAGAAGAAGAAAACTAACTTCCTCCCGCAGGAGACAAGAAAGATGGTTGCAGCCACCATGGTGGAATGGAGAGGTCGAGAAGGCATGGCTGGAAAAGAGGCAGGCTGTCAAAGACTGGCAAAAGGCCAAAAAGGCTAACATGCCACAGGTTGAGTTGGCGAACCTGAAGACTGAGGTCGATAGGACGACGACTTTATTCAAATCCTGCGCCAAACATGCCAAGGCCAAGAAATGGGACGAGTTCTGCAGGAAGGTGTGCTCCGAGCGATCTCTTAGACATTCTGGCGCCTCCACAAGAGCATGAACGGTGCTGCACAACGTAGGGGTACTCCAGACTTTCAAGGCACAGACCTGGCATGGAAAAAGTCGGATGCGGATAAAGGTAAGGCCCTTCTTGCACGCTACATAGATAAGACTGACCAGAAAGACGAGCCCGCCAGACAGAGGACCACAACGACACTCTCTCAGTTGTGCGAGGGGGTCGGGACAGACGAAGAAGGGACAATCACAGCTGAGATATTGCGTGCGATGCTCAAGAAATCACCTAACACCGCCCCAGGCCCAGATGGCATCCGATATGGTGACCTACTGGTGATATCAGATGATGACATGGAAGAACTGGCCAGAGAATTCAACACCAGTATCCAGAGGGGTCAGGTCAAAGAAGAATGGCTACACAGCTACTTGCTGCCGCTGCCAAAACCGAACAAAGACCATTCCAAGATAAGCGGCTACAGAATCATTACGATGCAGAATACTGTTGGCAAGCTACTGGAGAAAATTGTAGCACACAGACTTGCTTGTGACTTGGAACAGCTCGGCTGCTTCCCGCCCACACTTGGAGGATACAGACGCAACAAAGAGTAATGGCTGAATGTGGCGGTCTTTGCTCAAGATGTTTACGAAGGATTTCAGGTCAGAGAAGAGACATGTGCGGCCGCCATAGACTTAGAGGACGCATATAACAGAGTATCTTTCGAGCACTTGATGCAAACCCTCCTCAGGCTGAAAGTGCACCCTCACCTTGTACGATGGATAGCTGCAGTTCTGCTCCAAAGGAAGGTGGTGCTAAGATGCGGGAGTTGGTCTTCTGAGCCGATAACGATATGTCCAGGATTGCTGCAAGGTTCATCTCTGTCACCAGTACTATTCAACGTGTATACGGTGCCGATCACTGAACAACAGTTGGACGGGAGGGGTAGGACTCTGTCATTCGTTGACGACATCCTCGTGTATCAACAGGGTCGAGATAGACAGGCGGTTGCCAATGATATGCAGGGCGAACTAGATCGAATTTCCTCATGGTGTGCTGATGCCGATGCCCTTGTCAACCCTGCAAAGGCAACGGTTACATGGTTCTCACTAAACAACCATATTGTGAAAACAGACCTGCCGGCAGTAAGAATGGATGGGAGCAGTTTGGGTAGAACCCAGTCAATGACATATCTTGGCGTGAGGCTTGATCGTAGCCTGTCCTTCAGAGATCATGTCGATTATGTCATAACGAAGGCTCGAAAAGGTTTGTCAGCAATGAGAGTCATGGCGACTGCCAATATCGAGCAAAGACTGCTAATACTTCTGTTCCAAGGACTTGTGCTTTCACGCATCGAGTATGCCCTGGCCATCCTCACTGTCAGCCCTACACAGATTGGAAGACTTGAAAAGGTACAAAACGAAGCCATGCGCATCATTTTGGGCTGCACGAGAGACACCAGCTGTGTAGCAATGAGATACCTCCTTGACTTCCCGACAATGGAACACAGGATCAAGATCTGGAGAGCTCGTGCATACTTAAAAATAAGTGCAGATGAGCAGCACCCTCTGCATGACGCTATATTCAGAGAAAAGGGTGACAGGCTAAAGAGGGGCAAATCATGGATGGGTCGGGCGGAAGATGTCGTCAGAGAGGTCTGCAGTCTTACCAGTATCAACCCCGGCAAGGAATGGGTGCCGGTGCCTCCAGCTTTTAAGTGCACTTTCTCCTTCATTATCACACTCGACAGACGGTGCAGAGAGCAGAACCCTGCCGCTGTCAATGCAGAGGTTAACGCGCTCATCTATGAACACTCAGATAGCCCCGAAGTGCTCATCTATACAGATGGATTTGTTGTAAAGCAGCAGAGAAGTGCGTGGGCATTTACAGCCCGTTCGGCGGGCCGAACCGTTCAAGAATCCAGTGGTGCCCACTCTATGACCACGAGCAGCATGACGATGGAGATGATGGCAGTTACACAGGCTTTCATATGGCTGGAATCACAGCATTATACCAACGTGTGTGTACTAAGTGATTCAATGAGCATGATTCAGAAGGTCGAAGCTGGATCTGTACGTAGACAGTGGACTGAATCGCTGCGGAAGTCTGTTGTCCGTAAAGTCACCTTCATCTTCGTCCCGGGACTTGCGGGAGTCGAGGTAAATGAACGAGCTGACAAACTGGCTGGCTCTGCACCCCCTGTAGATGGCCAGCCCATGGATGTGCCGATGTTATTAACGTCCTTAAAGATATGGCGACTTTGACGTCAGTGATTCCACATCGCTGTCCAGGATGAAAGACCTGGGAGTAAGAATCGGCACAGCCAGACGCGAGAGGTACATCGGGAAAACAAAGCGCCTCGTCAACCAACACAGAACTGGCACTATTAGCCACCGGACGCTGATGAATATGCTGGGGGGAGGATCTGAGCACCTATGGACATGTCCGGAGTGCAACGAAGATACCCCAACTGATAACTGATAACTGAACAACAAAAGTCAGAGTACTGACAGCATGCATATTACCTGGGGCAACAGATGGGTGTGAAAATTTAGCATTTTAACAAATCAAATAAAGAACTCATATGCATCTTTGAAAGTAAGTGTTACAAAAGAGTATTAAAAATTTATTAGCCGAAAAAGAGAACAAACTGATCTGTGAAAGAAGGACTAAATATTGAAGGAAACTGGTTATTATTAAGACACATAAAATTTAGGAAAGTGAAATATGTTTGAGATGTATAAAGACATGATGTCTGGAAAAGATAACTATGGAGGAAAGTTGCTGGGGAAGCAGAGAATTGAAAACCAGATTGTAAATTCAAGATGTTATAGATAATTTATGCTTAACAGTAGCTGAACCCGGGCCTTTGCCTTATGATAGAGAGACATTTTCGAAAAACTTACACGGGTAAAGTTCTGCGCAGGACAAACCACTGAATGATCCTGATCTAAGAAAGGTGTTGAAGTTCATACAAGAGACATTGCAGATATAGACAAATTTCAAGCACACAAAAGAAGAAGATGCTGATGACACAAGACATATAACTGGTTGGTTGTGAACGAATAGGTCATAATTCTCCTGCTTGAATTTACTTGATTTACTAAACTTTTTAACTTGTACAGGAAAGTATGTTTCTTGTTGATGTTTCTTCTTCTTCTTCTGCGTTCATCCTGAGTTCATCGCCTCTCTCTCTCTCTCTCTCTCTCTCTCTCTCTCTCTCTCTCTCTCTCTCTCTCTCTCTCTCTCTCTCTCTCTCTCTCTCTCTCTCTCTCTCTCTCTCTCTCTCTTTTATGCCAAGGATATTTCAGTGTTACTATAAAGCAATTAAAACACTGTTCATTATGTACTAATAAATTCCCACCTGATGGAAGCCGCTGACCTATTTTTACCACTGCTTGTGTTAACATTGTAATGAAACAGTTAAGATAAAGCTGTGATTGTTGTAGTGCTGCGGCTAGTTTGTTCATATCTAAACAGATTTACTGCTGGCATGGTTGTAAACTTTAAATCAAACCTGTCTTAAGAGATTTTGGTTTTGATGGATCTTGACAATCACAGGCTGTCTGATAATTATGTTGCCAGTCAAAATTAAATAAATGGTTTTCATCGTTAACAATGACCACACTGAAGCTAAATTCCCGCTGCATCTGTGGTTTATATATATATCTTTTTTCTTTTGTTTGTTGCGTTCACTCGCTTTGAACTTAAGCATAGTCCTTATGCATGCTATAACTTCTAGTGCACGGGACTGCTTTTTGCATGTGGATTAGCTTTCCCTATTACCAGTGTCCCTTGCCATCGGGTGAACCCACTCAGACTTCAGAGGTACTTGTAATTTATATCCCCAAGTCACGGACGAGAAGTCAACATTTCCGTCCAGCTGACCGGTGTAGGGGTTGAACCTGGTATCTAGGCATCGGATCACCTGGATGTTTAAGAACGTCTTATCCATTCAGCCGTGCCAACCCCCAAGTTGATGTACTTTGCAATAAGAATCAGTTGAAAGTTCTTGCCCACAGCAACATTTATGTCTTCATTCAAAACAATGTATCCCTTTAGGACATTTAAGCACAGAAGCCACAAACAATAGGTTGCACAATTTATTGCCAGGCATATTTCGCTGCATCCGGTCAGGTGCATTCTGCAGAGATATACCATTTATATAGAATGAATAGATCAGTGGTTCTCAACCTTTTTTGGCCAGTGCCCCCCTTCATCTCCCCCCCCCCCCCTGTATTTGCTACCTTAAAAATTTGGCATTTGGCCCTTGCCCCCCCCCCCCCCCCCCCATATTCACCATATTTTAGAATGTTAGTCCCCCTTTTCGTATTTCCTACCTACACCCCCCCCCCCCCCTTTTACACAGTATACGTAATAATGGAAGCTAAATTTAATAGCACATACTAAAACAAGTCTAGACGTCCATATAAAACGTGATTTATGGGTCTACTTACTTTATAAAAGAAATTTTAGAAGGGTGAGATGTACAGAACCTTAAAGTTTGAAGGAAAAAACAATATCAAATAATCGGTTCTTTAAATAATCTTAATTCCCCCCCTGGAAACCCTAAAATTCCCCCCTAGGGGGGAATTCCCCACCGGTTGAGAACCACTGGAATAGATGAATCATAGTTTGGCTGAAATACTTAACATAGTCACTGATACTGTTTGAATGTTAGCATTTGAAGGAAAGACATTTCATTAACTGTTCGATTTATGGTAAATGATTACTCAAATACGCTGAGGCCTCAACAATTAGGTGTCTGATACCTGGGTTTTATGTCTTCATTATTTTGTGTGTGTGTGTGTTATACTGTTGTTGTGTTGTCTCCAAAGGTTGCCAGGTATGGTGTTAATTGTGTGCGCACTTGTCTTTCAGCTCTTCATTGTCAACCAGACAACATTAAAGCAATGTATAGGAGAGCAGTAGCTTTGCAGAAATTAGGAGACTTGAATGAGGCACTTATACAGGCCCAGAAAGGACAAGAGTTGGATCCTAAGGTATGGTTTAATGTTGTATGCAGTAAATTATAAGATATATCTTGTTATTCTTTTTCTTTCACCACTTTCCCTCCATGTCTTGTTACACTTGTTACAACCCTAATGTTGTAGGTTGCATTCCATGATAAGTCTTGTGTTATACATTTTTCTAGTATCGTGTGGTTAAGTTGTTACTGGCATCTTGATGTCTTGACAGACGAGTTTGGTATAATGTGCTGAAAACAAAAAGCATAATAACTACAACCCATGGTGGTAGAGAATTTGACTGATCACACCGGTTTGGGTAGTAAATGTCCGTCCACAATGGATCCACGTGAACACATGTGGTTAAGTTGTAAGAATGATCTTTTGTTGTACATTTATTTGTATTTGTCCTTTATTGAAGCTGTCTTGTTTTAGTGAGTACATCAGTGAATAATGAGAAGTGAAATTGGTCAGCTTTCCAAGAACAAAATTTCCAAATATGAAGTTGATAGTGAACTCTGCTGATAGTGAACACAGTAGGATGAGTGTTCAGTGTCTGGGCTCATCACCTGTAAAAGTGAGGCAAAGATTGGCCCCCTATTCCTCCATGCATCCAGGCCTACAAAATGTGATGGTGCTATCATATCATAGACCCATGGCGGGAAACTACTTCGGGACACATTTTAGTTTTACAAGAACTGAATCACAAGTGACAGAAAGCCTTCGTTAGCGCACAAACGACAAACAGATACTGACATAACTATATACAAAATATGACAGCTACTTAGCTGGTGTGCTTCAGCTGTCAGAAGAGGTGCAGAAATGAAACAATCCTCTAGTGCACAGATTTACCTTATAATTGGTCAGACTTACAAGAACATAATCACAAATTACTGAAAGCCTTTAGACTATCACTACAAAACCAGACAAAAGTGAAAGGAATATTCGTCAAGGAAGAATAGTGTACAATGCAGAACAGCCACTCTGTTTCCTTAATGACAAATACCCACAGGACCTCTGCATTCGAGTCTACACAGATGGGCCAGCACAAAATACTGTTCGAAATGGAGGAGCAGGAGTGTACATAGAATACCCAAATAATACTAGGGACACGGCCAGAGTACCAGCAGGAAAGTACCGCCAAACCATGAAGCAAAAATCCAGGCAATCAAGATAGCAACAGAGAAATTGCTAAATACTAACCATGGTACACAGCCTGTGGTGCTATTGGCAGATGCAAAATCAGTAACTTGAGGCGCTCCTGTCTGGGAAATTACCAGTACTATGGACACTATTACTGATTGAATATACACTAGGACACTAGAACTGATTGATTAACTAAGGAAGGAGCAAAGATGAACAACCTGATGTACCCATTACATACCACCAAAACAGAAGATTGATCAAATCAGTCAGAAAGCCACCAAATCTGCTGAAGATGACTACCACATTATGGATAGACCAGAACAAGTCATTATTCTGCGCCTCAGAACACGACACAATAGATTAGGCAATCACATGTATACAAAATTCAAGATGGGCGAATCAGCCATGTGCACATGTGGGTTGGTGCTGCAGACAGTAGATCACATACTCCAAAACTTTCCAAAATAGATATATCTAGGCAAACCTTCTGACCTGGAGAAACAACAGTGGAAGATAGACTATATTGACCACTGAGTAAACTAAAAAAGCTAAATTAATACAACAAACAGCATTGCAGTTACAGACACATTTCAAGTGAACCAAAGAAGAAGAACTTAACAGATTGCCTGCTGGGATCCACTGTAGGTGTTCCATGTAACAAATTTGGCACCCAAAAACCACTGTATTGGCTCGTCATAGACAGTGCATAAATTGTTCCACATCTTTTATTTTCGGCACTTTTTAGTGCTCGGTTAACTTAAAATTTAGAAACAGATAATTATCGTTTTTTTCTGTGTGTGCGAGATAGCTAGAATCCATTTGTAAAAGTTGAAATCTAGTTTTTATTAACGTTTTGAGTTTGTTTACAAATGGCAACGTCTTCGACTTTGCAACTGCATAGATTTTCATCAAATTAAGAGTTTGAAACAAATTTAGATTATAGTTATTCTGATTTAAAGGACTTTGTGATAGATTCTAAAACTAAGACCATGTGCAGTAGTCAGTTAGATTGTTTAGTAGTAATGAAAACAACACTAAAAGCGAAAGTTCATCATAATATGTCATAATATGAATGCACATGTCGAATTATGAATGCGCTAATGGGCCACATTTATGCCCCTAAATTTGTTTTGCCTATCACAAAGTATTTAAGGAGTAGTTAAATAATTAAATTTAAAAATAATAATTATAACTAAATATAAAATAGTATTTATATTGTTTCTCAGTACAAGCTGCCTTGTGTGCTCCGGACATTTTCCATTTTGTGTGAAAATTATGTGCTTCAAAATATTATGTTTTATTTGTGTTTTATTGGTGTCATGGAGCAGTTCTTGTGATATTTTTGAACACAAGTGGTGTGTGTAACATTATTCAGTAAATTAAACAGGATCAGCATAAGAGGATTATAAATACGTCTTGGTAAGTGAAATTTTTAAATAATTTTTACCTCTTTAATTTCAATTGTTATTACTAAACCTCTCATTATTGTCATAATATTTCTAACCTATCAATTAATTATTAACATTGTTATGTTCCCTGTGCAATCCTCTTTAATTTTATATATAATACAATATATCTGCTACCATTTTAACAATTTTTAAAAGCATTATTGTGACACACCCCTACTTCCCATTTTTCTGCCATGAATTTCTGTTTGGTCAGGACCACTTTTCTGTTTGGCAGGCAATCAGTTAAAACCTTCATCAGTGCTCAAACAAAAGACAGACACTAACACAATTATCTACAAAATATTAAAGCTACTTAGCTGATGTGCTTCAGCTGTCAGAAGAGGTACAGAAATGAAACAGTCCTCTAGTGCACAAATCTACCTCATAATTACAAGAACACAATCACAAATGACTGAAAGCCTTCATCGGCACACAAACAACAAGCAGACACTGACACAACTACTGTACATACAAATGATAAAATTCACCTAGCTCAGTGGTTCTCAACATTTTTTGGCCCATGCCCCCTTTACCATATGTTCAGAACATCATCCCCCCCCCCTTTAGAATTTCCTCCCTATAAATTCCCCCCCCCCTCCCCCAACCCTTACACAGTATGCATAAAAATGGGAATTCCTTACCGGTTGAGAACCACTGACTTAGCTGATGTACTCCTGTTGTCAGATTAAGGTACAGACAAGAAACATTCGTCGAGTTCACAAATCTACCTTACAATTAATTGGTCGGCCTTACAAGAACATAATCACAAATGACTGAAAGCCTTCATTAACACACAAACAGCAAGCAGACCTTGACACAACTACATACAAATGATAAAATTAAACTAGCTGATTGATGTACTTCAGTTGTCAGAGTAAGGTACCGAAAGGAAACAGTCGTCGAGTACACAAATCAAACTCCTGGTCTTTTAGTGTTTAGTTTTCTGTCTTACCAATGTAGTGGTCAAGCATTCAGTTCCTAGTAGGGAGTCTTCGTGGCGAAGTGGTCAAGCCGTTTAACTCGGGCTCCGAAGGTTGTGGGTTCGATTCCGGGCCGCGTCCTTCGGTTCACGAGTTAAATTTTTTTTCGGAGACTCCTAAGGGTCGTCGCTAGAGCTACGGAGTTCGTGCTTTGTGCGACGCTTTCCTCGCTGCGGAAAGAGACCGAGCCATATGGGATAAAGCCCGGTGCAATGAAGTCGACCCTATCGACTTTTAAGCGACTTTTTTTTTCAGTTCCTAGTAGTAATGGAATTGTTTCTAACCATTACGGCTTTGGTATTGTTTTCTTCGCTTCATGCTTGGCCTCGTGGCATGATCGAGATCAGAACACAGGGCTGATCCACACCTCTGGGACTCTGGTGATCTTGTGGGATGGCGAAACATGACTGCCCACCCTTATTAGCATTGCACATGATGATGATGATTGTCTTCTTCTGCCTTTCTGCTCCCAGTGGAGCATAGGCCCTCAACTAACTCGAGCCAAGCTTTTGGTAGATTTGTCCATGATTGGATTTTTCAGCTAAAGTTTTCTAGAGGGTGAAGTAGCCAGTCTCATGACAAGCTAGTTATCATTTGCGACATGCATGGTACGTTACAGTGTTACTTCTTTACTTTCCTTATGGTTTGTGTTAACAGACAGACACTTTGCATCTACCATGCTTAATACATAAGATATCAGAAATGTATCTATGAATATCTATGAAAGTAAAGATGGCCATCTTGAAACTGGCCACATGGTCACCCGATATGTCATTCTGACAGAGAAAATATGGGCGTAACAATATACATCCACTGTGCCTTAATCAAATGTTAAAAAAAAAAAAAAGAGATTAAAGGATCCTGTTACGCGCTTTGTGGGTATTTGGTGCTAGCTCTATTTTTATGGATCCCCATGCTTATCGGCATGGCATATGATGATGATAATGATTCGCTCCTGATATTGCAAACCTTTTGGTGCATTTACTTGTCATTCTCTTCTGATATTGCAAACCTATTGGTGCATTTACTCATTCTTTTGTAATATTGCAAACCTGTTGATTAATTTACTCATTATTCTCTTCTAATTATGCAAACCTATTGATTCATTTACTCACTATTCTCTTCTAATTATGCAAACCTTTTGATTAATTTACTCATCAATCTCTTCTAAATATGCAAACCTATTGATTCATTTACTCATCATTCTCTAATTATGCAAACCTTTTGATTAATTTACTCACCATTATCTTCTAATTATAGAAACCTTTTGATTAATTTACTTATCATTCTTTTCTAATTATGCAAACCTATTCATTCATTTACTCACTATTCTCTTCCAATTATGCAAACCTTTTGATTCATTTACTCATCATTCTCTTCTAATACTGCAAATGTATTGATTCATTTACTCATAATAATTCTCTTCTATTATTACAAACCTATTCATTAATTTAATAATTCTCTTCTAATATTACAAACCTACTCATTAATTTAAAGATGATAATTCTCTTCTATTATTGCAAACCTGTTGATTCATTTATTCATAATCGTTCTCTTCTAATATTGCAAACCTATTGATTCATGTACTCATAATCATTGTCTTCTAATATTGCAAACTCATTCTGTACATTTGGAACCATTGTATCCCCCCCCCCCCCACACACACACACACACACACACACACACACACCACCACCACCACGACCACCTCTTCTCTCTTCCCTCCCCACCACCACCACCACTTCACTGAGGTAAATGGAGGAAGAGAAGAAGAAGTGTCTTTTTATCTCCTACTCTAACAGGTGTCCTCCAGTTATTATACTTCACTGATACCTCATTTATGAAGTTAGTAGAAATGAAAGAGGAGAAAACCTGATAGAAGGGACAAAGGTAAATGATGTGTTGATTGGAAAAACCTGGTTTAAACAGCTGAAGAGATGACCGTACACATGGAAAACTACAGATGAGAAAATAAAAGATTTAGAAATGCACTGATGAATCTGAAGACAATGTGAGAAAAATACAAGGTAGACTGAAAAGAGGAGGGAAAAGGTTTACAAACTTAGATTTAACAAATATATTCTAAGGTCACTAGTGCTAAAAACATGAAGAAAATAAAAATGGTTGCACCAGATGAAAGTATGATGAAAGAATTTTTAGTCCTGGGGAATTTTGAATACAAATATTAACTAGTCCGTTTATACTTCTTAGTTTTTATATGAGCAGTATGAAGATGGTTTGGCAAGTAGGTTACCATTCAACAGCATACCACAACAAGCAATGATGTACAGACCAGATGGAAACAGAGGAAGAGGCAGACCACATAAATGTTGGATGGAGGGAATAGCAGAGTCCATGGGAATATCGATACATGAAGCCCATAATCGGGCACTCTCACGATGTTTATACTTCACCTCGACACTGCAAGGTACAAGAGGAACGAGATGAGATTCTTCTTCTTCTTCTTTCGTTCGCTTGAAATATGTCTATAACTGCAGTGCTGTCTATTGTATGAATTGAACTGTCTTTTTCAGTTCACACAGCGGTCCATAGAATTTTATCTTCCACTGTCGTCTCTCTAGGCCAGAAGGTTTGCCTAGATATGTTGTATTTTGGGCAGTCTTGGAGTATGTGCTCTGCTGTCTGCGACGCCAATCCACATGTACACATGGCTGTTTCACCAATCTTGAATTTTGTATACATGTGGTTGCATAATCTATTGTGCCCTGTTCTGAGGCGCAGAATAATGACTTGTTCTGGTCTATCCATAATGTGGTAGTCATCTTGAGCAGATTTGGTGGCTTTCTGACTGATTTGATCATTCTTTTCTTTTGGTGGTATGTTACAGGCACATCAGGCTGTTCTTCTTTGGCTCCTTCCTTAGCCAATTGATCAGCTCTGTCGTTCCCGGGTACTCCACAGTGGGATGGTATCCACTGTATGGTGACCTTATGCTGACTGCTAAGTTCAGAAAGTAGTGTCCTTAGTACTGGCAATTTCCCAGAGAGGAGCGCCTCGAGTACTGATTTTGCATCTGTCAATAGCACCACAGGTTGTGTACCATTGCTGGTATTTAGTAATTTCTCTGTTGCTATCTTGATTGCCTCAATTTCAGCATCGTAGTTATGGCAGTACTTTCCTGTCGGTACTCTAGCTGTGTCCCTGGTATTATTTGGGTATTTTATGTACACTCCCGCTCCTCCATTTCGAACAGCATTTTGTGCTGACCCATCTGTGTAGACTTGGATCCAGAGGTCCTGTGGGTATTCTTCATCAAGGAAGCTGAGAGTGGCTGTTCTGTGCTGCACACTGTTCTGATCTTCCTTGTCAAATATTCCTCACTTTTGTCTGGATTTGTAATGATAGTCTATGCTCATCTTTCCATGGAGTTTGCTCTGGAATAGTTGTCAGGGGGATACCAACTGTGGGCAGATCGGTGGTTTCTCTGCAGAGTTGTTTGGCCTGGTGGATAAAACTACTTCTTTTCAACCGCCCCATAGCTAGGTTTTCAAATCTGTTCTTCATAGGGTGGCCTGGCAAGCTGAGGAACTTTTCTGCTTGTATTAGCGTTTTCGTATCTCTGCGCTCACTCAGTGCTTGTGTCCTCCCCATCTTCTCCATTTCCACTATAGGGGTTGATCTCATCCCTCCTGTGGTGACTCTAAGTGCTTGATTTTGCACTTTGTCCAGCTCTTGTAGTGTGGTTTTTGCTGCCGAACACCATGCAGTTGACCCGTATTCCAGATGTGGTCGTATGCTCTGTTGATAAACTTTGCTAAGTATTTTCCCACTGGCTCCCCATGTGGTTCCACTTAGCTTTCTCAGGATGGCTATTTTCCTTCTGGCTTTTGCTACTGCTTTGTTGATGTGCTTTCTCCATGTCAGCCTGCCATCAAATGTTACTCCAAGGTATGTTGGTTCTTTATCTTCTCGTAGGGGTGTTCCATTTATCTGGATGGTCCCTGCCTTTTGTTTTGGAGAGAGGGTAAATAGGGTGGTGCTGCACTTGTCAGTGTTTATGCTGACACACCATCTATTTGCCCATGCAACAAATGTATCTACAGCTCTTTGTAGTAATCTGGTGGCCACTGATGCATGTTCATTTGTGCTCCATAGAACCAGGTCATCGGCATACATTGCGGCTTTAATTCCATGCGGTAGATTAGCAACGAGATCATTGATGAAGATTAGAAAGAGTGTGGGGGACAATACTCCACCCTGGGGAACTCCGTGACGCAGTAGTACTTTCTTGCTCTTTAGTCCGTCTATCTGTACTCGGACTCTTCTGTTGTGCAAGTATGCTTTCACCCATTTGTACATTCTTCCATTGACTTTGCAGTTTCTCAGTTTATTCATCAGACCTTCTTTCCAGACTTTGTCAAAGGCTTTCTTCAAATCTATCCATGCCGCAAGCACCAGCTTCATCTCTTGGAATGCATCCTCAATTTCTTGAGCGAGGTAGGTTGTCTGATCTTCCGTAGAGTAGCACTGCCTAAAGCCAGCCTGCTGTGGCACAAGGATGTTTTTACTTTCAATGTACCACTGCAGTCTGTGATTGATGATGCGTTCCAGTGTTTTGCAGAGACAGCTGGTGAGGCTAATTGGTCTGTAGCTAGAGGCAATGGAACTATCTTTCCCTGATTTTAGGAGGGGTATCATGATTGCTTCTCTCCAGGCTTGTGGAACACTGCCTAAGGTCCAACTGTTATTGAAGATCTGCAACAGCTTTGCTTTGGCCTCTGTTCCTAGGTTCCTGATCATTTCATTGGAGATACCATCAGCTCCTGGTGACTTTCTCATTTTCAGTTTTGATATGGCTAGCTCCAGTTCGCTGATTGTGATGGGTGCCTCCAGAACCTCATGTACTGAAGAAGTATTTAGACTGCCACACTTCATACCACAGGCATGTCGGTTACACAAGCCTCCCAGGGGCATGAAATGGAATATTGCTTGGATAGCAAATCCATTATGTGGAAAGTCCGAATCGAAAGCTCACTGTGTGGGCTTCATAAAAGGTGGAAAAAGTGTCCTAGTGGCACAAAATGGAATATTGCTTGGATAGCAAATCCATTACGTGGAAAGTCCGAATCGAAAGCTCACTGTGTGGATGTCATCTGCAAACTGCATTCTTCTGGCTTCTGGAAGAACAGCCTATGGTGAACGGAAGGCCCAATATACGGAAGTGAGGCTAAGCAGCCATGTGCAGGACGTGACGATTCCTTGGGTGAGCCCAGTACCAGAGTGCTGTGTGATGGCTCTGCAATTATGGAAGCCTCCTTGGATGGCGGGGAATGCCCATGGTCTGCCCCTGCCTTCCCTTGAGGGCCGACCAGGATGCCTTTGGCTGTTCTATATGGGCCAGCTGGGATGGGAGATAACACCACAACAGTGAGAGTCTAACGTCCTAAGAAACCCCCCGGGAAGGTTAACCCGGTCAACAAATGCCCGCAGAAGTCGGATGTGTCGGCCTAACGGCGCAAGAGCGCAGCTCTGCTGTAAACAGGCACAACGCAATCACGTCCGAAAAAAAACTCCGGATGAACGAAGAAGAAGAAGAAGAAGAACCTCATGTACTATTTCCTCTTGGTACTGTTTCTCGCGCTGCCTGTAGTATGCATTTCCCAAACTCTTTAACTACTTTATGTCTTTCTCAGTGTTCAGGTTTCTAACCAGTATGCTGGTGCGATGCTTGTACACTGCCCAGTCTGCTTTCTTGTAGTTCCACCTCGAGAGGGTGCTGCTTTCACTTACATGCTCATTTTCTACAGTTAGAAAGACTGGTCGATGGTCACTGCCACCTAGTTGTTTCCCAACAATTCGTGTAATGTTCCACTCCAGGTCTGGTGAATGAAAAGCCAGGTCAGGTGTAGTTGTAGAGTGCCATGATCTCGAGTAGAAAGTATGTGGGTCGGATGGCTTGTTAACCAAGATGAATCTATTCTCATCCTGCCAGTCTTCCAGTCTCTCTCCTCTCTGGTCCATGTGATCATAGCCCCAACTCTGCGAGTGGCTGTTGAAATCGCCGCACACAATCATTTTTTCTGTTAATGGTAGTGTGTCCAGTGCCTGTGGACGGTCACTTGGACAGTAGTAATTGATCAGATGTAGGTCTGTATAGCCTGTTTTAAGTTTAAGTGTCTGATACTCAGCCCCTTCCATATAGACTTCGATTTGGGAAGCAGTGATGTTATTTTTTACAAGGGTAAGTATCCCACCTTTTCGCCTGTCCTTTCGGTCAGATCGGTAACACTGGTAGCCTCTGATTTTGAAGGCTATATTTTCGTTGAGGTGAGTTTCTTGCAAGCAACATATGCTTACTTTTTCTTTGTCCAGGATGTTTTCTAATTCTACTTTTTTGTTGCTGACTCCCTCCGCATTCCAGTGCATTATTTTAAGTCTTAGTTTAGTATGGCCTGCTGTTCTATTCTCATGTCCCCTGGCTCCACAGGACATCTGAGAAGGACCTCCAGTAGTTGGGGTTGGACCCTTTCGAGACATAGGGCCCGGCACTGCACCTGCCTGGGGGTCCAAAGCAGGGCGAGCACCATAACGTTTAGCAGCAGTCGACATATTCCATTTTGCATAATTGCGTGGCATCCTGATTTCTGTGGTGCGCCTCCTGGCTGGTTGCCTCCGTCTTCAGCACCTTTCCTTTGCTAGAGCAGACTGTGGTCTCACTCGAGCTTAGATGTGTACACACGCACACACGTGTCTGCACATGCATGTATGTGTATACACATCTAGAGCACACTGGTTATTTTCCGGCGCCAGATACTCGCCGTCGCCCCTTCTCCTGTTAGTTAAAACAGTTCCGCCACGTGAAGGCCAGGAGTTGGACTTTTGCTGCAGAGGTTATGTATTCACAAGCCATTGGGGTATTTAAGCAATGTTGGGCGCTCACCCCAACACTGCGCCCCGGCTACATACAGCAATTTGGAACCACGAGATGAGATGAGATGAATATTAACTAAACTGTTGTATGATATTTACAACAATGGATGTTGTTGTGTTGTTTGTCCATCAAATTGATGAATTCCAAAAGCATTCAGAAAGATTTTCAGAGTGTCTTTAAAGCGTTTCCTCTGGCCACCTTGGGAGCATTTACCACAATGCAGTTCGCTGTAAGAAAAATTCGTTTAGGGAGCCTGTGATCTGGCATGCGAGTCAAGTGACCAGCCCAGCGAATCTGATTCTTCATTAGTAGAGTGTGGATACTGGGCATGGAAGCTCTTTCTAGGACTTCAGTGTCTGGGATCTTGTCTTGCCATTTAATCTTCAGTAGTTTCCTTAGGCAGACTGTGTGGAAGTGGTTTAATTTCCTAGCGTGTCGCTGATAAACAGTCCAGGTTACAACAATGGATACAAACCAAGTGACAGCTGAAATCTATTTATAGATTTACCCAAGAAATCATGAGCAATCAGATGAAAAAAAATTGTGTACAACAAACCTTATAGACCATGTCACTAAACTTCTAATCAGAATTATAATGCGAAGAACAAGAAGGAAAATGATGATGTTGAACAACTGTATGGATTTGTAGAAGAGGAGAAACAAGTAATACAATATACACATTCCAAACAGTATTAGAGAGTTCAGTTGAGACACAGAAAGACTAATATTTGTGTTTTATAGATTACCCCAAAGCGTATCATAAAGTGAAACATGATAAAATGGTCAAAATGTTGGAATATATGAAAATTGATGAGTTATGTATCAGAATAATAAAAGCATATTTACTAAAATCAAATAGCGATAAATAAAATAGGAAATAAAGTGGGCAGTTATGAACAGATAAAGTAGGAGTAAGGCAGGTATGTGTTTCACTGGATCTCTTCTGTCTCTATAGCAAGAAATAATGAGAGAGATCAAAGATAGGCCATGGATACAAATTGAAGAGTATAATATAAACAACCTTCATTCGGCTGTTTGACAGTTTTGATAGCTGAAAATGCAAAAGATCTGCAACAGCTGTTGGACACTACTAATGGAACAATGACTCCATGAATAACAATAACAGATTAACAGCAGTAATTAAAGCATTAGTAGGAGACTTGTGGCAGCAACAGTAGTATTACGTTGATAGTGGTAATCTGCACATACACGTGCATGCACCCACAGGCTAATCACTTTTGTCTCTTGTTTTCGATTAGATTATGTGTTATCTAGTATTCGTCATGTGTCATATCATGTCACTGATATATCTGTAATACATATCATGTGCCAGTTTGATGATAAGCATAGCAAATGAGATCAGAGTCCTTGACATACGCGTACACAAGCAGTAATTTTAATTGGGGGTTTATTTAGGTTTTATTATTTCGCATTGATGTAATGGTGTTACTTTTCCTCTGGAGTAAACTAGGCAGTCTGAGAAATGGATCATGCTGCATTGGTAACAATGGTCTCTATAATTCAGCCCAGGCTTTGTGTATTGAAAGGGGTTAACACCATCCCTGGTCCTTGCCATGGGTTGTAGTTATTATGCCTTTTTTTTTGAAGCAAAGTGTAACAATTGTCTGTCAAGACGACAAGGTGCCCATATTAATCCACATATTAATTCCGTTATACCAGGGGATTTTTGGTGCTGCAGCGCACCATACATTCTATCTGGCTTATTCTTCCATATAATTCTATCTGGCTTATTCTTCCATGGATTCTGGCTTATTCTTCCATAGATTCTATCTGGCTTATTCTTCCATAGATTCCATCTGGCTTATTCTTCCATAGATTCCATCTGGCTTATTCTTCCATAGATTCCATCTGGCTTATTCTTCCATAGATTCTGGCTTATTCTTCCATGGATTCTATCTGGCTTATTCTTCCATAGATGCTATCTGGCTTATTCTTCCATGGATTCTATATGGCTTATTCTTCCATAGATTTGTGTCCTGGTAACGTTTGAGCGGAGAATATCGTAATTTCGTTATTCAATAGTTTGATGCATTTTCAGTGGGTTGTTATGTTATATTGTTTCAAAGTCTGCACTGATTAGATAGGTCCCTCATTTGTAGGGTGGTTGTCACAGCACATTGATTATGATGATGATAAAGAATTAACGCCGCTGCACTTAGAACATGTCTGTAAGTGCTTACCTCCTATAGCAGACATTGAAGGAAGTGGCTTCTGGTTGATCTTTTGCACACTGGTTGGTAACACGTGGAAACTGTGCTCATCTGCTGTCATTGCGATGTTTTCATACTCGATTTCCATCTCCATCAGCGGCTGTCTACACATTTTATCCAGAGTTTTATCACTGTGTCCCAAGCTGTCGCTTACTACTTGCTGTATATCCCGAATGTTGCGAGTACCTTGGAATGCCAGAGTAATAACAAGGATTGTCTGGAAGAGGCTAATGAAAGTAGAGCATTACATACAGGTGTAAAAAAAAAAAAAAGAGATAAAAGTATTCTTTGGTAATGTTATGAGAATGGAAGCATTGGAAAATATAGTGACGACCGAACAGATCAGTGATGAAAGAGGCAGGGATCTAATGAGGTAAATGCTGCTGGAAGGCCTATACATGGTGTTGGAAGGCATGGAGGAATAACATCAGTGGACTAATCCAGCACTCCAGGAACCGATATATGTGGAGATAAAATGAAACGTCTACGCCGCTCGACAAGACACGTGATGATGATGGGTATATTCCCACTACCTGTCTATGATATCTCAATTAAAGGAAGCATTAAAGTCCTTACAACAGCTCAACAGCTGTCTGGTTTCTTGGGAAATTGGACAAATGCGTCGATTTCCATTAACCGAAGCAGAATATCTTAGTTTCAATATAAATGTGCTTGTGTCATATTATTCTGTACCATTAAACGCCCCGAATCATTCAGTCGTTATTTTCAATACCCAAGAACAATTTTTACTTATATAAATGACATGACATCATAGAAATTGACTCATCGCCAAACTAGATAAACCAATCGCCCACAAACTGAAAGTAGGTTGCTCGTGGGAGAAATTCCCGGTAATGCAGGCTACAACAGACGATAGCCTAGGCAAATGCTTTTATTTAAGACAGGTTTATTCAGCAGCGCGAGACTTGTTATTTCGGTTGTTGCAACCGTGGTGTCTCAATAAAGTACAATGTAGAGTTGGATAAAAATAGTAATTCGTAAAGAATAACAGCTCACGGCTTTAGAATGATTGTAGTGTTTGTTCGACGATAACTTCCTGTTTCATTTTGAGCGAGCAAAAATAGCACTTCGGTAAGTATGTGAGCGTTGTGTTGTGTCAAATTATTGCCTAGACTAAATAGGAGAATTGTAAATGATTTTGACACACAGGGTTGTTAGGGCAGGATGTAGGGCACCGAAATACACACATTCCTTTGTATGTGACGTTATCGTTTGGAATGCCTCTGTGCAAACATCGTTGAAGCATTTTTCTTCCTTTCATCTCCCAGTGAAACATAGGCCCTTAACCAGCTCACGCCAAGCAAGCCCTTTAGTTTTAGTCTTTAGTTTAGTAGACTTGCTCACGATTGGGTGCATTTTGCAGTTAAAGTTTTCTACGGGCTGAGATAGCCAGTTTCACGCCAGCCCTCTTTATTCCTCTCTTACTGTCCATGATAGATTACAGTGAAACAATTATTTACTTCCCGAATGGGCCCCGATAAGACGGGCGTCATCCAAATATGAACTATGGCTAATTGTTGGCATTTTCCTATTCAGCAATTTGCTATTTCATGCCTAATTTAATTAAATAATTAAATAGTTCTAACCGCCGCTTCTCGCAATATGCTTATCCAATTCCAACTCTAAAATGTCAATGTATAGTTGTTTATTCGTCTCCTTAGCCAGTATTTCTGTGTACTATGGGGGGGGGGGGGTGTGTCCAGGGTCTACGTAGTCGATAGAGACTGCGCAGAAATATAACGGTCTGACGGAGTATCGCCTGTGTTCGTCGTCCGCTAACAGAAATAGATAGTTTAGTTTAGTCGATGGATCAACATCACGGCACACGGGTGTAACCCATAAGTGCTCCGCTCTACTCCTAACTCAAACCTAAGTCTGGAGAAACTCAGCTCAGTGCACGAACTCCGTAGACTGGCAAGGATCCTGAAATACTTTGGGTAGATTTTTAACTCGAAATTTAGCCCGGGCAGCGCCGTTAGGCTACTCTTTTTCGATTTCCAACTGCCAAGGGATTTTTTACGTGCGCAACAATACACACGGGCGTCCGATCTCACTACCCAGAGACCAGGGGAAATTTTGTTACTAGAAATCCACATGAAAAACGTCCCGGTCCTCACCGGGGCTTGAACCCGCCCGGGACCTCCAGCACTCGAGACGGACACCATACATCGAGATCACGCAGCCCCCCTCCCAGATAGAAAAAGACCACCTACCTATCCCTCCGTGCGTTCAAGCCTACATGTGATGGCGCTCTCACGTCACAGACCCGAAGTAGATTTCTGCTTCGGGGTTTGTGATTATGTTAATGAGGGAAGTACGGGATTTCCCTAAATTTGCGCGTAGACGCGAATGGGCTGGAATCCGATGGCAAATTTTATCGGTTGTTTTGCGTGTTTTCTGTACATCTACTTCACATCTCTCGTCTCCATTAAGTGCCAATCAACGCTTAAACGTGTATTAATATATGAGAGCCTCGGATGTGCGGTTGTTTGTACGCTTGCTTACCAAGACAGCGATCTGTGCTCAATTTCCAGCTGTGACAGGGTTATTTTTGCTAGCCAGCACGGCAGTGTGATCGACCCGGCTTCACAAAAGAGGTAGAACAAGTGAAGGGTTCTTTAAAGCTCTTTCATGCATATAAGGTATATGGTGCTGACACCCTGTAGTTTAGAAACAAATCCACACGCGATGCGATGATGTCAGTATCACCCCGGACAGGGCGGTGCGGTTGATGTTCAGAATATGATGCAAGTCTTCGAAATGCCGCCCCTGAATGGTTCAAATTGTATTTTGATTTCTCTGCTTATGCCACCCCTTTATGGTGCCGTCTGATGCGACCGCCTCTCTGTATCATTGCACGGCACGACCTTGACTCCAGTCTGTATCATAGCACGGCACGGCCCTGACTCTGGTCTGTATCATAGCACGGCACGGCCCTGACTCCAGTCTGTATCATAGCACGACACTGCCCTGACTCCAGTCTGTATCATAGCACGGCACGGCCCTGACTCCAGTCTGTATCATAGCACGGCACGGCCCTGACTCTGGTCTGTATCATAGCACGGCACGGCCCTGACTCCAGTCTCTATCATAGCACGGCATTGCCCTGACTCCAGTCTGTATCATAGCACGGCACGGCCCTGACTCTGGTCTGTATCATAGCACGGCACGGCCCTGGCTCCAGTCTGTATCATAGCACGGCACGGCCCTGACTCCAGTCTGTATCATAGCACGGCACTGCCCTGACTCCAGTCTGTATCATAGCACGGCACTGCCCTGACTCCAGTCTGTATCATAGCACGGCACGGCCCTGACTCCAGTCTGTATCATAGCACGGCACGGCCCTGACTCCAGTCTGTATCATAGCACGGCCCGGCCCTGACTCCAGTCTGTATCATAGCACGGCACGGCCCTGACTCCAGTCTGTATCATAGCACGGCACTGCCCTGACTCCAGTCTGTATCATAGCACGGCACTGCCCTGACTCCAGTCTGTATCATAGCACGGCACTGCCCTGACACCATTCTGTATCATAGCACGGCACGGTCCTGACTCCAGTCTGTATCATAGCACTGCTCTGACTCCAGTCTGTATCATAGCACGGCCCTGACTCCAGTATGTATCATAGCACGGCTCTGACTCCAGTCTGTATCATAGCACGGCCCTGACTCCAGTCTGTATCATAGCACGGCCCTGACTCCAGTCTGTATCATAGCACGGCCCCGACTCCAGTATGTATCATAGCACGACCCCGACTCCAGTCTGTATCATAGCACGGCCCTGACTGCAGTCTGTATCATAGCACGGCACTGCCCTGACTCCAGTCTGTATCATAGCATGGCACTGCCCTGACTCCAGTCTGTATCATAGCACGGCCCTGACTCCAGTCTGTATCATAGCACGGCCCTGACTCCAGTCTGTATCATAGCACGGCCCCGACTCCAGTCTGTATCATAGCACGGCCCCGACTCCAGTATGTATCATAGCACGGCTCTGACTCCAGTCTGTATCATAGCACGGCCCTGACTCCAGTCTGTATCATAGCACGGCCCTGACTCCAGTCTGTATCATAGCACGGCCCCGACTCCAGTATGTATCATAGCACGACCCCGACTCCAGTCTGTATCATAGCACGGCCCTGACTGCAGTCTGTATCATAGCACGGCACTGCCCTGACTCCAGTCTGTATCATAGCATGGCACTGCCCTGACTCCAGTCTGTATCATAGCACGGCCCTGACTCCAGTCTGTATCATAGCACGGCCCTGACTCCAGTCTGTATCATAGCACGGCCCCGACTCCAGTCTGTATCATAGCACGGCCCCGACTCCAGTCTGTATCATAGCACGGCACGGCTCCGACTCCAGTCTGTATCATAGCACGGCACGGCTCCGACTCCAGTCTGTATCATAGCACGGCCCTGACTCGTCTGTACCATAGCACGGCCCTGACTCCAGTCTGTATCATAGCACGGCCCTGACTCCAGTCTGTATCATAGCACGGCCCTGACTCCAGTCTGTATCATAGCATGGCCCTGACTCCAGTCTGTATCATAGCACGGCCCTGACTCCAGTCTGTATCATAGCACGACACGGCCCCGACTCCAGTCTGTATCATAGCACGGCCCTGACTCCAGTCTGTATCATAGCACGGCCCTGACTCCAGTCTGTATCATAGCACGGCCCTGACTCCAGTCTGTATCATAGCACGGCCCTGACTCCAGTCTGTATCATAGCACGGCACGGCCCTGACTCCAGTCTGTATCATAGCACGGCACGGCCATGACTCCAGTCTGTATCTTAGCACGGCCCTGATTCCAGTCTGTATTATAGCACGGAACGACCCTGACTCTGGTCGCCTTTACTTCCCAGGATATTTCTGGTATCCATCTTACTGAGTCGGCCTGGGAGCCGAGGTGATTAAAAATGAATTCGCCTCTATGAGGATTTGAACACATGACGACCGGGCCGCCACTGCGCTATCTCGGTCCGCCGTAAAACAATCAATCTGTCAGGTGCCGTCTCCACAATGAAGGTTGGCTGCAATGGATCTCCAACACCCTCGCCCTGACTACATTCGGTCAGGCTGATTGTTCACCCATCCTCTTGATGTTATCTTCCCTCTTTTATCGTTGCCTACCTCTTGCTCACTTGCTCTCACTCAACCTTGTCTCCCCAGTATAGTTTTTATGTTTTTTTTTTTTTTTGCATATTCCTTACAGGACGTTGCAGTCAACATCAGCATTTTTTAGCTAGGCAAGATTACGCTCAGTAGTTTGTCATTGCTTTCTGAGTGATCGGCTCACATACCTCATAAGTTACCAACGTGGCGAGAACCGCTACCGATTCTCGCGCAGGTTTCGTTACTCACAAGAATATACGGGATTACAGAGAAAGACGTTAACCTCTAGGCCATGGAGACCAGTTTTTTATAAGAGTATCTTGGCCGAAATATTTCACTTGCCTCTTTATTTCTTTCATCAACTCTCTCTTCATTCCCAGATTTTCTAGAACCTCTGCATAAACTACTGAACGTAAAACTTGCCCAAAAATGACGAACAGAAAAAATGCTGGGGTTGACTGCTACGTCCTGTGAAGGACATGCAACTGAAAAAAAAATCTCTCTAGATGTTAATACTCATTTCATGCCGTCGAAAGCAATTTGGGCCATTCCTATTATCTTTTTGATTTCTATTTCACTTCTGCCATCATCTGTTATTAAATGTCCAAGATAAGAGAAAATTGTTACCCCCATTAAAATATGCAGGCTTAATAACATAGGCACCGGGTAATTTTAGGGAGAACAGGTGATGAAGAAAGGCACTGGATACACTCACATAAAGTCATAGCCTGGGCTTAGAGTATGTAAACCTCACACGCCAACGGCAGTATTTGCCTCGGGACTACCTGCACTCGTTCTTTATCAGTGCAGTACGTGAGGACAAAAGACGATAATGTATCAGACAGTTCACATACGATAGTGTATCGGACAGTTCACACACATACACTGTTAATTGCAGTGTCATTTATGTGCGACGTCTTCCTCTTCTTCTGCTCTTTATCCTCCATTGGGGCGTAATCCCCCAGCTAACGCATTCCAGACTCATATTTTGTGTTGTCGTACCGCTTATCTCAGTATACATAAACGATGGAGCAGGGAATAACAGAGTCCATGGGAATATCGATACATGAAGCCCATAAGCGGGCACTCTCCCGCTGTTTATACTTCACCTCGACACCTCAAGGTACAAGAGGAACATGATGAGAGGAGATACCGCTTATCCATGTCTCTACCTTCCTCCCTCTCCCCCATATTAGTCACCCGCCTCTATCTCGTCTCCGTGTATTAATAAATGTTGCATGTCCTTTGCATTACTTTGCGATCGACCCCAGGTTGATTTCCCACTATATAAGCCTATAATATATCATTCCTTCTACCACATTTTCTATCTTTAATCAGTGATCAAGACTCCTTGTGGCTTACTCCGCATCTCACCATTCCTCTTAATGAAGAGTCAGTCATCTTTTCACTTGGTTGGCTGATGTCTTCTTTAAGAAAAACGATTTGTAGACTTGTTCATGGTTGGTTGAATTTTATTGCTACAGTTTTCGCCAGTCCCAACCCAATCCTCCCTAGTCGCCTCATTCGACACGTATAGGTAGGTTACAGTGTTACTATTCTTGCTTCCGTCAGGAGCTCGGTGATACGCGGGCGATGTATCTTCTTTTTATTACCGGTGCCTTCTGCTGAGTTGATTTTTATACCAAACAACTCGCAATATATTAATCAGTTGTTTAAACTAAACTCACATTAGCTCATTCAGTACAGAAGGTTTCGTTAAAAAATCTTCATTTAAAAAATTAATTAAATCTACAAAAACAAACTACATCTCATCAGGTGCACACTGCAGAGTTATATATCGTATGAAGTGAATAAATTAATAATACTTAAGCTGAAATAATTAAAACACATAGCCACAGGTAGTTACATGCATTGTTCTAATGTGAAACATCTGTTATCCCCCTAGGTAATTTCAAATTTACAAATATGTCTTTATGTTTGCACAAAACCGAATGAATCCGCCTAATTGCTAACGCCTCATTATATTTGAACAATCGTTTATTGTTCCTCGGATACAGTATACAAAAGCTCTTTCTTTGTTCACGCTATGAACGCATATTAATTATTAAGTGTTGAGAAATCTGCAATGATGGTGAATTACAGCCTTTGGACTGCACAGTGATTCCTGAAAGCTGATTAACTCTTTTTTTTTCCCCACTCACATGGGTATATGTTCGGCTAGTTGATTTGCTAATTGCCTTTCTCTTCTACCTATGTAATTTGCCTGGTACTCAAACTGTAATTAATAAATGCAGCTTGATTTGGTGTACGAATACAATGATTCTTTTACAGATGGAGTAGGTATAGTTTTATACTAACAGAAAGAGTTCGTTATAAATTATAAAATTTCCGTGGGGATAACAGATGTTCCACATTCGAACAATACCTGTGACTGTGTTTTAATTGTTTCAGTTGAAGTATTATTCTCTTCATATGATATATAACTCTCCTGACGGGATGCAGCGAATTATGTTGGGCAATAAATCATTATTATTTGTGGCTTCTGTGTTGAAAACAAATTACTTTACAACACACGTATTGGGGAAATAAAGAGAAAGGACATTGCCATTGAAGCAGACAGATGTTTTTAGTTTGAGCTGATCAAATGTAAAAAACAATTCTTCTGGCGCGATGATGGGACACACGGGAAAGAGCAATCACACGTTTGGGGGGTGGGGCTTAGGGAGTTAATGTTATGTAATCGCTGCATACAAAGAAGTAACTGAACATGTGAACATAGACTACAGCCAAACGTTAGAGACACATCTTGCCTCGTTCTATATAAGGTCACTGACTACATTTTTAAGTGTCAACGAGGAAACGTCACAATTTATCTTGAATTCCTGCACATAAAGACACTTATTTTGAACACTCATCTCATCTCATCATGTTCCTCTTGTACCTTGCGGTGTCGAGGTGAAGTATAAACACCGTGAGAGTGCCCGATTATGGGCTTCATGTATCAATATTCCCATGGACTCTGTTATTCCCTCCGTCCAACGTTTACGTGGTCGGCCTCTTCCTCTGTTTCCATCTGGTCTGTGCATCATTGTTGTGGTATGCTGTTGGATGGTAACAGTGACTACCAGAAAACAATAATATATCGTGAATTTATTTACACTTTTAAAAGTAAGTAAAGGCCTTCGTGTGAGATACGATGCATAAGAAACGCAGCTAAAAGAAGAAGATAAAGAGAGACAAATGAGGTTTTGGGGATTTCATAGAACACCGAAGAATTATATGGTACATGATGTGATGATGTCACTTGCTGCTGTAAGCAATATCTGCCACGGGCTCTCAATTCCCCGTTGCCAAGTTTAACCCACAGAAGTTTCCGTGTTGCCAGTGTGTTCTTTGAGATGTGTAGCCTTTGTGGTTTCGTTTTCATTTTGCCCGCTATGTAACCGTTAGTGTAGTATTTGTAGTTTTGGTTTCGAATTCGCGTTGTTTTCAATTTAGACCAGTCATAGCTTGTGCACACTTCCCCTGTTGTTGGGTTAGTTGTTTGGTTGACACTCCCATGGACTACTGGGTTAAATCTTACACGCGTTGACGTCCATTTTGTCTGGGCCCCGAAATGGTCTTGCTTCTGTCGGAGTGAAATTGGTGTAGGCTTTCCCCTCGACCTGGTGCTGAAGTATCGTATCCACGGAGAGCGCTGTAGAGCTTTGCTGTCCTCTCCCAGCTCGGAAACCAGTGGGGTCTGCCTGGTCGATACCAGAACTTCACATCTCGAATAGTCAAGGCCATCCTTGGACGTTAGCCAGATTCATCATCATGTGCCGTGCCGATACACATGGACGGTCATGGTTCTTCATCTCACGCGATTGCCACCAGAGTATTGAGCCAGGTCTGTGCTCTTCACACGATTATGCCATATGGCCAAGTCAGGTATTTATTTCTCTGCCTTCCCTTTCCTATTTTCCCATCAGTTATGCCAATGGTCACCAAGTTATTCTAGTTTATTTCTCCTCATAACGTACCCCCAATAAATCTCGACTGACTATGTCTAATTTCGCTGATAAAATTATGGTTTTCATTCCTGTTTATTGGAGAACTGCCTCATACGGGTCTTTGTCCGTCAGTGATATTATTTGCATTTTCCTTAGAAACCACATATCCATTGCCATCGTATGTTTCTCGTCTTTTTGCCGACGGCACGCAGGTTGTGGAAAGGCCACACCACTGAGAGGTGCCCTACGGTAATGAATGATTTGAGTGAGACCTGACCATTGTCTTGCAACCCCCGCTACAATACTGTGTTTGTATGTGGAACACACCGTGTGTGTTATCACACACTGAGATAACCTGATAATAGTATAAATACCCCGGGAAGGTTAACCCGGTCAATAAATGCCCGCAGAAGTCGGATGTGTCGGCCTAACGGCGCAAGATCACAGCTCTGCTGTAAACAGGCACAACGCAATAACTTCAGAAGAAACTCTCAGGATGAACCTCCCAGGATGAACGCAGAAGAAGGTGTATAAATAGAATGTTTGTTCTCTCTCTCTTCCCCCCCCCCCCCCCGCTCCCATTTCTGCTTCTTTTTCGGACCTTCCCCTACTTCTGTCTCGTGCGCCTCTTTCCTTCTTTACCGTCAACTAACATTTGCAATTGGTATAGAGTGGTCAGGCCCGGGTTAATTGACAATGTGTATGTTAACATATGGTTGATTATCTTATGCTTGCCGATATTAATGGCAGGTGGAAAAAACCTGTCATGCAGGAAAGATACGGGCACCCACGCATATACAGTTCTGCTCAATAGCGCATTCTTTTGTATGCAAAAGTAACAGACTTTATCCATTAAATCCAATGAATTCAGTATCTGTTGTCGATATTTTCAAGCTAGCATTTGTCACTGGTAACTTTTACCAAGGCTTTTCGTTTCGTTGTGACCTGGTTATAATTTTGAAATATTCCCTGCGTGATGTATTCCTTTATAAGAGACGTTAATTTTAATCCGTTCGTGCCGCACCGCGCGTAATTGCGCACGTTGAACATAATTATGTCATAGCCATGTGATAAGTACTGACCAATGAATAAAAGAGCAAGTACTTATCGTCCCATGATGCATAGGTTCTGTTTCTGACCGTTGAGAAAATGGCCGGGTTGATCCAAAATCCGCCCAAAAGAAGCTCAAAGAGCGGTGATTCAGTTTCTTTCATTTGAAGGATGTCGACCAGTTGACATTCATCGAATAATGCAGGCAGCGTACGGTAACAAATGTGTGTCGAAAGAAGAAACCATCGCCAAAATCGATGCAGCAGTACAGATGAACCGTTGTCGAAGCATACGTTCGCTAGCAAAATAATTTGATGTGTCAATTGAGACAATTCAAAAGGTCGTTCGTAAGAAACTGCAATATCGGAAGGTGTGTTCACAGTGGTCACCGCGGATGTTGACCCACCACCAAAAAGAGGAACGCACGGGATGGTGTTTGAACCACTTACTGCGTTACAGAGTGGAGAGTGATGAATTTCTCTTCTGCATAGTGGCAGGCGATGAATCATGGTGTCATCACTTTGAGCCGAGCAGCAAAAGAGAGAGAGAGAGAGCATGCAATGGAAGCATGCTGGATCACCAAAAACCAAAAAATTCAAGTTACAGATTTCCGCTGGTAAGGTTATGCTGAGCGAATTTTTTGTCCATGAAGGGCTATTGTTGGCCGACTTTAAAGAACCTGGTGTCAACATCAAATCTACCCACTACTTGCAAACACTAGACAAGCTGCAAAAAGCCATCAAGAATAAACGACCCGGCATGCGTTCTTGCGGTGTGATTTTGTTGCACGATAATGCTCGTCCGCATGTGGCAAAGATTGTGCAGGAAGCATTAGCTTGGAAGAAGTGGGAAATTCTGCAACATCCAGCCTATAGTCCTGATTTGTCACCATGTGATTTTCATTTGTTCGGACCTCTAAAAAAATCTCTCATGGGTCAACGATTTCACACGGGTGCAGACGTAATGAACACGGTAAACACTTGGTTCAGTGAGCAACCACAACCCTTTTTTGCGGACGTCATTCACCGAATGCCTAAGCAATGGGATGCTTGCCTGAATGCCTACAGCGACTTCTTCTGACCAACCCATGGTGCATAATTCATTCAAAATGAATGCTTTGTTTAATTATACCACACCTGTTAATGTTTCTTTCATGCTTTTGTTAAAAAAAAAAAAAAAGCCATTGGAACGGGTTTCAAATGAACGCCCCTAATAGTTTAGAACAGCAAGTAAATAACAGATTCAGAAATTACGACAGGTTGCCTTCACTGCATATCGAACCATTCAGTCCATAAGTGCCCGGGCCCCTTCCTTGGTATCCCTCAGCGTGTAGCGGTCGACGACACCAGTTTTCTGTTTGACTGTTCCTCTTTGGTGGCGACCCCCACCCCCAATTACTCAGTGCCGTTGGGGAGGCGGGCCGATGAAACGAATCAAGATGCAAAAGCCATCGCGGTGGCGGGCCGATGAAACGAATCAAGATGCAAAAGCCATCGCGGTGGCGGGCCGATGAAACGAATCAAGATGCAAAAGCCATCGCGGAGGCGGGCCGATGAAACGAATCAAGATACGACTACGAATGCCGTCGGGGAGGCAGGCCGATGAAACGAATTAAGACCAAATGCGAATCTGCAGCCTTGACCAGACTGCAAGAACATCGAATGAAAAGGGGTGAATTGCTCAGTATAAAAGAGTAGTAAATAGCTCAGTGTAAAACAGTAGCAAATAACTCCAGTATAAAAAAAATAGCCAAGTCTCCGAGAACACTGAACGACATAGGCCGAAATCGAACAGCCTTCGGAGCGCTATGCCGACAGCGTAACTTTACGAGGACGTTGATAGTGCTGTGGGCGGCAAATAGCCCTTTTGTACAGTACTAGATGTTTGTCGAAACCCAACTGGTTTCAGATTAAGCTGGTTAGTGGTTGAAGTTTGTATTTGCTGAAGCTGGTAATTCCACAGTAGGCAGTGATGTAGAGGGCTGAATTGATGTGACTTCACATGAACAGTATCACGGATTTTGTGGTGAGGCGACCCGCTCCCCGCCCCCGCCGCTTAAATCCTTCTCAGGGAAAGAACCTATGCCGAGTTGATAGATTGTATGAATCGAGAATTGTATGAGGGAAGAGGAAAGGTGTCCTAGCTACGTGCGCAACTCGGCTATGACACCCGGTAAAGCAAACGTATATATCTTTTTTGGGCGTCCAAATAAAAACACCAAATATGACGGTAAGCTCGTCGGATGGAAAAACATTCACAGATACAGTGTTTCGATTGAAGTCTCTATCAACAGAACAAGAACGAAATGTAATAACTAACAACAAAAACCGCTAGTTCCATCCTATAATGTTTTTAGTTCCCAGTCTCCTGATTTGGAGAGCCGTTCAGGGATGTACAGACCAGATGGAAACAGGGTAGGTCAGAAAGTTATGCACTACGATTATTATCTCAGCTAATAATAAAGATAGAAGCATTACATTTGCACCACTTTAAGTATATAATCTCTTTAATGTGTATACCAAATTGTACGCTGTAAACTAATTCAAACGCGACACAAAACCATTTAAATCGCAGATATTAATGACATACTTTACAAGCAGAGTATTGTGATAGAATTTTTGATCGCAGAGAAAGAGACTTGTTAACATTCACAAACGTTTGTGTGCTGTTTATGGCACTTTTGCAGTCGATAGAAGCACAGTTAGTTTGGTTTCTGCAAGTGAGAATGTAGAGTTGGCAACTGCTTCTCCTTCACGATAACGCGCTGCCTCACACAAGTGAATGTACTGCCCCATCTACCTTACAGACCAGTCCTGGCACCATTTGATTTTCATCTTTTCCGTCCCCTTAAGAATACTATCCGTGGGACAAAGTTTGAAAACATCGAGGGAGTGATTAATGCAGTGAAGAAATGGCTACGAGAATAGGACAAAATGTGGTACAGATCTGGGATGCATACTATTGTTTCAAGATGGCGTAAAGCCGTTAAAGTTATGGGGATTATGTTGAGAAGTAGAAATGTTTGCTGCAAATGTGCATGAACATTGCGACTAAATTTCATTTGTATATAGATAAGGACCGGCTCCGTGGCCGAGGTGTTAGCAGCTTTCTCCGCTAACCCCGAATACTCTCGTCACGTGACGCGACGAGAATTAGCAGTGGTTCGAATCGCAAAAGTGACTTATGAGAGTATGGAGCCGGTCGCTCAGAAAGTCGTGGCGTGCTGATGAGCGTAATCTAGCCTAGGAATCAACATACAGCTGAAAGATGCTGGTTTTGACCGCAATATCCTGAAACAGGATGGAAACGCGGGAAAAAAAAAAAATATAGATAAGGGTTAAAGAGATAATAATTGTAGTGCATAACTTTCTGACATACCCTTGTAATTTGTGGTGTTCGTTTTTATATATTTTGTATTGCTTCGTTCTTGTTGTTCCGTTGACAGACTTCTGTCGAAACGTTCGTCTGCCTCTTGTGTGTGTTTTCCCATCCCTCAAGTTTCTCTGTCAAATTTTGTGTTTTTTATTCCGGCTCCCGTAAAATCTCGGAAGCAGCAAACCCCTTTTATTTGTTGGATGTTAACTAATAAGAAACTTAATCAAGGCATCACGCAGCTAACACCCGGGTTGTAAACAAAAAATTCTCATAACGGACACCAAAAAACGGTAAATAAGCGCCCTGATCATATTTTGATAGAAAAGGGCGGGCATTGGAACACACATCACAAGCGTATTTAATTTTTGGTTTTTAGTTCTCCATGGAAGCGCTGACTCGGGTGTGCAGCATTTTTACCAGAGCTGTTGCTGTGGCACAACTGTGTAGTGAACACAGATTGTTGCTGTCGCAAAGGGTTCGTGTGACCCAGACTTGATAGGGTAGATCTGCAGTGGTGTTACTGGTATTATGTGTGTAGTAGGCGTAGATCTGCAGTGATGTTACTGGGATTGATATGTGTAGCAGCGGTAGATCTGCATTGTTGTTACTTGGGTTATGTGTATAGTAGCCGTGGATCTGTAGTGAGGCAATGGGGACTATGTGTATAGTAGCGTTAGATCTGCATAGGTGTTAGTGGGTTTATGTGTATAATAGCGGTAGATCTGCATAGGTGTTAGTGGGTTTATATGTATATTAGAGGTGGATCTGTAGTGATGCTATGTTGATTATGTATACACTGGCGGTAGATAAGCAGTGGTATTTTGGGGATATAGTATTTATACTGGCGGTAAACAAGTAGTAATGCTACGGGATTGTGTGTATGCTAGCGGTAATATGCAGTAATGTTACACGGATTATGTGTAAGGAATTGGTAAATCTGCATTGTTGTTGCGGGGATCATGTGTATATTTGCTGTGTTGTTATGGGAATTATGTGTATAGTAGCGGTAGATCTGCAGTGGTGTTATAAGCCGTATCTACATCAGCGGGAAGTCTATATAACTCAGAAGTATTTACACTAACACAAAGCTGAAAGATGTTATGAAATCGTATACTGCCTGTAAGCAACTCACTTGCGACAGGCATACAAGGATTCCCTACTTTTGCACGAAAGTGACAACTCGTATTGTTTGCAAAAAGGATACATTTTATTTGGAGCTGATCGTACATGAGCTCCACGAGCGGAATACCACATCGGTATTAAACATCATAGTATGTTATGAAGATGTAATGAGGAGATGATGTTAATGATAATAACTACTGAAGCTAAGCTTAAGTCCTAACTCTTGATACTGTCCTTTAACAACACAGTGTCCACAGCGGATATACAGTCTGTTCCCTACGCCGTCGAGTCTCTGTCTGAGAAGCATCCCTGTGGCGTGTTCAGCCACGAGCAATTGGCTCTGCGTGCATCCGCTAGTTTGCGCGCTTGGAGTTCCAGCACGCTGGTCACTTGGTTATAGTAACCAGTATTACATGGTCACTTCTCGTGATGCGGGTTTCCCAGTCTCTTGGGTAACCCCAGCTCACGCACACTCATTGCCCTCCTTGTTGACACGAGGGTGTCCCGTTGTAGAACTATTTATAGTGTTTGTGTCTCTTCTGTCTGGTTTCCTAGATCGCTATCTTCCTTAGCTCTATTTATAATCTCCTAAGCTCTGCGCTCTTACGTAGCTCTTTGACACTCCGTAAATTTGCACGGTATGTCCACATGTCAGTAGCCACCATGCAACTACGCAAGCAGATATGGACCAGCGTTGTCTGGCCCAGCGCATTAAAGAGAACAATCTGATCCATCTCTCCAAGAATGAAAATGTGAACTTGTTCACAATCTTTCGTCATTTCCCACTAAGTCATGCTAGCAGAACCTCTTGCGAATCAACACGAATGGGGTAGAAAAGAAGTTAGAATATGAAGTACAGGGAGGTTTCAGACAGGGTATGGTACTAGGGACTATATCTACCATTTGAGAACGATCTTTGATAAAATCAGAGACTGCAATGCAGATCTTCACATTTATTTCATAGACTACTAACTACTTCGACCATGTTCAACGTCAGCAATTGTGGGGCATCACGAGAGACATGTGATTTCCAGTACATTGTATACATTTAATTGAACCATTGTATCACGTCATTTGTCAGTGTAGCTAGTGAATTACCAAACTGGTTTTAGTTGCGCTAAAGAGGGTTGACTGCTGCCGAGCTTATAATGGGGTCCAAATATGGAGTCACTATAGTCTCTTCACGATCATTTACTCATTATTGACCCTTCGCCATCAGTTACTCACTAATGTACTTTCACGGTCGAATGTTTACTGTTGTACTTTCCGGATAAGTTACTCACTGTTGTCTCGTCACAATCAGCTAGCTTTACGATTAGTATTCACTAATGTTCCTTCACAATCAGGTACTCACTAATGTCCCTTTACGATCAGATACTCACTAATGTCCCTTCATTATCAGGTACTCAATAAAGTCCCTTCACCATCAGGACCTCACTAATGTCCCTTCCTGATAAGGTACTCACTAATGTCCCTTCACGATAAGGTACTCACTAATGCCCCTTCACGATCAGATACTCACTAATGTCCCTTCACGATCAGATATCACTAATGTCCCTTCACGATCAGGACCTCACTAATGCCCCTTCACAATCAGGACCTCACTAATGCCCCTTCACAATCAGGACCTCACTAATGTCCTTTCACGATCGGGACTTCACTAATACCCCTTCACGATAAGGTACTAGCTAATTTCCCTTCACGATCAGGTACTCACTAGTGTCTCTTCACGGTCACATGTCCCTTCACGACCAGTTACTCGCTAATTCATCTTCACTATCAGTTACTCTCTAATGTACCTTCACGATCAAGTGCCCACTATTGTCCCTTCACGATCAGTTACTCACTAATGTCCTTTCACGATCAGTTACTCACTAATGTACCTTCACGATCAGCTACTCACTAATGTCCCTTCACGATTAGTTACTATTGCCTCTTCACGATTAGGTAGTCACTAATGCGCCGTGTTTACTAATGTATCCTCACGGTCAGTCACTCACTCACTAATGTACCCTCACTGTTAGTCACTCACTTATGTCCCTTCACAATCAGTTACTCACTAAGGTCCCTTCACGACCAGGTGCTGACTAATATACCTTTGCAATCAGGTGCCTACCATTGTGCCCTAACGATAAGAAATTCGCTATTGTCCTTTAACGATATGTTGTACCTTCACGAGTGGATGCGGATGTGCCATAGCGAGCTGATACTGTTGTACCTTCATGATTAGATACTTGTTTTTGTACCTCCACGATTAGACATCTAATATCACATCTTCACGATCAGACACTCACTATCATATCTTCACGATCAGACACTCACTATTTTATCTTCACGATCAGACACTCACTATCATATCTTCACGATCAGACACTCACTATCATATCTTCACGATCAGACACTCACTATTTTATCTTCACGACCAGACACTCACTATTTTATCTTCACGATCAGACACTCACTATCATATCTTCACGATCAGACACTCACTATCATATCTTCACGATCAGACACTCACTATTTTATCTTCACGACCAGACACTCACTATCATATCTTCACGATCAGAAACTCACTATCATATCTTCACGATCAGACACCCACTAAGGTCTTCACGATCAGACACTCACTATCATATCTTCACGATCAGACACTCACTATTTTATCTTCACGATCAGACACTCACTATCATATCTTCACGATCAGACACTCACTATTTTATCTTCACGATCAGACACTCACTATCATATCTTCACGATCAGATACTCACTATCATATCTTCACGATTAGATATTCACTATTTTATCTTCACGATCAGACACTCACTATCATATCTTCACGATCAGACACTCACTATTTTATCTTCACGATCGAACACTCACTATCGTATCTTCACGATCAGATTCTCACTATCATATCTTCACGATCAGACACTCACTATTTTATGTTCACGATCAGACACTCACTATCATATCTTCACGATCAGACACTCACTATCATATCTTCACGATCAGACATTCACTATTTTATCTTCACGATAAGACACTCACTATCATATCTTCACGATCAGACACTCACTGTCATGTCTTCACGATCAGACACTCACTATCATATCTTCACGATCAAACACTCACTAGTTTATCTTCACTATTAGACACTGCAAGCTGCCATAAGAGTTGATAATGAAGTAAGTCAATATCAGCCTATTAAGAGGTGTGAGACAGGGATGTGTAATGTCTCCAGATCTGTTTTCCCTATACAGTGAAAGTATTTTCATAAATATTGAAGATATGGAAGGAATCAACATTGGGGGACGATGCATCAATAACATTAGATATGCAGATGATACAGTCTTGATTGCAGACAATGAACAGGACCTGCAAAATTTAGTAGATGCGGTTGTTACACACAGTGAACAACTAGGGTTAGAATTAAATTGTAAAAAGACACATATTATGGTCGTCACTGGGAAGAACGAAATACCACAATGTAATATACAAGTAAATGGGAATATTCTTCAACAAGTGAATAGGTACAATTATCTTGGAACAGTAATAACATCTGATGAGAGATGCCTTGAAGAGATTAGAACAAGAATCGCCATGGCAAAAGTAGCCTTTAGCAAGATGAAAAACATACTGACCAATAAAAAGATGTCAATTGAAACGAGAAAAAGTGTTGAGATGCTACATAAAACCTGTACTCTTATATGGATGTGAAGCTTGGACAATGAGCAGTCAGGCTGAAAAACATCTGATGGCTGTAGAAATGTGGTTTCTGAGGAAAATGCAAAGAATACCATGGACAGCCAGAAAGTCCAATGAACAAGTTCTTCAAGAAACAAATGAAGATCGTAAACTGATTAGAGACATTAGACGTAGACAGTCACAATTTTGTGGGCATGTTATGAGAAGAAATGATCTGGAGAACTTGGTGACAACTGGTAAGATCGAGGGGAACAGACCAAGGGGAAGACATAGAAGCAAGTACCTGGATGGCTTGGCCTTGTGGCATGGTCGAGACAGAAACACGGAGCTGATCTACGACTCTGGTGATCGAGTGAGATGGCAGAACATGACCGCCCCACGCTTACCGGCATGGCGCATGATGGATGGATGGATGGATTAGACACTCACTATCATATCTTCACGATCTGACATTCACTATTTTATCTTCACGATCAGACACTTACTGTCATGTCTTCACGATCAGACACTCACTCATATCTTCACGATTAGACACTCACTATCATATCTTCACGATCTGACATTCACTATTTTATCTTCACGATCAGACACTAACTGTCATGTCTTCACGATCAGACACTCACTATTTTATCTTCACGATCAGACACTCACTGTCATATCTTCACGATCAGACACTATCGTGTCCTCACGATCAGGCACTCACTGTCATATCTTCACGATCAGACACTCACTATCATATCTTCACGATCAGACACTCACTATTTTATCTTCGCGATCAGACACTCACTATCATATCTTCACGATCAGACACTCACTATCGTGTCTTCACGATCAGACACTCACTATCATGTCTTCACGATCAGACACTCACTATCATATCTTCGCGATCAGACACTATCATATCTTCACGATCAGACACTCACTATCGTGTCTTCACGATCAGACACTCACTATCATATCTTCACGATCAGGTACTCATAAGTGTCTCTTCACGGTCACGTGTTTACTAATGTCCCTTCACGACCAGTTACTCACTAATGTACCCTCACTATCAGTCACTCACTAATATACCTCACGGTCGGTCAGTCACTTATGTCCTTTCACGATCAGTTACTCACTAATGTCCCTTCACGACCAGGTAAAAATATGAATAAAATTGGGTGGAACTGCGGTAAAGCTGTGAAAATGTAAACAATATAAAATGACACAAAGTAGTGCAGCTTTACATAACAGATTTACGACACACACAGGACGTTGTGGCGATTAGCCTTCATCAGCACACAAACACATTCACAAACACAACATACAGTCAAGGAAATCTCCTGTGACTACATCAAAAGGTGACGACAGGACGAGAAGAACAAAAGGATGAAAAAATGAAAGCAATGAAGAGAAAATGAGAATTGGAAAAAATGTTCATACTTACCTTAAAATTCCGATTTGTGTGTAACAAACAATGTTTGTGTGTAACATAAATGTTCACAATTACCTCACAATTCCGATCTTCACTATCAGACACTATCGTGTCTTCACGATCAGACACTCACTATTTTATCTTCACGATCAGACACTCACTATCATATCTTCACGATCAGACACCTAATATATCTTCACGATCAGACACTCACTATAATTTCTTCACGATCAGACACTCACTATCATATCTTCACGATCAGACACTCTCTATCATATCTTCACGATCAGACACTCACTGTCATATCTTCACGATCAGATACTCTCTATTTTATCTTCACAATCAGACACTCACGATCATATCTTCACGATCAGACACTCACTATTTTATCTCCACGAACAGACAATCACTATCATATCTTCACGATTAGACACTCACTATCATATCTTCACGATCAGACACTCACTATCATATCTTCACGATTAGGCACTCGCTATCATATCTTCACGATTAGGCACTCGCAATCATATCTTCACGATTAGACATCTAATATATATTCACGATCAGACACCCACTATCATATCTTCACGATCAGACACTCACTGTCATATCTTCACGATTAGCCACCTAATATATCTTCACGATCAGACACTCACTATATCTTCACGATCAGACACTCACGATCATATCTTCACGATCAGACACTCACTATTTTATCTTCACGATCAGACACTCACTATCATATCTTCACGATTAGACACTCACTATCATATCTTCACGATTAGACACATAATATATCTTCACGATCAGACACTCACTATCATATCTTCACGATCAGACACTCACTATCATATCTTCACGATTAGATACTCACTACTTCATCTTCACGATCAGACACTCACTATCATATCTTCACGATCAGACACTCACTATCATATATTCACGATCAGACACTCACTATCATATCTTCACGATCAGACACTCACTATCATATCTTCACGATCAGACACTCACTATCATATCTTCACGATCAGACACTCACTATCATATCTTCACTAACACATCTTCACGATCAGATACTCACTATCATATCTTCATGATCAGACATTCACTATTTCGTCTTCACGATCAGATACTTAACGTCGTAGTTTATACAATCAGATTTCCTCCGAAGTCGGAGAGTGTCTGCCTGTACGGCGAGGAACCACCAGTCTGCACACCAGTAAGCCAGACATGGGACAACGGATACTCACGCAAACCTCAGGTCCTGTATGACGTCACACTGATGTTGGATAACAGGATGCCTTCATCCGACATACAGGACTTTGCGTTGGAGCTCAAGCCAACGAACACAAGCAAGCAAGCAAGCAATCAGACACTAAGTACCATATGTTTGTAACCAAATATTATCATACCTTCATGACTAAACACCCACTCATTTTTCCACTATCTTATTGACACTATAATTTTCCCCACTAACTTATTTACACTATCATATCCCCATTATCTTATTGACACTAATAGCCCCACTATCTTACTCATATATTACTATCACATAACTACCGTTTTACTGGTATTTTGCCGTCTTCACAAACAAAATTTTGTCACATTGTGCGTCAAAAAGGTATAATATCAGTTATCAGTTGGGGTATCTTCATTGCACACCGGACAGATCCTTAGGTGCTCAGACACCCCCCCCCCCCCAGCATATGCATCAGCGTCCGGTGGTTAATAGTGCCAGTTCTGTGTTGGTTGACGAGTCACCTCGTTTTCCCGATGTTACCTCTCGTCTCTGGCCGTGCCAATTCTTACTCCCAAGTCTTTCATCCTGGACAGCGATGAGGTATAATAACTGCAACCCATGGCGGGAGCGAGTGTGACTAACTAACTAATCAGACCAATTCGGTAAATGTTCCCCCACCGTGTATAACTATTACTACTACATGCCCTATCTGTATTATCAAATAATACATTTAAAGATCTTTAAATCTAAAATCCCGAAACAACCAAATAAATCAAATAATACATCTCCATCATCGCGTTCTCATGCTCCTATCATTTGCAGACTATGATGTCTCATTGTAACACACCCCCCCCCCCCCGGATGTGAATGTACTGTGATGGTATATATGGCTGTCCTGGTCTGTCAATAAAACGGCTAAACAAACTGGACAGTGTCATGGAACAACTTGCAGCAAATGTATAATCAAACCACTTCTTCATCTTACCTTTAAGTGGTATCCCTGTATCTTTTTATACACCGTTATTCTAACATAGGGATCACATTCGTGTCAAACCTTAGACTGTGTGTGTGTGTGTGGGGGGGGGGGGGGGGTTGGAGAGAAAGAGAGCCCTGAGCTATTTCAATTTAAGTACAGGCCATGCCTTTTATAGTAACATTACAGCATAAAAATAAAGCTATCTTTCCCCTCTCCCCAATTCTTTCCCTCCCCAGCCACACTGACAATTCCATCGTCCCCTTAACTACGACTACGCCATTGCTGTTGGTGACGTGATTTCCTGGAAATAAGACCAGTTTTAACAGTAAGTAGAGACAGCTGAAATCGCAAATTAGACCCTCGAAAAATACAACTTATGTATTGACCTCTTTGATTATATTACACTGGTAATTTTCGTTCTTAGCGTGATCACCTTTGTTATAATTAATAGTTTAAAATGAATACCGCCAACCCCGTCCGTTAAAGTGTGTTTGTTGTGTCTTAGATTACACAAGCTTGCAGCGTAGCCAAGCTTTTGCGTGTGTGTAGTTTCAATTTGACGCTGGTCCGTTTCCCTCGAGAGGTAGTCCCAGTTCATAACGCGCATTAGGTTCACCAGATATAGTTTGGCATTCTGGGGCAGGGAATACCCCTAATATAACGCACGAAGACGCCGAAGTGTGCTGCAGTTGAAAGAGTTGTAGAGACGTGAATACAAGTTAGTTATTTGTGTCTGTTGGCATTTTAACTAAGCGTTAAGAAGGTAAGATGAAATGTAGCCCCGTGAAAGGTTTTGTTAGTGGTAATCTGTTAGTGTTTGTGTAATTAGTAATATTAGTATCGAGGAAGCAGCTACACATTCAGTTTTTCCATTTAGAGGCGGTCGGGAACTCGAAGCTGTGCTTGTTGATCCCAGTGCAGCACAAGTGGGGGTTGTTTGTAAGATTTGAGCTAATTTATTGACTTTATGTGAAATCATGCACGCCTGTGGTGTGTATCAAGACTGCTATTGAGAGCTCCGGTTCGATAAAATCTAACATTGATTTGAAAAATGAAGGGGGAAAAAATGAACTGTTACGTACATCTGCACTGTAAGAGTAGAAGAGGAAAGTCTTTTTTTAAATATTATATATTCTTTGCATTGTCTTATACTCTGCTAGATTGTAAATTGGAACCAGCAGGCAGAATAGTCCACTGCCTCCGCCACATTTCAGAATTAGAAAATACATCCACTAAAGAATATTTACAGCAGGCGTGATTTTGGTATATGCACATCAGGGACTTTGTGCACTATGATGACATTCTCCTAGTGTGATCGAGTATGATCGGGCAGTCTCCATGGTGAAGTGGTCAAGCCACCTGCCTCATGCTCTGAAGGTTGTGGGTTCGATTCCGGTTCACGGGTGCATTTTTCTCAGAGACTCCTGGGGATCATCGCTGGAGCTGCAGATTTTATGCTTTGTGCTATGCTTTCGGCAGGATGTCCTGCAAAAAGACCGAGCCATATGGGATAAAACCCGAGGCCATGAAGTCAATCCTCTCAACTTTTAAGACTTTATTTTTTTGGGTGTGATCTATAAGACACTAGAGCACTTATGCGTGCAGTGAAAGTGATCATTTCCCACAACCAAATAAACCAACAATTGTATGTTTACCATCAAAAGAAGGTACAAAATTTACTGGATGGAGCAGATAATAATTGAAATATTGACAGATACAGATAAGAGTAGGATGATGATGATGAATGATCAGAACCAAATATTGTGAAGTATGACACATACTGAATGCAAAATTAGTAGATAATAACCAGCATATCCAAAGGAAAATACAAAAACAAAACAAAAGCATCTGGACTAGATAGCATCACCAAAATAAAGGCAACTGGTGAATTGGGTGTTGGTAATGAAACATCTAAAACATGGAGGAAACATTACCATCTCATCTGACCTGATCTCATCTCATACAGTTCATATTTGCTGTGCTGAATTATAAACTATTACATCCTAATATTGATGTGCCTGTCTGTGGATGTGAGGTTCCACTCCCAGTCTTACCCACCCCACTAGTTTCTGAGATTGAAGACAGGGAGAACTCTGTAGCATGGTACTTGTAGAGATGGCACTTTGATACCGGGTCAGGTGGACAGTTTCAACACCCACCTTCGATAAATTCATGCCTTGTCAGGGCTCAAGTGAGCTGAATGCGAATATATCAGATGTGAGGCTTAAAACTCAGTCCAGATAACTCACTAGCAAGCCAGCCACCCCAACAAGAAACCAACAAATCAACAACCAACAAAGCAACCACTAGCTTAGAGCCGTTGGAAGTCTAAATCCATCACTACCAGTTTTCCTTTCTCCCCAGACTTCTTTCCTTTCTCCCCAGACTTCTTTCCTTTCTCCCCAGACTTCTTTCCTTGCTCCTCAGACTTCTTTCCTTGCTCCTCAGACTTCTTTCCTTGCTCCCCTTCTTTCAAGTTACCCATTCTTTTCTTCTACCTGTACTCGTAATGTTATATAACTCACTTGTTTTGAATTGTTTGCTTTCAGAAAAGTTTTAGTGCTTTGATAGAGGAGCTAGAGCAACAGCTCAGAAAACCAAGCACTAAAGGTAAAGGCACTAAGTTCCCCACACCATTTGATGCTAGCAGTGAATGGCTGGAAGGTACTAATGCTGTAAATAACCAAAAGGTAAACCATTTTATACAATTCTGAATTTGAACTAATGATTGTTCCAAAAGCTGTTGTTGGTGTAAAGGTTAGGAGGTATGCTAATAGCGGCATGAGCGCAGATGGACAAGGGTTCGATGCCAGGTCTCATCATTCGCTGTGGCGGAAAAGACTGGCTACCTTTTTCTCTGGGCACTCAGGCCTACACTAACACATCCCATACCCATAGCTATATACCTTTGTTGTTGTTGTTGTTATTGTACAACTATGAAACAATTTAATAAAGATCCTTATGACCATTTTTTAAATACATTTTGTGTTATTTAAAATTTTTAAAAACAAACAAACTGAAACATTTGATAAAATCTTGCTTTTTTTAATTGTTCAGTATCAGGCTGAAAGTCTCCACACTAGCCTCACATCAAAATATGCAAGATTTTATTTTCCAGGGGTAAAAAGACCTGAGTACCAACACATCAGACATGAGTTAAAGCTCAGTCTTCTAGAGGATTCTCCAACCAGCCAACCTTAATTGATAATAATGTTTAGTAAAGTCAGTTAGTTAGTTAGTTAGTCGTGGTTCCAACTTCACGGCAACGGGTTGTCCCCATATTGCTCCATTCCTGTGCCAGTGAATATCACTAAATGCTCCTCCATGCCCCATGTGAACAATAGAGTAGACAGGAGTGTCAGCAAGCCAACAGCCCGCACAGGTACACTGCATAATGCCGCCGCCAGAATGCCAACACAAAAGTCCTCCACGAAGAATACAGTTCATCGTCGATGAAAACGGCAGTCACCAGAAAGACTTCATTGACCGGGGTTTTATCCCATATGGCTCGGTCTATTTCTGCAGGGCAACCCACCGAAAGCGTTGCACAAAGCACGAACTCCGTAGCTACAGCGACGACTCCCAGGAGTCTCCTGAAAAATGCACTCGTGAACCGAAAAGGCAAACCAGTCAATCCAGCAACAGCCGGCCGTCATTGTTCTGAACATGCAGTTCACGCGAAAAACAACCGCGGACAGATGTAAAAGCATTCCACGCGAAATTCACAGCTCACAGTGTCGCGTCACGCACTCAATTAGTAGCAGGGCGACGGAACCATAGCCTCTTACGACGTGCATGGTAGGCAACAGTGTTACTATTCTTTGCTTCCCCCGTATGGGCCCCGGCAACACACGGGCGGTTTAGTAAAGTCATTGTAATTTAAAACTGAAACCGTTGTATCAGTTTCCTTCATTGTTTTTTTGTTTGTGTTTGCTCGCTTTGAACTCAGCATAGTTCATACACATCCTACTGCTTCTAATTCACTGGATTGATGTTTGCGTGTGGATTAGCTTTCCCTATTACCAGTGTGCCTGACCATCAAGCAAAACCACTCCTACTTCTGAGGTACTTGTAATTTACATCCCCATGACAAGGATGAGAAGTCAACATTTTAGTCCAGCTGATTGGTGTAGAGGTTGAACATTCTAAATTTTAATTCGTAAACATTGTTTGCTAAAACATTTGTTTTAAAAATAAATTTTTACAGAACTATTACAACAATCCAGAATAGTGTAAAAAATGTGTTATTGGCGCACATAAAGGAAGCAAAGAGTAGTAACACTGTAACGTACCAAGCATGTTGTAATAAGCAGGTTGGCTTGGGACTGGCTACCCCACCTCATCTAGCTTAAGAGTGGAGGTGGTCACTGCAGCTTTCCGCTGGATCGAGAGCACGATACACACACATATCGTGATTGTAACTGACTCAGAAAGCATGCTGAGGGAGGTGAGGACAGGCATGCTTCGTGCAGAGTGGCTAGCTTCGCTTCGGAGGTCACGGGTAGCAAGTACCGCCTGGATCTTTTCCCTGGGGCATGTGCTGGGGAATGAACAGGCGGACAAATTGGCTGGCTCTGCAAAACTTGGTGGAGTATTGATGCATGACAAGGCAGGCGTGGTTGCGGCCTTGTGGGAGCACGTGTACACCTCCGAGGAGCAAATGGATCATCAGGGTCTGGCAAGAATGAGGCAGCGAGGAGTGACGACATGGGATCTAGCCGACGCTCGACACTCGGAGGAAAGGCGAGACGGACGTATAATGAGATTGCTACTGGTACTATTGGTGTTGGAACTCTTTGCTGGCTGCTGAAGATGGGGACGGAGCGCCTGTGGGAATGCCCTGAATACTGTGTCGGTTCCTAGGTCAATCAATCAATCATAGAGTCAACTGCACAATCCAACCAACCATGAATAGGTCTAAAGAAAAGGAAATAAGAATAACTCGATCAACAAAAATGTGGAGAATTGAGGCTGACGCCTTTAGTTGCAGCTGTTACCTGTATATAGAACAATTGAAAGAATTTCTTTTCGCAATAGCAGTTAATGAATTGTCAAATTTATTTTGGTAAATGATTAATTTGTTTACAGAAAAAGAATATGTCCTCAAAGAACCAAAAGAAAAAGAAAGGAGGTAAGTTTTTTAAAGACTCAAATTGAGAGAGAGAGAGAGAGAGAGAGAGAGAGAGAGAGAGAGAGAGAGAGAGAGAGAGAGAGAGAGATATCCACACACCGACGGATGAGACTTTAGAGTCAGTGAACAAGCTGTAACTTTAAAAGGGTTGTGAAGAGGGTATGTATGCCCATTATACATCCTGAGATAGAGACAGACACATAAAGAGGAGAGAAACAAAGCGGCATAGAGTGTGTTCATGCAATTGGAGAAGTTGACATGTGGCAGTTTGTAATTTTAATATCTGGCGCCTGCATAAGCCACAAGTTATTACAGTGTAAGCAAGTGAGTGGTGATCTGTGAAGAGAGTATTTCGGTGATTGTGAGTTGGTTGCTGTGTTTCCTATGAGGCAATAAATGATTTATGAGTAGGTGTCATGAGTGGAGCCAGCTGGGTTATGTTATATGTTGTGAGTAGAGATATAAATGTCTTCAAGGTCCCTGTGATGAAGTTGCCTAACCACCTGTCTCTCGCTCTAAAGGTCATGGGTATGTTTTCCTGATGTCTGTTGTGTTGTTCAGACCACAAGTGCAATTTTATTTAGACACCTAAGGGTCATTGGCAGAGCTATATGCAATTTTATTTAGACACCTAAGGGTCATTGGCAGAGCTATAGAGTTCATATGTAGTATGATGCTCTCAGCAGACAGCTTGCTTGTGGGGAGAGACACAGAGCCAGATGAGATCATACCTAATGCCATGGAGTTGATCCTCTTTGCCTTTAATAACCTGTTGAGAAAAAAAAATTCAAGAGTCCAGAAGCAGGAATCTGCTTCTGAGATGTGCTTGGACTATGGTAGTTTGTAGGCTTGAGTGTAAGGAGGAATAGATGGCCAATCTTTCCTTTTTTATAATGGACGACGAATGCAGGCATTGAACATTCATGGTCATTACCAATGCTGTCTACCAGTGATTACACTAATGCACCCACTATTTAACCTGTAGTATGATTTGATATGCTGATCAGACCTGAAAATGAGCCTTGTTACTTTTATTCAAGTGGTATTGACTTTATTTTAACATGTGTACCATTTTATGCTCTTATCTGAAAAGATCAGATATCCAATCCACTACCGCATGATCAGGAAGAAGTATACCATCCTTAGGTCTCTTATTTTCTGAGAATTCACAACTTGATTTGTACCCAGTCTTCTCAGATTAGCTGGCTCTGTGGCGAAGAGGTTACGGATGCAGTTAGTAATCCCACGAAAAACAGTATGGGCGATTTGACAGCAGACTGCCTTGTGTTGGTTTATATAAAATAGTATGAGTGCCGGTCATTCAGAAAGCAATGGCAAACTACTGAACGTAAACTTGCCAAGAAACCACAAACAACCAAAAATGCTGGGGTTGACTGCGACGTCCTGTAAAGGATATATGCACACACACACAAAAAGTTTTCAAATTAGAGGTGGACATTTTACCCCAAAAGCCACTCTGTCATATAAAAACCTTATTGAATTATACACTGTTGTGCCCTATCATCTGACAATAAACTGGCACGCTAATCAACAATGGAATTTGCGGTGGTTAGCACATTTACCTACCAGCCTGGTGTTTAACATTTTGACACACTATACGCCGTGCTGTTGTGTTTTTTATGCAACATAAAAATTTTTGGAAAGAGTACAACATCAAGGTGTTGTTTCCTCATTTGATAGTGACATTAGTTTGTGGATGATGTAAAAGCATGGAAGATATAGAGGATCGTAAGATTTTTAGCACTTACGGAAAACAAGTGGGATTCAGCTCATCCAGGCCACCAGAAAGATGATGCATACCAACCTAACCAAAGTGAACAAGTAGCAATCTGCGGATTCCACACAGGACATAACAGGTTGGAACACCACTTGTTCAATAAACTAAAAATAGGACATACTGATGAATGTAATTTTGGAATGGCAAAATGATGGCTAGAAGAGTGACCAACATATGCAGAACAGAATTTACTTTGGCCGACACCCACTTCACTTCAGGACAAACTCTCTGGATGTGTAAACAACTTCAGGTTGACTGCTATTTCTTTAGATATATTCAGATTGCCGTCTAAAGGCGTATGATGAAGAAGGCAAAGAAGATTAAGGTTTTTTCCCCTGTACAACCATACATCATCATCATCATCATTACGTAGCAAATTCTTTGCAGATTGTGTGCACATCACAACCTATTGGAAAGATTCTCAATCCTTTGCCAGTTCTCCTGCCTCATGCATTTTCATTCCCAGGGTGTCTTTACTTTATTTTAGTCATTTACTTTAGTTGACGGATCAACTTCACAACACACGGGTGTAACCCATAAGTGCTCCGTTCTACTTCTAACTCAAGACTGAGTCCTGAGAATTTCAGCTCATTGCATGAACTCCGTAGTACCAGTGAGGATCCTGAAATATTTTGGGTAGATTTTAAATGTTGCACAGGCAGCGCCGTTAGACTACTCTTTTTCAATTTCCAGCTGCCAAGGGATTTTTTTTACATGTGCAACAATATACACAGGCGTCCAATCTCACTACCCATAGACCAGGGGAAATTTTGTTACTAGAAGTCCACGTGAAAAAATCCTGGCCCTCACCGGGGCTTGAACCCGGACCTTCAGCGCTCAAGGCGGACACGATACCTCGAGACCACTCAGCACCTGCCCCAGGGTGTCTTTAATGTCCCATTTCCACCCTCATGTTGCTTAACCCTTCCTTTTCTTCCAGACTACGTTCCCCCTTATAAAATTAATAAAACAAATCCCAGTATACTATGCATTCTTCTAACTGTGTACAGTTTATCTCCCTTAGCTAATTACAATTGCCAGTTAATAATTAGTATTAACGAGTCACATAGTAATGATTTTTGCACATTTCTGTGCATTTATAATGCATATATAGTTATTGTTGTCCAAGATTAGCCACATGTGAGAGAGAGGGTGAGATGGACTGAATAAGGTGCATTTATCAATATATGTTAGTATTTTTGTGTGTGTGGGTAAGATAACATACCCACACTGTTTAACATGTGCACACAAAAACACACAGAACACTAGTTTCCTTTGAGCTGAAATAAATTAGTTTGTGCATTTTCAGGTCAGTCACAGCAGGCGACCAAAAATGCAGCCCCACAAGCAGCACCTGTCAAGAGCTCCAGCGCTGTCATGAAAGATGAGGAGTTCGACTCTGATTCTACCAACAGTGATGGCTCCGATAATGACTCCCAGTTTGCATTCAGGATGATGAACATCAAGCAGCAGGATCCTGCAAAGAAAACTGCATTCAACCAAGGAGCTGTGCCAAATAGAGCTACAACACCTGTAAGGGAATGTTGTGATTGCTGCCTCCTTACACATTTTCATTTTTTACTACAGCTTATTGTTAGATAATTTCCAGCTCTGGGATGTAATTTGGTGCTGTCAGTGGCTCCTGGTAGTAAATGAGTTAATGGACATTGTTAGTTGTATCAATATCCTGATGGTATTTTGGTGTCTGGACACTTTTCTGATGGGAGGACATTAATTCTGTTACAATTTCAGTTAAAGCAAGGCCTTCACAGCAGATCCAAAGACAATCAACTCCGTTACAATGGCCTCTTGAAGGCTGTAGTTTTGTCTGGCCTGCAGTATTCTTTCTTCCTTTGTTCTTTTCTGTACACATTGTTTTGTCCATACTTATCATTTTTAGAAGCTTATCTTACTTTCGCTGTACACAGTGTGTTGTTTAACACTCACTCTGTTCTTACCATATTTCATCTGATAGGGAATGTAGTTTTTAGGCCTTTATTTTTCTCTGTTTTCTGTGAACTATTTTTTTCTTGATGTTTATCTTTACAGACATAAGTGCATGGTTGTGATCTTGTCATTCAATAAAGTGATGTCTTATCAGAATTTTCTTCCACTTATACTTTGCTTGACACACTTTGATGTGTGACATTCATCTTTCTTTGCAGTCTCTGTGCTCCCTTGTTTGTCTGTAAAAGCATGTTTTATTATTGTCCTTGTGTTGGCATACATAAGTGTGGAATAATCTTTGTTTTGTTTACTATCCCATCTGACAACCCACTGAGGTTTAAACCCCACTTTGCATCTATTTCTAGGAAAATCACAGCCCACCACTTTGTGGGCATGGAAGCTTTGGGCAGAATACGCTGAGAGATGTTATGAGTCTTGTCATCTCTTCATTGCATTATTGAAAATAAAAAATTAAAAAAGAAAAACCACATAGACACACATGCAGGTGCACACATATAGAGAGAGTGAGATCTTCCACTTACACATTGCCGTTGGCAATTATTGCCACAGGTTCCACTAATAGTAAAAGCACCATTGTGCACACCTTAAGACACATTGGGTGTATAGTGCAATACACTATTTGTATAGACCAATCAGCACTGGGTGGGTGTTGTGGTCAGTAGCATGCTGACCACCTTTACTTCCCAGGACATTTCCTGGTGCCAATGTTAGGCTGAGTCCACCCGGGAGCCCTGGTCAATTGTAAACATTCATTTCAATGTGCATTGGAACCCATGACCATCAGACTGGCAGGTGAGCTTCTAACAACTGTGCTACCATAGCTTCCACTACTAGAGTACAACATATCACAGTAACAGTAGTCCCATAGCAGATACTTCCCTTGGTAGTGTCAAGTGTTAGGTGTGACACATTTCAGGCTGTGGATATTGAGGTGGAGTGGTGAGTTCCGTTCATCATCACCTTTTCTTCCCAGCAAACAGTTCTCGGTAAATTCTGAAGATGATCCAGTACTCATTTTATGATGTTTGCTGCCAGACCTATAAAAATACAAGTGCCTATTGTCTGTTTGTGATTTACAGTTTTACATTCAGTAGTGTATCATGGCTTTTTGAATGAGAAGTCAACATTTACGGCCAACTGACCAGAATGTGAAATGAACCCACTATGCCGCTGTCAGAAGAGAAAGTTTAAGTGTGCTAAACCTAGCCACTTTAGTAACCGATTACCGAATTTTAACGAAAATATATTTGCGGTTTTGTTCGGCAACTATTTCTTGAGTCTCCGTTTTAAGGAGGTTTAGAGTACTCGTGATGTTAAATTCCCCGATTATTTCAAGATCGAGTTAAAACAGACACCGATTACTTGATAACGATTTTACCACCCTGTTTTGCATTCTACATTTCTGGCAAATTGGAAACCCTTGTTACACAGGAGAATCAGGCTGTCTATTCTATGCGGTAATTTTAAGCTGCATGTCCTTCGCAGGACATAGCAGTCAACCCCAGCATTTTCGCTGTTCGTGATTCCTGAGCAAATTTTTACATTCAGTAGTTTGCCATTGCTTTCTGAACGACCGGCCCCTATACCTTTTTCGAAAAAACCAGCACCGCTGTTTCGAACCTGGGTATACGGGCTCACAAACCCTGTTCGCAAGCCCTTAGCCATAGAGACCTGCAAGTAAACCCATAAATACCGTTTTATGAGACTTACTACATTGTTATACTATGCATTATTAAATTTAGCATCCATTTTTATGTCTAATTTGTAATTTTGGACCATTTAAGTTGACAGTAAATGTCACACTGAAATTATGAAGATCGCATGCTGTAATGTAGTATTTACTAGTATTTTAATGGCGGGAGATGGCAGTTTTTCTTGTCATACTCCAGTTATGAACATTTAATATTGTTATGGAATATTAAGAGCGACTACTATGATAATGAATGCATGTTTACATTCAAGACCCATTATTGTATGTATGTTTAATTTTTCATCATTCTACATGGACCATATCATTGTTACTTTTTCATCTTTCCAACGGGACTTCTTTTGTCAAAATGCATCTATCTACGCTGGCTGACAAGACTCGCCTGCAGTCACGTGCGATCTGACGTCACACAGATGACGTGAAGATGGATATATCTGTGTGCGTGTGTGTATATACATAAACTGCCAGAGTTATGTTCCCCTGAGTTAGGCCGCTGTGTAATCTCCCTTGGCGACTGTAAACAGATAGTTGTGTGTGTGTAGGTAGGGTCACAACTAGTGAAAGGTCAAAATCGTTTTTCTTCTATATGTCCCTTTTAAATCAAAAACTTACACACAAAACTTAATATCTTGGCTTAAAATTGACCTAAAGACTAGAATAAAGTACTGTTGGATTTTTTTTTTTTTTCAAGAGCTATCCAACTATGCAGGTAAATAATTAAAAAGCAATTTAGAAAAAGTTACTAAAGTGGCTAGCTAAACCTCTCTGCCATGTTGACCTCGAGAGTTGTGCTGGTCATTAAACAGAACCCTGCCACTGCTGCGTGTTAAACCCAGACCACTGGGAAAGTTAACCCTGTCAACAAATGCCAGCAGGAAGTTGGATGTGTTGGCCTAAAGGCGCAGTATCGCAGCTTCACTGTAAACAGGCACATTGCAATCATGTCCGGAAAAGACTGGATGAACGCAGAAGAAGAAACTGAGACACCCCCCCCCCCCTCTCTTCTCTCTCTCTCTCTCTCTCTCTCTCTCTCTCTCTCTCTCTCTCTCTCTCTCTCTCTCTCTCTCTCTCTCTCTCTCTCTCTCTCTCTCTCTCTCTCTCTCTCTCTCTCTCTCTCTCTCTCTCTCTCTCTCTCTCTCTCTTATTCATGTGGTTGTGTTGAGTCTTTGTCTGCCCAAAAAGATGAAAGCTGCATGTTCTGTGCTAGGCAAAGTGTACAGTCCTGTATAGTCTTTATCGGGAACCATGATAGCACAGTGGCTAGCACTTTTGCCGCACCGACCCTGTAGCCATGTTTCTGAAAGCCCCATTGAAACAAATTTCAAGTTTGACCTGGGCTTCCAGGTTGACCCAGCCTAAAATGGATTCCAGAAAATGTCTTCAGAAGAAAAGCCATGATTTTGATCACCTGACCATCGAGTACCGATTGGCCTATATAAATGTGGACTGGCACAGGTAGCCAATATGCCTCAAGTTGTGTATATTAGTCGTAGAAGCCACAAAAAATATATGTTGCACGATTTACTGCCTGGCATGTTTCGCTGCATCTTGTCAGGTGCATGCTGAAGAGTTATATATCATATGAAGTGAATAAATAAATAATGCCCGTGTTGCGCTGGGGTTTTAACGTGTTGGTATGGGAACAGTAAACTGCTGATGTTGGCAATGATTTCCTGTAAATTGGATATGCAAAACAAACCAAAAAAATACTTAAGCTGAAACAATTAAAACACATGGTCACAGATATTGTTTGAATATGAAACATCTATTTCTTCTTCTTCTTTTTTTTTTTTTTTTTTTTTGTATTGCTGCTGGTATTTTGATATTTTCCGGTTATAATGTTTAACAGCTGTGTTTTATATGCTTGGTGCTATTTTTGATAACATTGTAATTGATTGCCTACTCTACTTTGTCTACAGGTCAATGAACATAACAAACAATCGGAAGGGTTCACAACAAGTAAGATATCACATGATTTAACATTTGTGTTCAACGTCATCTTCATCTGCTCTGCCAACTGGCATAGGCATTCGTACCTGCCCACAGATCTCACCTGCCCACAGATCTCACCTGCCCACAGATCTCACCTGCCCACAGATCTCATCCTTGTTGTTCTGGATCAATTCCACTGATCATATTCCTCAATTATTAGTTTAACTTCTTCTGTCCCAGACATATCTCTTAGCTAGCCCACTCTCTACCAATTATTTTGATTCTCTGTCCCAGACATATCTCTTAGCTAGCCCACTCTCTACCAATTATTTTGATTCTCTGTCCCAGACATTTCTTATTTAGTTCACTCACTTCCTGTTATTTTGACTCTGCCCGAGACAGTTGTTAACTACTTCTAACACACTTTACAGTTACAACATCCTGTAAAAGAAAGCAATGAAAGGCTAATATCATTAACGTTTCCATGCTAGTCAACAAATTACCTAGATGTTTGTTATGTCTGTCATGCTTCATGCATGTTGTTAGTTGTATAAAAATCCTGATAGTATTTTGGTGTCTGAACACATTTCTAAAGGGAGGACATTAATTCTATTACTGGTACCCTACTGTCTTGATAGACGATAGTGTGTAAAATGGAGTTATACCTCTCCCTAATACAAAGCTTGGGCTGAATTTAGAGACCATGCGTTTATCCATGCAACATGACCCCTCTCTCGACCAGCCTAGTTTACTCCAGAGGAAAGGTAATACCAATACATCTGGAACAAGACAAGCTGCAGAAGCTGCCAGATCAGCAAAGCAATACTAATAGTCTCTAGGAGCTTCCAACCTGGACCAGTTACCGACCAAGGCTTCGGGCCTGGTCTGCCCTGCCATGACATTTAGTCTTTTAGGTTACATTTCCTTGCTTCAGGATAAGGCTTCTACCCTCCCAATTGTGCTTCTCCGCCCAAAGCCGTTGGCACAATGTGGGTTTCGGATTTGGTGAGCGCCGCCCAACCTTCGGTGCTAACAGAAAGCAAGTAGTACCGTCTGCTGTTATACGGTAGCTCAATCATATCTGACTAAGACCTGACACCAAATTAATTAATTCTATTACAATTTCAGTTAAAGGAAGGCCTTCACAGCAAATTCGAAGACAGTCAACATCTTTGCAGTGGCCTCTTGAAAGCTATGAGTTTTGTCTGGCCTGCAATTTCTGCTTTGTAAAGCAAGGAGAAGGAGTTGGAGGTATGTACATTGTCTCCTGCAAGACACACATGAAAATCATATATTGATTAGAGAAATTAGACATAGACAGTCAAGATTTATTTTTGGCATGGTATCAGAAGAAATAAACTTGAAAACTTTGTGACAACTTGATGGGGAAAGATCAAGGGGAGACAAAGATACCTATGGGGCTTGGTCACACCTCATACCATTGAAATTAACGTTAACGGGCCGCTTCCAAATCAGCCGCAGCTGATTTTGAACCCTATTGATTATACTACAAATTCAGCATCTCAACATTCCCTGGACATTTCCATAACCTCCAAGGAGTGCATGGAGACATTTACTCACTTACCTGTAATCATGATACCCTAACTGTTTGAATAATATCTTGCAGGCTACAAATATAAGGAGAACCAACCACACATCTGCAATCACAATATCCTGCTGGTTAGGGATAAGGCAAGGCCACACCTAGATTGGCTGAAAATTCGTCCCAGAATTGGCACTGGAAACTCTTCTTACAGTAACTTCAAGTACAAGATGTGTGAGCAGTTCCAGAATAATCGGCCCTGTCGTATAGGGGAGTTAAACTGCACATTTGCTCACAACCATACTGAGATTTCACTGTGGAACTTGGACCGGAATAAGGTGTTCAACATTCAAGGTTTTATTAATGATGCCAAGCGGCAAGGAATTAGTAAGTATGGCTTAGTTTGCATATTTTATGTTTTATTACCTGATTGTTTGACAGTTTACAGCCAGACAAATACAGGGAAACAATGCACATCCCGAGAGAGTTAACAATCAACAGACAAAACAAATATTCTGAGACATGACAATAACACAAAGTATCAAAGTGCAGTAATGTGCTAAGAGCTGGCCATTAGGACCGGGAACACCAAACTAAATGAACGTTTGAGCCACAAAACCTTAGCATAGGGCCTAGGTAAACCACATAGGGCTGAAAGACTTCTTTGTGGGACAAAAAGATTTAAAAAAAGAAAAAACACAAAGTAGTCTGCAAACGTTTGGTCAAGGTGATGGAAGAGAGTGAGAATAAGGCATTATTATTAAACTTGAGCAAAGCTTAATCCATGCTAGTTTCCACTAACGAAAGATTTATTGTCTCTCTATATAGCATCATCATGTAGCAAGACCTTTTGTAGAATATTGCTCTTATCACAGCCAACCAAAAGGTTTCTTTGCAATTCTCTTGCCACATGCACCCTCATGTCAAAGGTGTCTGCAATGCTCTTTGTCTATTGTCGTGCTGGTTAACCCCTGCTTTTTCTTCCAGGAACCATGATTCGCATCATCTTTCTCTCCAACTTGCTTTGATATTTAATGGCCAAAGTATTTCAGCTTCTGCTGTTCATGAGCTAGGTGTCTTTGTTATTCAGATCTTGAAGAATGTCCATGTTTTTCTTCTCGATCCACAATTCTAATAAATAAGTTCAGAAGCCCCACTTCTCTTCTTTAGAGATTGCAAAATGATCTGTGACTCAGATCTGTATGTTGCCACAGAAAAGATCATGTTCTCAAAAATTGTACTTATTTGATAATGTTGTGCCATGCAATCTTATTACTGTTTATTACACTTTAGTAACATTTTCTAAATTGCTTTTTAATTATGTAACCTGCCTAGTTGGATATTTTTTTTTTTTTGCATATTCTTTACAGGACATCGCTGTCAACATCAGCATCTTTCAGCTGATTGTTGATTTCTTGACAAGATTACGCTCAGTAGTTTGCCATTGCTTTCTGAGTGGCCAGCTCACTTATCTCGTAAGTCACCAACACAGCGAGAACCGCTACCAATTCTCATGCGCTGCGTTACCCGTGGATAAACAGGATTATGGAGAAAGTCGTTTAACATCTAGGCCAGGTAGACTGGTGCATAGTTGGATACCTCTTGAAAAAAAACAAATCCAGCAGTACCTTATTCATGCCTGTGGGTCAATTATAAGCCGAGATATTAATGTTTGTGTCTGTTTATCATTTAATAGAAATATATAGAAAACAAATGATTTTGACCCTTTAACTTTTTGTGACCTACCTACACACTCACACCACTGTCAGTTACACTGTTGTCAAGGGATATTACCACCGTTGCTCTCTAACTCAAGGACAGATAACCTCTGCCAGTTTATATATATCCACACATGCGCACACAGATATATACATCTTCAATTCATGCTGCGATGACGTCAGACCACGCGTGTGACTGCACGTGCAATCTTGTTACTCGAGGCCGCGAGAGAGATATCCAATTTGGATGTTTTGACCACAGAAGTCCCGTTGGAAAGTTGCAAAATTATCAACGATGTGGTCCGTGTAGAGTGATCAAATATTATACATAAATACTATAGTGGGTGTTGAATGCAATCATTGGCATTGCAATTGCTATGAATACTCCATAACAATATTAAATGTTCATCGTTGGATGAAAACTGCCATGTCCCGCCATTGAAATACCACAATACAGCATGCCATCTTTATAATTTCAGTTTGAGATGGGATTGCCAACTCTAATAGTCGAAAACCACATAATTATACGTAAAAGTGGATGATAAATTTAATAAAACATACTAGAACAATACACAAAGTCTAGTTAAAACGGAATTTACGATTGTACTTACGTCTTATAAAGTCAGTTTGTACTTCCGTCCAGGAAACGAATTTGAAAAGACTAGTTTAGTTAGTTTAGTCGATGGATCAACATCACGGCACACGGGTGTAACCCATAAGTGCTCCGTTCTCCTCCTAACTCAAACCTGATTTTTAAAATGTGAAAAGACAAAGAGGTATAGATTCGTAGCTCGTGGAGGGAAACATAATATCCAGTAATCAGTTTCTGTTTTAACTCGATCTTGAAATAATCGGGTATTTTAACATCACGAGTACTCTAAGCCTCCTTAAATCGGAGACACAAAAAATAGTTGCCGAACAAATCCGCAAATATATTTCTGGTTACAATTCGACAATTTGAATTGAAGTAGCTATGTTTAACCTCTGCTTTGCTACGGCCAGTCTACGTCTATATTATTTTGAACAGTGGTTATTGTTGATTACGGAGCTAGGATATTCAGTTTTAATTTCTTCATTGTTGATTTTGATTTTTGGTTGGCATCTAGTGTGGTCCGTGGACATTATTTTTGTTTAGAAAAAAGTTTTGATTTTCACTGTGTCTCTTGACAGAGTTGCTCCATGGTGAAGGGGTTACCATCGCAATTTGTAATCCCGCATACTGCATTGGAAACATATAGTTTGGCAGCAGACTGCCTTGCGTTAGTGTTTATACAATGGTGTCAGTGCCGGTTGTTCAGAAAGCAATGGCAAACTCATCATCATCAAGTGCCCTGCCAGCTGGCGTAGGCGTTCATGTCTCTCCACAGATCTCGGTCTTTGGTGTCCTGGATCTACTCTAGATGTACTCCTCCATGCCACCGTCTCAATCCATCCAGCATCATTTCTCTTGGTCTGCCTCTGTCTCTCTTCCCCTCGATCTTTCCAGTTGTCACGATGTTCTCCAATGCCTCTCTTCTCATCACATGACCAAAGAAAGCTGTTTGTCTCTTTCTCATTGTTGTATATAGTGTTCTAGTTTCATTAGCCTCTTTCAGGCAATCGTTGTTAGTTACTCCGGCAGTTCAAGGAATTCACAACATTCGTCTTAAAAACCACATCTCTGTTGCTTCTAAGTTCTTCCTAATTTGTTCATGTACGTTCCAAGATTCGCTGCCATACAACAAAACTGGTTCTATATAGCATTTTAGCACTCTCTTACATTCATTGATAGCGACTTATTGCATAAGATACTCTTCATTTTCTGAAATGCGGCTTTTGCCTGCCCTATTCTGCTCTTAATCTCTGTTGTACATCTTCCATCTGATGTTATAAGTGCCCCTGGGTATTTAAAATTATCCACTTCATTGAGAATTTCCCCTTCTATTTCTATGTCACATTTTGGTGTCCCCATTTTCTTTGATGTCACCATTGTTACTGTTTTCTTGATATTCAAGGAGAGTCCTTTCTGTGCGCTCTCTGTTACTACAATGTCCAACAATTGTTATAGATCTGTTGCATTATCCGCCACCAATACTGTGTCATCTGCATAGCTTATATTGTTTATATTTTATCCTCCGATTAGTATTCCTGACTTCTCTTTGATCTCTCTCATTATTACTTCGCTATATAGGGAGAAGAGATCGGGTGACAAGACACATCCCTGTCGTACTCCTAGCTTTATCTGTTCGTAACTACAGTCTTTATTTCCCATTTTAATTGCTGCTACTTGGTTCCAGTATATATTCTTTATTATTCTTAAATCTTTCCCATCAATGTTGATATCTTCCAACATTTTAATCAGCTCATCATGTTTTACTTTATCAAATGCCTTAGTATAATCTATGAAGCATAAATATATGTCTCTCTGTTTCTCTATTGTCATTTCTATTAGTGTTCATAATATATATATTGCATTGTTTGTATCCTTTCCTTCCATAAAACCATACTGTTCTTCAACTAATTTCCATTTTTATTATCTTTCTTGTTTTTCTTATTATTATGAGGTTATTTGTACAAAAATCTTCGCATTCAATTGCTCCTGGTCTCTTTGGTATTGCTATAAATACAGATTTCAGCATGTCGCTCGGTAGATATCCACTGTTGTAAATATAATTCAGCATTTTGGTTAATATATCTACCCCAAATTCTCCCAATACTTCTAATTCTTCTACTGTGATTTCATCTGGCCCAGCTGTTTTTCCTTCCTTCTTATGTTTCATAGTGTTGGGTGACTTCTTCTTTTAGAATAGGTGGGCCTTCTAAGTTACTTTCTTTTGTTAATTCTTCCCTTTCTCCATTATATAATTCTCTTATATACTCATTCCACCTCTTCATTATAGCACCTTCCTCCAATAATATCTTTCCTGTTTTCGATTTCAAACACCCTGTATTTTTTCTTATTTTTCTTCCTGTGAGCTCACTGATTTGACTGCATACTTTTTTGATCTGTGGTGGAATTTATCAGAAATATAGAAGATATGGATGGAATCAACATTGGGGGATGATACATCAATAACATTAGATGTGCAGATGATACAGTCTTGATTGCACACAATGGACAGGACCTGCAAAATTTAGTAGATGCGGTTACACACAGTGAACAACTAGGGTTAGAACTGAATATTAAGATATTAAGAAGTGGGGAGTCTCTGTGGCGAAGTGGTCAAGCCGTTTGACTTGTGATCCGAAGGATGTGGGTTCGATTCCAGGCCGCACCCTTTGGTTTGCGAGTTAAATGTTTCGGAGACTCCTGTGGGTCGTCACTTAAAGCTACGGAGCTCGTGCTTTGTGCGACGCTTTCCGCGCTGCGGAAAGAGACCAAGCCATATGGGATAAAACCCGGTGCGATGAAGTCGACCCTGTTGACTTTTAAGCGACTTTTATTAAGGAGACCCCGATTATGGTCGTCACTGGGAAGAAGTAAATACCATAATGTGATATTCGAGTAAATGGGCATATTCTTAAGCAAGTGAATCGATACAGTTATCTCGGCACAGTCATAACATCAGATGGGAGATGCCTTGAAGATATTAGAACAAGAATTGCCATTGCGAAGGTAGCCTTTTGCAAGATGAAAAACTTACTGACCAATAAAAAGATATCAATTGAAATGTGAAAAAGAGTGTTGAAGTGCTACATAGAACCTATACTTGTGTATGGATGTTGAGCGTGGACAATAAGCAGTCAAGCTGAAAAACAGCTGATGGCTGTGGAAATGTGGTTTCTGAGGAAAAGGCAAAGAATACCATGGATAGACAGAAAAACCAATGAACAAGTCCTTCAAGAACCAAATGAAGATCATAAACTGATTAGAGTCAGACGTAGACAGTAAAAAAATTTTGGTCATGTTATGAGAAGAAATGAATTTGAGAACTTGGTGACAACTGGCAAGATCGAAGGGAAGAGACCAAGGGGAAGACCAAGAAGTAAATACCTGGATGGCTTGGCCACGTGGCATGGTCGAGACAGGAACACAGAGCTGGATGGATGGAATTTAATTCAATTTTTTGTGCATTGCTCGTTTAACCAACTTTCTTATGCCTTCACACATTTATCTCTTATTTCTTTATTTATCTCAGCATACTCTTGTTTGTCATTTTTATTCTGTTTCCTTTTGTCCATCATCATTAAGATTTCTTCATTCGTCCATTTTTTCTTAGCTTTTTGGCTTCTCTCCTGTAATATTTTTTTTGCTACTTTGATGAATGAAATTTTTCTATGAGCAGCATGAAGCAGCACTAGATTTTATTAGAAAGCAGCAAGTCAAATGTTTTGGCCATGCAAGTAGGTTACCAGTCAACAGCATACCACAACAAGCAATGATGTACAGACCAGAGGAAAGCAGGGGAAGAGTTTTGGTCATAGACCATAACTTTAGGAAGGGAAAATCCCAACTGCACCTCCACGTGGCAAAGGATGAAAATACACCACGGTGTGGCTAACACAGCTCTGGGGACCAAGTATCCACTGGAGTAAGTGGACAACTCTGCAGCTGAGCAGAGCAGGGCACTCACTTGTCCTGACAGTCGGAAATGACTGTCAAAGGCAGAGTTAAAAGACCACCATGTGAATGTGGAAGGCAATGGGAAACCACCACATTATCTTCCCAAGATTTCATGGCGACACACATTTCATAAATAGTGAACGACGTTAATGGCTGTCTTAGGACATCCTCGTCCGGTAGGGACAGTCATGAGCCACAGGTGACATCAGACCGTCATCCAGCTACTGATGGCAAAACTAAAACTATAACTAAACTAAATAAATTTAGAGTAGGAACATGGAATGTTAGGACATTAAATGAGCTAGAAAAAGTTAAACAATGTCCTAAGAGAAATGGAAAACATGAAAATGAATATACTAGGCATAACTGAGATGAGATGGAAGGGATCTGGCAAAATTATAACCGACAAACACACAATAGTTTATTCTGGAGGGGACAAATGAAAAAGGTGTAGGAATAATATTTGATGAAAAAACAGCCAAATCTATGAATGGATACTGGTGTATTTCAAACAGAGTTATAATGGTCAAAATCAAAGGCAAACCAATAGATATAAATATTATACAAGTATATGCACCAACAACAAGCAGTAGTGATGAAGAAATACAACACTTTTACGATGAAGTAGAAATGGCAATAGCACAAATTGGATGACAAGAAATAAAAATAATACTGGGAGATTTAAAGGCAAAAGTAGGAAAGGGAAAAATAGAGGATATAGTGGGGAATTATGATTTAGATACAAGAAATGAAAGAGGAGAGAAACTAATAGAATGGGCAAATATTAATGATATGATAATTGGATACACATGGTTTAAACACCATAAAAGATGACTATACACATGGAAAAGCCCTGATATGAAAATACGCAACCAAATTGACTACATACTTAATAAAAGATTTAGAAATGCATTAATTAATGTAAAGACAATGCCTGGTGCTGACGGTAATAGTGATCATATATCACTATGTGGACAAATAAAAGTAAGATTAAAGAGGGAAAAAAAATGGTTAAGAATTTGAGACTTAATAAAGAGGTTCTGAAAAAAGATAAAGAAATTCAAGAACAATACAGAGTGACTGTGAAAAATAGGTACAATGCAATAGCTAAAATACAGAGTATAAATGAACAATTGGAAATGTTAACAGACTCCATTCATCTCATCTCATCATGTTCCTCTTGTACCCTGCGGTGTCGAGGTGAAGTATAAACACTCTGAGAGTGCCTGATAATGGGCTTCATGCATCGATATTCCCATGGACTCTGCTATTCCCTCCGTCCAACATTTACGTGGTCGGCCTCTTCCTTGACATTTATTGGTTACTCTCCTTGTGTCATATACCTGTCTTAACTTCTATCTATTGACCCATCCCTTTATTTTCCAATGTCTTCTCATTATATGACCAAAGACCACGTTTGTCTTTTTCTTCTAGTCGTGTAAAATGTTCTAGTTTTATTAACCTCCTACAGGCACTCATTGTTAGTTACTGTGACTGTCCCAGGTTTTAGCAACATTTGCTCTGCCTCCAAGCTCTTTTTAATTTGTTCATTCACATTTGACAGTTTACTGCCATACAGCAGAGCAGGTTCAGTACTTCAGTTCTCTCTTTTTGATATTCAGTGAAAATTATTAATTATGATTTAGGATAGAAAGGATGAAAGTAACAGCTACCAGCAACAAAATGAGTTAAAAGAGTGCTGGGGTTTTGTGTTTAACAATTAGAGATTCTTGTATTATATTTCTTCAGCATCATCAAAAGATCTAGATACTGGAGTACCTACAGAAGTTGGGCAAGAGCGTTACATTCCAGGGCTGAATTTTGCACAGGGTGGAGCAAAACGACTAGCAACCCCACCACTCTTAATGTCACAGTCGCCACCTCAGCAGGTGAATATTTTTTTTTACTTGAAGCCTGGATAAACTTACTGTTCTTTGTTTAGTATGTAAATGAAAGTAAAGTACCCTTGTGCATGCCTGAAGGCACACAGTGCTGGACCCATATTTGAAAGGCCAACTGGCACCTGTTTGGTGGTGTGGTCAGTGTCGTGCTGGCCACCTCTGCTTCCCAAGACTTGGTAGCCATTTTAGGCTGGGTTGATCTGGGAGCCCAGGTCGGCAGGCCAGTGTCTTTGTTTAGTTAGTTAAAGTTAATTGCATATCCTTTACAGGGCATCACAATCAAACCCAGCAATTTTCTGATGTTTTCTGCTGCTTGGCATGTTCAGTAATTTTGCCATTGCTTTCTGAATGACCTGCACCCATACCATTTTGTAAATAACCAACGCAAGGCAGTCTGCTGCCAAATCGCTCGCAGCTGTGTTTCAAACGCCGTACATGGTATTATGAACTTCGCCCGTAACCCCTTTGCCACAGAGTAGCTTTGGAAAAATTAATCTGGCCTTAGAATGTAAGATTAGGCTTGCCACATCACTTATGCTTAACAGAAAATCTGGATTATCCACCAAGGGTTGGACAGTAGACAGTTAAGTAGAAAACAAAAAGCTGATGTGCATCTTCTTCTGTGTTCCATTGTCTAGCCACGGATTTTAACATTTCCTCGATTACATTTGTACTATGTTACAAATGTAATTAGGAAGAGCTTGGAAACCATGGAGATGTGGTTTCAGTAATGAATGTTACATGTTCCTTTGAAGGCCATAGACAGTCACAATGATTGCCTGGTGGAAGCTAATGAAAAGAGAACATTATAGACAACTATAAAAAAAGATACAAACACTGTGTTCTTTAGTCATTAAATGAGAAAAGACTTGGGTAACATATTGATTAGAACTGGAAGATGTACCTTAATAGCTGTGATGGAGTGGGTAACAATGTGGTGTGTGTGTTCACTCGCTTTGAAATCAAACATAGTCCATGCATGCGCCACTACTTCTAGTAGTTGCCACTACTGGGGAGTGCACTGGACTGATCTTGTGTGTGGATTAGCTTTCCATATTACCAGTGTCCCTTTCAGGCAAATATGGTCTGTGATGTTATAGGGCCATCACATTTTGTAGACCTGAATGTTTGTAAACTTTCCTCTGGAGTGAACTAGGCAGGCCGAGAGAGGGATCATGCTGCATGGGCAACACATGGTTTCTTTATTTTAGTCCAGGCTTTGTGCTATGGAGAGGCAATAACTCCATCCCTGGTCTTAACCGGTCTCGGAATCAAAGCGAGAGGCAACTGTTGCTGCTGGAGCATTGCACTAGAAATGACCTATGTATTACAAACTCCTTTTTTAAAACAAAAGAGATGCATAAGGTCACATGGAAACATCCAAGATCCGGCCATTGGCATCAGCTGGACTTCATTATCACACGGAGACAACATCTGAACCATACATCATTAACTCGAAGTTACCACAGTGCTGACTGTGATACAGATCATTCTTTGGTTGTTGCAAGGGTTAGACTGAGACCAAAGAGAATCTACACAGCTAAACACAAGTCTAGCCCCAGGATTAATATTATTAACACTCACGATCCTGGAAAGTGCTTTGAATTTCAACAGCAACTTGAGGACGCTTTCAATGATACATCAGAAAATTGTATAGTAAATGATAAATGGAGTAAACTTAAGGAAACTATTTATAAAATAGCGGTAGGGGTTTACGGCACTGTGGATCATAAGAGGCAGGACTGGTTTGCGGCAAACAGCCAGATACTGCAGCCCTTGATTGATAAAAAGAAGATGGCTCTCTTAAGAAACAAGGAAAGACCAACACGTAACACTCTGAGAGCTGAAGCAAGCGAGGAAGGATGTACAAAAGGCTGCCAGGCAGTGTGCGAATGACTATTGGATCAAGTTATGTGAGTCCATTCAAATCGCAAGTGATAAGGGAAACATCAGAAGCATGTATGAAGGGATAAAGAAAGCCTGTGGTCCAAGGATCAAAAGAAGTGCACCGCTGAAAACCTTGACTGGAGAAATCATCACTGATAAGAAACAGCAGATGGATAGATGGGTCGAGCACTATTTAGAGCTTTACTCAAGTGAGACCAAGCTAGCGGATGATGCCCTCAACGCCATAGAGGCCCTGCCAACTCTTGACCACCTGGACACACTTCCCACTATAACAGAAGTTAAGTGTGCTATAAATGAGCTTGCATCTGGCAAGGCTCCAGGTAAGGATGGGATTCCAATAGAGGTGATCAGGAGTGGGCAAGACACCCTCGCTCTACAGATCCACCAGCTAATAGAGCTATGCTGGCGAGAAGGACAAGTCCCACAGGATTTCAAAGATTCAAACATCATAACGCTGTACAAGAACAAGGGAGATCGGAGCGACTGCAACAATTATAGGGGTATCTCACTTCTGTGTATTGTTGGGAAAGTATTTGCCAGAATTGTCCTGCGCAGACTTCAAGTCCTGGGAGATCAAGTCTATCCCGAATCACAGTGCGGCTTCCGTCAGAACCGGTCTACCATTGATATGATATTCTCATTGCGACAGATGCAAGAAAAATGCCGGGAACAAAATCAGCCACTGTTTATTGCCTTCATCGACCTCACAAAGGCATTCGATTTGGTCAGTCGTGAGGGTCTGTTCAAAGCACTAAAGAAGATTGGCTGTCCACCAACTCTTCTGTCCATTGTGGAATCGTTCCACACAGGCATGAAGGGTATAATCAAGTTTGATGGCTCAACTTCAGAAGAGTTTGAAATCAAGAGTGGAGTTAAGCAAGGTTGTGTACTAGCCCCCACCCTCTTTGGGATATACTTTTCACTTCTACTGAAATATGCCTTTCGTGATCAGGATGACGGTATATACATTCACTCACGCTCAGATGGTGGCCTCTATAATGCTCAGAGATTGAAGGCCAAGACCAAAATTAGCAGGGTACTAATCAGAGAGTTGCTTTTTGCGGATGATGCTGCGATTACGACCCACTCTGAGGAAGAACTACAACATCTACTATCTGCATTCTCCAATGCTTGTTCTGAATTTGGTTTAACAATTAACAAAAAGAAGACACAGATTATGTCACAAGGTGCACATGGTGTACCATCAATCTTTATTGACGACGCCGAACTGGAGATAGTAGACCATTTTACATATCTAGGATCAGAGGTAAATAGCAAATTATCCCTCGATCAGGAAATCAACATCAGGATTGGCAAGGCAGCAACAACAATGAACATGTTAGCAAAAAGAGTCTGGGAGAACAGGAAGCTTACTGCCAAAACAAAAGTCCTCGTCTACCAAGCCTGTGTCCTTAGTACTCTTCTTTATGGCAGTGAAACCTGGACAACTTACTCACGCCAAGAGAAACGTTTAAACAGCTTTCATATGCGGTGTCTGCGAAGAATACTTGGTATTAAGTGGCAAGACAAAATCACAAATACTGAAGTATTGGAAAGATCAGGTTGTGTGACGGTGTATTCCATGCTCAGTCTTCGTAGACTTAGATGGATAGGACACGTTAGGAGGATGGATGATGGTAGAATACCAAAGGACATCTTTTTTGGTGAATTACAGACGGGTAGGAGATCTCAGGGTCGGCCTCTACTACGATACAAAGATGTGTGTAAGCGGGACATGATTGATACAGGCATTGATAATGCACAATGGGAGCACGTCGCCGCTGAACGTGTTGCATGGAGGGCAACTATCAGAAATGGAATAAAGACAGGAGAAAATGATTGCAGATAAAGCACACACAGAGCGTGAGAGACGTAAGATGGTGCAAAATGGTGGAAATGACCATGTTTTCACATGCACCTACTGTGGGCAAACATTTGCAGCAAGAATTGGCCTTACCAGCCACACTCGCCACCGCCATGGATCGTAGTTATTGCCATATGACAGTTATTAAGCCTTTTTGAAGCACAATGTACCAAACTATCGTCTGTCAAGACGGAAAGGTGCCAATGAATGTATGCTGGGAACCACAGTAGTGCAGTGGCTAGCACACTTGTCTGACGGCCTGGTGGTCATGTGTTGGAATCCCCCAGCGAGGTTTCAGCTTGGTATGTGTATTATAATTATTTTCAATGTGAATTTATTTATCATATTCTATAGCCCTATTTACTACAGGAGACAAATGAAAATCGTAAACTGATTAGAGAAATTAGACGTAGACTGTCACAATTTTTTGGACATGTTATGAGAAGAAATGGATTGGAGAACTTAGTGACAACTGGCAAGATCGAAGGGAACAGACCTAGAGGAAAATACATGGATGGCTTGGCCAAATGGCATGGACAAGACAGGAACACTGAGCTGATCCACGATGCTGGTGATTGAGTGAAATGGCGAGTCATGACTGCCCACGCCTTCTGGCATGGCACATGATTGATTGATTGATAGCCCTATTGTGGGAGCCACGGCAATGCGGTTTCTAGCACGCTTGCCTGAATGGCCAGGCGGTCATAGGAAGCCAAATCCAGGCTGATATTTAAAATTTAACATTGACCTGGGCTCCCAAGTTAACATAGCCTAAAGTGAGTACCACTGAATGTCTTGGGAAGTGAAGATGGCTGGCATGACATTGACTGCATGAGGCCTTGAGTACCGATTAGTGTGTAAATATATTGGGACAGGATCATTTGCCCAGTACTCCTCAAGGTATGTTAACTTTACTTAGTTTACTAGCACTGTTACTTAAGAACTGGGTACGCAGTACTCTTGGCACGCCCATAGATGCTGAGTCATAGCAGTTTAAGTTGAGTTTGATACTGTTGAGCAGTTGTTTAAGAAGAAACACCATAGATCTGATCATAAGATGTACATTATTTGCTTTAATATGAAGTTTCTCTTTTACTGCTTCTGATGATAAATTATCTTTAAACACAGAAGCCACAAACAATATGTTGCATGATTTATGGCCTGGCATATTTCACTGCATCTCGCCAATTGCGTGCTGCAGAGTTACATATATGAAGCAAATAAATAAATTATATTTTGACTGAATACTTAAAACAATAAATGATCCATTTATTGTTGTGCGTTCAGTAGTTTGCCATTGATTTCTGATCGAGAAGATCTGAAGAAACTAAATACTGTGAAAGTTAGCTTTTTCGTCAGGTATTAATGGAGATTGACAAACCAATCAATCAGTCAATCTTCAATCTCATGTAATGAGGGCAGACCGCAAAATCATATTAATGTGCTCAGTTCAGCATGCAGCAGATATGATATGAATATAAATACAGCCAAAACTGAAGTAATGCAGGTTAGCAGATCTCCTGGTCCACTAGGTACATTGATAAATAGAACATCTCTGAAACAAGTTTAAACATTCATATGTCTTGGAAAAATTATCACAAAACATGGCAGAATAGATAGAGAAATCAAAAGCAGATGTCAAATATTGAAAAAACATATTGAAACATACAAATATACTTATGTCCATGAAACGACAGATAATAAATAGCATATTCACACCAACCCTATGCTACCCATGTCAACTTTGGATATTATCCAAATAACACTTACGCAAAATCAACACCTCTGAGATGAGATGCTTGAGGAGAGCTGCCAACTCAAGTATCTGAGACTGAATAACAAATTATGTTATCAGAGAGGCAGTGGGATCAACACCTTGTGCCACATTGAAAGACACAAGATCAATTAGTTTGGCCATCTCGCTAGAATGCAACACCATTAACTACTGGCCCCACATCAAAGAAGATATGCTACGAGAGCAAGAGGATGCCCAAGAAGAAAATGAATTTACGACATCAAAGATATTGTACAGTCACACGAAATGAAACTATTCAGTGCCACCCATCGCGTGCAGGAATGCCAGCTATTCCTCTCCACAACACTTGACTGCAAAAGTGGAAGATGATGATGATTGTAGGAGATTTAAACAGATTGTGCTTGATTAAAGAGATATAGAGACTTTTGAAAGCAAAAAATATAGTATATTATTCATATATCAGAAAGAGTAATTTTATGAAAGAATTTCTTTAGAATATGGTTTTCTTCTTTTCATTCATCTAGAATCAGTATATATTAGCAATTTTGTTTCCTACATGATCTGGACTATCTTATGCAGATCATGCAGGCATATAAAGAGTGACATCTCAGTATTTTTCATCTGACTATAGAATAGACCTGTATGAGCTGCATACGGTACAATGTTGTAGTATGTGTCTGCAGTTTAAGGTGGGTGTCACACGAACAGGTTGCTACAGAACTAATTTTGCTAATTGCTAAAATTTAAATTTTTAATTTTGCTAATTGAAAATTGCTAATTTATGTCCCCAAGTCAAGAACGAGTTACTGTTGTTTTCCTGTGCTAAGTCTGAAAATAGTAGTTGTCAAACCACAATTATCAATTATGAGAGGTGCAGGTCTGGTCCGCATGGCCGAATTGATAAGAACGGTGTTCTTAAACATCCGGTGTGCTAATGCCAAGGTTAGCGGTTCATCCCGTACACTGTACAGCTGGACTAAAATGTTGACCTGTCGTCCTTGACTTGGGGGCGTTAATTACAAGTACCCCTGAAGTCGGATTGGGTTCGCCTGATGGCAAGGGACACTGTTAATAGGGAAAGCTAACCCATACGCAAAATTTAGTCCATCACTACTAAAATAGTGTGTATGGACTACACTTGAGTTTAAAGCGAGCGAGCGCCAAAAAAAATGAAAACTGCACTTGAAATAGGTGTCCCTGACTTTCTGAAAGAGCCAACAGCAGTGATGGCTGCTATTAGTTTCAGAAAGACCTTAAAAATGTAAAGATAAAATAATTTTTAACTGCAAAACTTCTTTTCCTCTTCCACAGCCAACATCAACAGCAACCAACCGGCCACCCTATGCTTCAGAAGCTTCACACTTGTATCAGCAGCCTCCACCATCATACTCTACATCCTCACAGTCACAAGCCTTTGGCCAAGCCTCAGGAACCACAAGGCAGACAACCCAAACAGCTTTCAACATACCACCACCTAAACCTGTACATTACCAGCCGCAGTCGATATTTAACAAACCTCCCCCACAGACATTTCAGCACACAGCACCACCTCAGTTTAATCAAGCCTCACCACCAAAAACATCAGCGCCACCTCAGTTTAGTCAAGCCCCACCACCAAAAACATCTCCACCTCAGTTTAATCAAGCCCCACCACCAAAAACATCAGCTTCTTCCTTCAGTATGCCTAATGAAAACCAGCATTCTCCCCCACATGTCAGGCTTGCAAATCCTTTTCCCCAATATAAGATCCAGCTGTTCTGCCCACAGTGCCTTGTATATTTAGGGAAGCCTTGGTTTTACATTCAGTATAACATAGCACACGTGTGTCTTCAGAATATTCTAGCATTTTTTGTGCAGAATGAACAGGGGCAAAATTGTTGGGTGAAAGCACGTGAGCGCACCAGTCATCGAAGTTTTCAAGGCAATTACATTCTGTGCCTCAGTGTTAAGACAGGCAATGTTGAACAGTGTAAGTTTAAAGAAAATTGCAGCTTTGCTCACAATGTCATTGAGCAGAGACTGTGGAAGTTGGAGCAGGAGGGAACATTTGATATATCTACCTTCATTTTCCAAAACAAGAAACAAAACACGTCATCATCATCATCTACAGGAGCAGATTCACATAAATTGTCTGTGAAGAATTTCTTGGAAAAGCATGGAGGCTATTTCCAGTTCATTTGCCGAGATTGTTTCTTCGCAACTCGTCCAATGATCAGCAGCAAAGGAACGGGAAACACTTGCACTGGTGCAGCTCGTCATCAGTGGGAAGGGATCAGTGGGTCCAAGATTATAGCTCATGTGAACAAAACAACATACACACCAATTGACAATCGGAAGTTTCACCACACTGGGGCTTTTTATCTGATGTGTAAATTCATGCACTTCTGTAGGCATTGGCTAGCTAACAGGTAAACAACACCTTTATGCACTTCTGTAGGCATTAACTAGCTAACAGATAAACCACACATTTATGTACTTTTTTAGGCTTTCGCTAGCTAACAGGTAAACCACACATTTATGTACTATTAAGGCTTTTGCTAGCTAACGGGTAAACCACACCGTTATATACTTCTGTAGACATTAACTAGCTAACAGGTAAACCACACATTTATGTACTACTAGCTGACCCGGCCCGGCTTTGCCCAGGCCCTGGCGGGGATCTATCTATCTGTCTGTCTGCTTGTTTGTCTGTCTGACCCGGCCCGGCTTCGCCCAGCTCCTGATGGGGAGCATCTCATTTAATTCATATAAGTAGTCATATAAGCTCCCGTTCCCGACTATCTGTCTGTCTGTCTGACCCGGCCCGGCTTCGCCCAGCTACTGGTGGGGAGCATCTCATTTAATTCATATAAGTAGTCATATAAGCTCCCGTTCCCGACTGTCTGTCGACCCGGCTGTCTGTCTGTCTGTCTGACCCGGCCCAGCTTCACCCAGTCCCTGATGGGGAGCATCTAATTTAATTAATATAAGTTCCCGTTCCCGACTGTCTGTCTGTCTGTCAACCCGGCTGTCTGTCTGTCTGCCTGCCTGCCCGTCTGTCTCTCACTCCGTCTATCCCACCCTCTCTATCTATCGGGTCAGATCTATCTATTATCTATTTATTTATATAGCTATCTATAGCCAGGGGACTTAACCTAAGATATATCAATGCTACTAAAAGTTATGTCCCTTTATAGAATATTTCTTATGTTAAGTCATTTTTAGTAAGTAGCCGATTTTACACTAAGAAACTATTACAGTCAGTTGCACAGGAATGAAAGGAAGACTTGTAGAAAATTTCATCTCAATCGGATGGACCGTTCGTGAACACAGCAAATACATACACAACCACACACACAGTCTCTTTTATAGATATAGATTAAGGCTTTTGCTAGCTAACAGGTAAACCACATCTTTATGCACTTCTGTAGACATTAACTAGCTAACAGGTAAACCACATCTTTATGCACTTCTGTAGACATTAACTAGCTAACAGGTAAACCACATCTTTATGCACTTCTGTAGGCATAAGTTTTTTGTTTTGTGTGTGTTGCGTATCCCTTACGGGACGTTGCAGTCAACACCAGCATTTTTCAGCTGCTGTTGATGTACTAGACAAGTGTTACATTCAGTAGTTGCTTTCTGAACGACCGACTCCTTTACCAGCACGTTATAACACAACGCGACACAGTCTGCTGCACAAATCGGTCGCAGCTGAATTCGAACGCCTGGTACCCGGCTCATGAACCGCGTTCGCAAGCCTTCAGCCACGGAGCCGGCCAGGCATAAGTTAGCTAACAGATAAACCACACCTTTATGCACTTCTGTAGGCATTTGCTAGCTAAGCTAACAGGTAAACCACGCCTCTGTGCACTTCTGTAGACATTAATTAGCTAACAGGTAAACCACACCTTTATGTATTTCTGTAGGCATTAGTTAGTTACAGGTAAACCACACTTTATATACTGCTGTAGGCATTAGTTAGTTACAGGTAAACCACATCTTTATGTACTTCTGTAGGCATTAGTTAGTTAACAGGTAAACCACATCTTTATATACTGCTGTAGGCATTAGTTAAGGTAAACCACACCTTTATGTATTTCTGTAGGCATTAGTTAGTTACAGGTAAACCACACTTTATATACTGCTGTAGGCATTAGTTAGTTACAGGTAAACCACATCTTTATGTGCTTCTGTAGGCATTAGTTAGTTAACAGGTAAACCACACCTTTATGTACTTCTGTAGGCATTGGTTAGTTAACAGGTAAACCACATCTTTATATACTGCTGTAGGCATTAGTTAGTTACAGGTAAACCACATCTTTATGTACTTCTGTAGGCATTAGTTAGTTAACAGGTAAACCACACCTTTATGTACTTCTGTAGGCATTAGTTAGTTAACAGGTAAACCACACCTTTATGTACTTCTGTAGGCATTAGTTAGTTAACAGGTAAACCACACCTTTATGTATTTCTGTTGTTAGTTAACAGGTAAACCACACCTTTATGTATTTCTGTAGTTAGTTACAGGTAAACCACACCTTTATGTACTTCTGTAGTTAGTTACAGGTAAACCACATCTTTATGTACTTCTGTAGTTAGTTAGTTAACAGGTAAACCACATCTTTATGTACTTCTTTAGGCATTGTATAGTTGTCATGTACAGTTGGAATCTGTGTCTTCATTAGTGATATTCTAAACGCTCAGCCATTGAATCCTGTTAGTATAACCTGTTCTGATCAACAGACCACTGGCTCTTCACACGCTATGACCTGTCCTATTCACTAGATAGCCATCTCCTCCATCAGTACAAAGTAACGACTCCATTTTCATGCCATGAGGCGTATTAGGTTTATGGTGCCAACCCCATATTTTTATATGAATCAGCACTCGATGGATGATGTGATCTAACATGCCGATGGCCGTCCCAGGAAATTTCCTGTTGCCCATTTTAGGCTGGATCGGCATGGGAGCTCGGTCAGTGATAATAATCCCTGCCTCTAAGGGGATTCAAATACATCCCCACCATTCTGATAGGCAGTCATGGTATGGTAGCCATTGTGCTCCCGCAGCTTCTTCCTCCGTGAGTATAACGTATTGTCCAGTCACAGATTCTGTATTGCCAGCTAGAACACCTCTAAACAAGCCAACAGGCGCTGGATTGTTTGTGATTTGACAGCTTTGTCATGGCTGTTAAAGGGATCAAGGTAGTTTATGCCAATGACTGATGGTGGGGTATGAAATATTAGACCCTCTTATCTTCTACGCCGTGGCATAATGAGATAGGGTGGACAGCTCCCTTACACACCACATTTCCTTTCCCTAACAATTCTCAGAAAAATCTGAAATCTTGTTTGGTGCCCAGGTAGTGAGGCTAGGCCAGCCTGGAGCCCTACTGGTTAGAAAATATAGCATTGCCACTGCTGGTGATTCAACATGAAACAGATTGTCCTGGAAGGCAAGCGCTCTATCCACTACACTATTCCACTGCACTGATTTAAAACAAGATCTCTTGAAGTGATTAGAATATTGTTATAATTTGATATATTTTAAGTTATCTGATTTTACTAAACTGTTATGTACTCAGCTATAGTTGGGATTACTGGTTATATATTGTTGATTTTAGCTATTGGGATACTGGATTCACATCTGGAGTAAGTGAAGTATCTTACACACTTTAAGGTGATTGGACATACGGTGCTAGACCCATATTTTCTTAGACCAACCGGCACTTGGTGAAAACCGAGGTGAGTATGACGCGGCCACATTTACTCCTCAAGATATTTCCTGGTAGTCATTTCTGGCCCGGTCGACCCCAGCGCACAAGTCAATTAAAAAAATCTGCCAGGCAGGTCTCTGGCCACTAGATTGCTGCAGCTCTCATCAAAGGATATTAACAGTGAATGTGAAACCTGACCTGTACTCAGTATGGTGACTACCAAAACAATTGGGCTTCATCTCAACCCTCAACAAAACACAACAGCAATCTTCAGTGGTACACAGTTGCACAAAGATAGGTTTTGGTATTTCTGTTTGAAATTCTTCATTAACAGTCATTATCATTGAAGAATGTTGACTTACAATAGTGGCATTGAACACGTTTGCAGATGTAGGTTTGCTCACAGTCTGGTTGAGAGGGAAGTCTGGATGCTGGAGAGGGACATTGATATCAGCAGAGATGAACTTGTGACCCTCAGCTTTAGCTTGTTCCAAGGCTCACCACCTCAGGCAAGTGAACTTTATCACTGGACAAGATAATCATTACAAGCAAATATGGAACTTAGTGCATTACAAATTACAATAGAAGAAGACATTATTTATTGTTTTGTAGTCTATACACATACTATTACTTCCAGTTCACTGGACTGATTTTAACGTGCAGATTAGCTTTCCCTATTACCAGTGTCCCTTGCCATTAGGCGAACCCAACCCGACCTCTGAGGTACTTGTAATTTAGGTCCCCAAGTCAAGGACAAGAAGTCAACATTTTGAGTCCCACTGACCTGTCAGGGGTATGTGTTGTAATGAAATATTGTACCTTAGAGTGTTTCCTCTGGACATTCGGTTGGAGTCTGTGGACAATGAAATATATGAAACCTGAGGAGGAATCATTAACAACCTCAGCCTAATCTCCATGAGTCTATGCTGTGCTAAATCAAATATGCTTTTTGCAGATATAAAGTTCCCAGTTGGGTCTTGCACACCCCATTGTTTTATTTAGCTTGAGGAGAAAGCAAGATCAAAGTACAGTACCAGTGGGTACAGTGAGCACATCTATACACAAACCTCATTCTGATAGATGCAAGCCAGTTTCAGGGCTCAGACAGCCTAAATGTCAAAGCATTGGACCTTGTTAACACCACTGCCGCCCTTTCCCACCACACACACACACACACAGTATTTGCCAGCCAACCTTAACAAGTAACATAATTAAAATGGAAATAGAATAAAATAACTACAGTTATAAGGAATATTTGTCTTGTGTCAAACATACATGATCCCATCAGGTGTGATGGTAACAGGAAACTGTCACATTAATTTCTCAACAATTTCACAGTTACAAAGTTAGATTTATGGTGTTAAAAAAGTTAGTTGTATATCCTATACAGCAGTGCTTCCCAAACTTTTCACTTTCGCAGACTGGTGCTGTTTAAAAAAAATTTTCTCCTTGTAATCTGGAATTTTATGACCTCAAACATTTTAATATAAATATAAGATTTAACGTAATTGTGGGTGTTGTCCCAGTGCGCTAAATACTGCTCCATAATATTATTGGATGACAGTGATGTATTTAATGGTGGTCCCATTTTCATGAGTATTTTAAAATTGAATCACCATAAAAATGGTGCGGACATGATGTTTTGAAAAGGACAATTGTGTTTTTAAAAAGTTATAAACAATCCTCAAAGGAGAAAATATTTAACTTTTTTCAACTCACGTTGCGGACCGGCAAAGAAGGGCTCGCGGACCACCACTTTGGGAAGCACTGCTATACAGGACGTCTCACTCAACCCCAGTATGTTTGGCTGTTTGTGATTATTTTGGCAAGTTTATGTTCAGTAATTTGCCATTGATTTCTGAATGATCAGCACTTATATCATTGTATGAAAACAAACACAAGGCAATCTGTCACCAAATCGCCTGCAACTGTGTTTCGATCATGGCATGCAGGATTATAAATTGCGTCCTTAACCCCTTCATCACAGAGCTTCTAGTGTAGTGTACTGAGTAGCATACGTGAGATTATCAAAACAATGTGTTTCTTGTTTTTGTATTATAAATGGTAGGCCAGAATTCTAGATGAAAATTGCAGTTATTTCTGAATGTTATCACTTTAGGGACAGCCACAGGCTTCAGCTTCAGGAGGAGGTGCTGCGTGGGGAGCCAAGGCTGCTGAACCACCTCGGCCAACACCACCAAGGGCAGAACCACAGGCTCATGTGGAAAGTCCCTTAAATCTAGCTGAGTTCTGCAGGACCTGTTGGGGAAAAGGTCAGAGGTGTAAGGAAGATGGCAAGAAGGACAAATGTGTTCGTGGCCACAGCAATTTTAAGGTGTGTTGGTTTTGGCAAGCTGCTGCTAGCAGTACATTGTTTAGATCAGCGTGATTGTTCGCTTGATTTTACGCAGTACAAAGTAAACCTCTTCAGTTTGGTTGATGAAGGATCACTGTTATTGCACATGGGTACCTATTTGAGTGCTTCAGTATCCTGCTATAGATCACACCAGGAGGATCTCAACCTCAGGACATGAACTCCACAGCCTTGGCATGGATATCAGAATAACATATGCTGTATTATTTTTTGTGGGAAGGTTTTCTCATTACAACTTTTGCCACTTCAGCGGCATATTTGGCCTGCTCTAGTTTATTTCCGACTGCTGAGAGATTTTTAAACATGCCACATATAAATAGTCCTCCTACTTTTCTTTACTTTCATCTGACCAAGTTAGACATTCGACCATCACCCAAGGATCATGGAGAGTGCTATCTTTGGGGTCTTTTTTTTCCTCTTCTTCAGGTGCTTGGACTGGAGCAGATGTTAGCGATCATGACTCTCCAAACCTCTCTGTGTCTTTAATATTTTGATGAAGTTGATGCTGCTTATATTATTATTTTTTGCCAAACTGTTTAAACTTGTCACATACATCTTTCACTGCCTTCCTCTGCCTCTCTTGTCTTGTATTTTCTCACATTAGGTTAATGTATCTAGTCCATGTCTTTTGTTGAAAGGTTCCATAACATTTATTTTTCATTTCCTTATAGTTTTGATGAGTGATCTAGAAATGCCAGCCATGGGTGTTGAAGGAAGCAGAGGGAATTTAAATGTTTTCAGATTAGCAGAACATTTCCAGACATTATCGAAAATCTATCTCCAGGGTATAGTTGTAGCAGCTATGGGCAGACAAAATTAATGCTGGATTGATAATAGTGGAGAATGAACAGGCTAAGACATTGCAGCACTTGTTTTTACTGCTGAAAATGGGAAGTACATATTACTGAAGAAGGGAACTCCGTCTTGAAGATGGGAAGTAGCTATTGATGAAGATTGGAAGTATGTACTGCAGGAGATAGGAAGCACATGTTGCTGAAGATGAGAAGTATGTATTACTGAAGAAGGGAACTCTGTAGTGAAGATGGGAAGTAGCTAGAAGATTGGAAGTATGATGTACTGCTGGAGATGGGAAGCACATGCTGCTGAAGATGGGAAATATGTATTGATGAAAACGGGAAGTACATACTGCTGAAGATTAAAAGTACCTATTGCTGAATATAGGAAGAAGTGGAAGACCTTGACCATGATGCATCCATTATGATGATACCTTGATGACCTACATGGAGAATTAAGGGATAGAATAAGAAGAGAACATAGAGTGAGAAGGAGGTTTGTACACAAAGGCCAGGTGGCCACAATTTGTAATTTGGGAGGAATAATTAAAACATATGTGAAGACATAGTTGAATGTTTCATGGTTGATTTTGCAGGTGCCTTGAAGATTGTGTTGTCAAGAAATGTGGTTTCTTCTTCTTCTTCTTCTTCTTCTTCAGCGTTCCGAGCCATTGAGGTTCTTTGCTGCAGATACAATCCGTCTCCATTTGTCTCTCTGGTGGACCTTCTCTTGCCAGTCGTTGATTCCAAGTGCTTGTAGGTCTGTAAATGTATTATCTCTCCACCGCTTTCTTGGTCTACCTCGGGGTCTACGGTCATTTATTTCCTGAGTGTAAGCGAGTTTTGTTTCCCTATTATCTTCCATTCTTTCTATATGCCCCAGCCATTGTAGTCTATTAGCCTTCATGATACCAGTGATTAGCGGGGACTTAAACAGATCATAAATGTCTTTGTTACTTCTTCTTTTCCACTCTCCACTTTGTGTATCCCTAATGGGTCCAAAGACGCGTCTTAAAATTTTGTTCTCAAAGGTTTGTAACAAGGCTTCGTCTCCTTTCATTGTACTCCAGGTTTCAGAGCCATACAGCACAACTGGTCTGATCAGTGTTTTGTATATTGTGATTTTGGTGTTACGAGATAGCGCATTTGATTTTAGTAGATGTAGTGCATAGTATATCTTATTTCCAGAGTCGATTCTAGTTTGTATTTCTTCCCTTATGATGTTGGAGCAGTTGAAGATTGTACCCAGGTATTTGTATGTTTCTTTTCTTTTAATGGTCATATTATCTATTTGTATGTGACCAGAGTTTTTAGCCATTCCGTCTCTTGAAATTACCATATATTCTGTCTTATCTTGGTTGAAAATGTGGTTTGGTAGTGATAAAAAAACTTAGCAGTTTAAATTGTAATCCATGTGTTGATTATGTATTTTGTTTAAATTGTTATTGTAAGAACCCTGCTGTGTCAAGTTGTTAATTCTTGTGAAGGAATTGGGTACAGCTGATAACTTTGTTCCTCTTCAATATACAGCAACATATTTATTCCAGGCATGTTAATTAGTTCTCTGTGCAGATTTTGTAAGATCAAGGGTTACCGTTGTGACTCTCTTGCAGTCTTGCAGCATATTAAGAATTGAATCCTTGTTAGGCATCATCAGTATGTGGAGATCAGCATCAATTATCTTTTCTTAAGCAAAATATGATTGCCCTTGTTACAGAGACAGTTAAGAGAAGCAAAGGATAATAACACTGTAACCAACTATGCGTGTTACAGGAGGCAACTAATGAGGGTCGAGGTTAGGGCAGGATTCCCTATCCCATAAAAAACAGCCACTAAATGCAGCCAGCCATAAACAAGGCTAAAGATAAAATAAATAGAATAAAGCATCCTGCCAAGAGGAAAGGACACTCTTCCAGAAGAGCTATGACGTGATGTGGAGAAAGCCGCAAGAAGTCTAGGTCGCTGATGAATTTACTGAGATAATAGGACATGGGCGGACTTGCATAAGATAGAAAAAAGGTCGGATGGTTTGGAATGAGTTGATTGAGGGCCGATGTTCCAATCTGGAAGAAGAGGAACTCAGACATGATGCCTTTCCAAGAAATGACTAAAGGTTTTGGTTCATGTCTTATCTGATCCTCCCACATCAGCACTTCTGAATTACTTTTATTTCAGTAAAAATGAATTAATTTACAAATTAAAATGGTAAGTATTTTCTGTCACATTCTTATTTTCAGTTTTACAGGATAGTGATATTTTATTATTTCTTCTGCAGTTGAACAGTGTCTTTGTTTCATTGCCATCTGGTAAAGAGATTAGAAATATGTCTGGAATACTACGTCTAGGCATGAAACCTATTTTATGCGCAAACTACCCCAAGTGTGACCGCCCCATTTGCACACATCCACATGGGCAGGAGGAGTTCAATGTCTGGACATACATGTTGAAGAATCAAAGTAAGTTTGTCAACTATGTTGACTAGCACCTTGCCATCTTGATTGACAGTAGTTTGTAAACTGGAGTTATACCTCTCCATAGCACAAATCCTGGGCTGAATTTAGAGACCATGTGTTGCCTAGGCAGCATGATCCCTCTCTTGGTCTGCCTAGTTTACTCCAGAGGAGAGGTAACACCAATATGTCAAAACAAGCTGCCAGATTTTAGGGTTTCCAGGGGGGCAATTTTCATAACGTAAGTAGACCCGCAAATCACGTTTTATGTGGACGTCTAGACTTGTTTTAGTAGGTGCTCTTAAATTTAGCTTCCATTACTACGTATACTGTGTGGTGGGGGGGGGGATTTTTACTTAGGAAATACGAAAGGGGGGGGGGGGGGGAATGACGTTCTGAAAATATGTTGAAGGGGGGCCACAGGCCAAAAAAGGTTGCGAACCACTGGTCTACATCATCCCACAGAAAATTTTTGCAAAATTGAGCCTAGCACGAATTAGTCTAAAGATAACGAACAAACAAACTTTATTTTCAAAGGATTAAGAATTGGGCACACAGGCTCATCATTCTGCCTTTTTATCTCTCTGCCCTCATACATTATTTTATTCACACATCATTTATGAAGCTAATCTGAAGAAACTATCCATTATAAACACATAGAAAATATGCAATAATTAATAACACATGACTCACTAAAACTTATTTTTGACATGGCAGTTATAATTATCAAAGGTAGATGTAACTAGCACAGTTATGAGAATGTTTATTATACTAGTTGTCCTGTGAAAGCTTTGTATGCCAGAATTACTCATGATATAAATATTATTGTGAGTAGATTTTTAAATTGTTCTTTTAGAAGGGAAAAGACCTTTAAATGAATTAGATTCTTTAATGTTATTTTGTTTGAAGAGGTGAGATTATTTTATAGAGGGCAGAATAGTCTGGTGTGAAGGGCTAGCTTCGTTGTTTATAGGGGGCAGAATAGTCTGGTGTGAAGGGCCAGCTTCGTTGCTCACAGATAAAGACTTATCTCCTCACTAGGGTCACACAGATTTACATCAGCTATATATATTTTCTTTGATTGGGGGGGGGGGGGGGGGGGGCGGTGCAGTAGTATAGCTATGGCTGTTCAGAAAACGTTCACTGAAATCTGACAGTAATTGTACTGCTGGCGTTCGTTCAATGTGTTCTGACCTTAATTTGCAGCTGGCATTGGTTCTTTGACCATTCTGACACCAATTTGGGGTCTTACTATGGTGTTGGTTCATAACTTCTGCCATCAATTCGCAGTTAGCGTTGGTCCACAACTTCTGACACCAATTCGGGGTCTAGCCTGTCAGCGACCTGTGCGCTGCAGCTTTCAAGACTCCGCTACTTTCGCACTGCACGAAATAACAATTCATGACATTTGCGAAAGGAATGCAATTTATTCAGAGCGACATGTGAATGGCTCTACAAGCATTAGGCTTCATCATTGTTACACAATATGAATATATCAACGTGATGATAGATGATGCTAGCATTACACAATCTAAATGATATAGCCCTAAGTTTGCCTATGGCCTAGAAAGCATCGTATTGGTCAAGGATACGTCCGACCTCTCTACCGTCTCCAGTCAGTCTGTCCCGCTACACATAGCGTGGACCAGCACGGGCCCTTTTACCCTCCGTGCAATTGCTACTATTGCGTGCCTGGACTGGCCAGCACGCTGGCTGGTGAGTTTGAGTAACCTGGCCTATCACGGTTACCAGCAACCCAATTGCTTGGGGAAAGCCCTCGCTCATCCGTACTCTTTGCCCTCTGGTATGACACAAATGTGTCTCCCTGCGAGGTATTAATAGCAGTCGGTGTCTTCCCTGTCTGGGTGTCTCTCTACTAGCCTAGTGTTAACTCCTTACTCCTGTAAGGGCTTATTGGGGATGCTGACACTAACACACTTGCCTGCCGACCTAGTGGCCGTATGTTCATAACCACCATGGGGCGGACTTTTAAAAAATATACCTGTCTCCCAAATTGACCCAGCTAAAATTATGCACCAGGAAATGTTTTGGAAAGTAAAGGTGGCCAGCATGATGTTGAGCACTGTAACAATAAACAGTGGAGTAGGCTGGACTATTGTCACACATGTAACTATGGGACAAGTTTTGGTCAAGACCCGGGTGTAGTTGGTCCCCTGACCCCTCAGACTCCTGGACTCTGCTTTTTCTCACTCACTCAACCTAGGGACTCTACCTCTAGGGGCTCAATCCATACAGCAGACTCAACTCAAGTGACATCATCTTAACAATATTCGGTGTATTATACAAGAGAGTACAGGAGTGGACTAGAAGTAGACTCAGGCAGTGAGGATATAGATAAAGAAGGGTTATCAGATTCAGATCTGAGCTGTCATCATCGGGAAACTCCCAGTTCGGTCTGTATGCCGGACTGAACTCGCTCTCTCACCCGGCACCTGAAAGGTCGACCTGCCAACAGTGCAGACTTATCAGGTGGATGAGTGATGACAGCCATCCCTCCAGTGACTACTCCGAATCTCAAATGTAGGCCAGGTAATCTGAGGCTATCGCTGTCTTCTAACAAATGTCAATACAACAGAACCCCCTACTCCACTGAGGCCATACTTCTCAGTACATAAATGTCCTGACCTCACACCGATGCAGGTGGTCCACTGAAGAAAGCACAGTCTCTCATAGAAATGTCTGTAGTTGGTAGGACTACCACCGATTCACTGCGTCACAGCAAGCGGCTCACACAGTCGAACCTTCCGCCGGAACATGGTAGCTCACATACCAGACGGGATTGTCATCTTTGGCCACATCGTGGCCTGGGAAAATCATATGTGCCATCATGGCCTAGCAATAGAATGTTCTTACTTGGTGAAAATTGGGGTAGGTGGTTTCTGGGCCGGACCTTCAGACTAGGTCGTAATGTGGCTGAAGGAGACCTCTTAGGCAGAAACCTAGTGCGCTGCTCCAACACCGGTGAGTTCGCTGAATCACTGGCTTCTGGTACTGGCCTGGCTCCACCTTTCCATCTTCAGTGTAGACTGGGTTGGTACTTCACACTAGAAGGCTGATCCTGTAAGAAGAACAACTAGTGATAGAACCCTGCAACAACCCTGCATACTTGACACATACACGAGCCGCTACGCCCTCAGTAATTGTTAGGTCTCTTAACACCGTACCATCTAACCCTGTGCATCATACATAAAGAGTGTGTGAGAGAAGACATGGAAAAGGGGTCCTCACATGTCAGGTAGCCCCTTGATCAGCTTCGTCTTGGAAGGCCTACATTTTACAGTGTACAGGTCCAGTCTTCACAGCACAGGTGACATCCGGAACCTATCGGTACACCATTCCATCTTTCTTCCTCTCTCCCTTCCTCCAAATGCATTTCCCACTGGGTTCTCAGACCCAGACCAAACTGACACAGCTGACATCCCATCCAGCTCCTTCCCATACCTGGGCATGGCTGGAGAGTTCCTACTTACTTCTTCCCCCTCTTCAATAAAAGATAAAGCATATTACATAAACATGGGGTAATATACCTGTAACAGGTAAGTTGACAAGGAAGTAATAGTCTCCGTGGCGAAGTAGTCAAGCTGCTTGACTCGGGCTCTGAAGGTTGTGGGTTCGATTCCGGGCCACGTCATTTGGTTCACGAGTTAAATTTTGCAGAGACTCCCGTGGGTCATCGCTAGAGCGACGGAGTTTGTGCTTAGTGATGCTTTCCGCGCTGTGGAAAGAGACAGAGCCATATGGGATAAAACCCGGTGCAATGAAGTCAACCCTGTCGACTTTTAAGCGACTTTGTTTTAACAGGTAAGTCGGCAGAAGTGTATACATGGTGTCTTTCCCATGTAAAAGGTAGTCATCAAATCCCTATTCGTTTGCCCCCTTCCTGGTGACGTAACCGCATCGAACAGATATGCCCCCGGGATGGTTAACCCGGTCAACAAATGCCCGCAGAAGTTGGATGTGTCGGCCTAACGGCGCAAGAACGCAGCTTTGCTGTAAACAGGCACAACGCAATCACATCCGAAAAAAAAATCCGGATGAACGCAGAAGAAGAAGAAGTACAGGTATGCTGGTCGTCTGGATCAGCTACAATATTCGTGTACTGCACTCTGCAGCATCTCTATATCTGCCTCTCTCTTTCCCCTTCTCAGTGGAAGAAAATACCTCCATGTTGTCTCTACATACAGTTGATTTAACTATAAGAAAACAGGGAAGAGTATAGAGGAGGAGGCGTATCCAGATTCCGACGACCCCATTTACAGGCACAGTCATTATCGAACAATCGGATATCATAACGCGGTAACCCGGCCGGAACTCCTTCCCGACTGCTCGACGTCATTCACAGCAACCCATAATAATCCCTCCTAACTTAGCGTTCCATCCCTTTCCACTCAACTGGGACTCGACCTAGCTTGCCATAGGATCTGCCGAGAGTCTCTAACCTGTATGAAGACAGACCGGCCTTTCCACAAAATCATCCTTCCAGCCAAACAATAATCACACACTGCCACTAGTTAACACAATCTTGGACTCCGTGGCAAATCTTGCAGTCCAAGAGAATTGCCACTTTTACATGGGCCTCGACTTTCTCGGAGATTTCGTGATCTCACAAGAAAGTCGAATTCTTCTAGTTCTGATCATGCAAACTAGAAAAGAATTCCCTAGAACAGACCTTCTAGAAGATTTTAGAAAGATACTGAAAGGGGATCTCCCTTCATGGTTTCTCCGGCTAAAAATAGCCCGGTGATTCCCAGTCCTAAATACGACTTGAGGCCAGCCTACTGGCTGTCTCGTGACAAGCACATCATTCGTTGATTGTGTATTTGTCTGTACAAAATATGGGGCTTGAACCATATACCCAATACACATCATGGCATGAAAAAAACATCCCTTTATTTTACTTATTTAAAATTTTCATTGCTGGTATAAAAATTAATGCCTTATGAAAGCTGTGACTATATTGAACATCAGTATGATTTCAGATATGTTAAGCATTTTTGTTAATATTCTTCTAGTTAAAACTTTACGCGAGCTTTGTGACCACATCCAAGACCTACAGAAGAGCAAAACCCGGAAGATAAGTGTGGGTGAGTCTGTGGTCAGTGTTTGGGGTCAGCCAGGTGGTCCCAGTGCTGCCAACCAGAGCAAACCAGTCAACCAGATCATTGCTCCGGGTGACCTGGTGATCAGTGGGTTGTACTGCAGCTATTGTGGCATCAGCTGCAACAGTTCCCGTCAGTGGGATGAGCACTGCATGAGTGAGCGGCACATCAACAATGTGAACTCTGACAAGGAGCACCAGTGGAACTACCGACACCCACCCTGGGGTCAAGGCAGCAACCTGGCACTTTGTGCAAAGTAAGTACTTTGTGGAAGTACTTTATTTCTTTCCATTTGTCTGGTCTTTTTATTTCATTCTTTCTTTCTAGTCAAGCCAGCAACCAGACACCTTCTGTAAAGTAAGTTTTTCCTTTCTTTCCGCTTATCTTTTCTTTCATACTGTCTTCCAGTTATAAATTTTTATTCTTTCTTTTACCTTGGGTGAAAGTACATTATTCTCTTGTAAATATGCCATAGTGAGTTCAATCCATATGCCAGTTAGTTGGAATTAAATGTTGATTTCTCTATCAGAAAGCATTGGCAAACATCTGATTGTAAAATGCCTAGTAAATAACAAACAGGAAGATGTTTTTGGGTGTGGCCTTTAACCAGTTTTGCACGCCCTCCATTGCCTCATCTGAAAAGCTCTAACTGAGGTCATCATGGATAAATTTGTACCCAGTACCATGACAATGTTGAAACCCATGGCCATTTCATCAATAGTGAGTTGCCTGTTATTGTGAACTAGCTGGTCTTTCTGCCGTTTCACTGTCATTTGCCATATTTGTAAGTCTCCCATTATGCGGTTCATCAGTGATGTTTTCTCTTCCACTTTGACATCTTTCTACTCATTCATACACTCTCACCTGACTCAAAAAGCTGTCTTCATATTATACCATCATTCTTCTGTAGATTTCACAAGGTTTCACATGCTCTGACCACTTTGTTGTGTCATTTAGACATATACACAACCAGTCATGCCAGTACTCACATGTGCCTGATATGTACAACCTGTGCAAGTACGCCCACAGCCAGGAGGAGCTGGATGAGTGGCTGGAAAGGTTTGAGTGGCGACAACTGAAGCGAGAGGTGGCAAAGGAGCGTCATATGTTCTCATACACAGAGTCTCTGTTAGAGGAGTATTACAGCAAGGATAACAGTGTCAGCATTGTAAGTATTGCTTTGTGTTGATTTGATTACGTTTGTGGACATCTGAGTGGCGGCCATGGTAGCAGTGTCCGCTTTGTGTTAATTTGATGTTTGTGAACATTTGACTATGGTAGCAAGGATAACATTGTCAGTTTTGTGTTGATTTGACAATGTCTGAACATTTGACTATGTTAGCAAGGATAACAGTGTCAGCTTTCTGGTGTTATCTTGATTTGATCATGTCGCCGGTCATTTAACTATGATAGGCCAGAATAACAGTGTCTGCTTTGTGTTGATTTGATCATGTGTGTGTGTGTGGACATGTGAGTATGGCAGCAAGCATAGCAGTGACCGCCTTATGTTGATTTGATCATGTCTCTGGACGTGTGAGTATGACAGCAAGGATAACAGTGTCAGCTTTGTATTGATGAGTTGTGCTGATTTGATCAAATCTGTGGACATGTGAGTGTGACAACAAAGACAGCAGTATCATTTTTGTATTGTTGTTTGGTGTTGGTTTGAAGTCTGTGGACATATGAGTATGGCAGTATGACAGCAGTGTCATCTTTGCATTGTTGTTTTCTCTCATTGTTGTTTTCTCGTCTGTCTGTCTCAGAGAGAGAGAGAGAGAGAGAGGTTGGATTTCTAGATGTTGTGCATGTGTGCCCACACATAGAAAGAGAATGAGAGAAGATAGTGTCCTTGGCAAGTTTATGTTCAGTAGTTTGGTAATCAGTCATGTATCATATTTTCTAAACTTGTTACTTTTGTCTGCGTTCCACAGATTTCAGAAACACTACCGGGAGTTATAATTATCTGCGATGAAGAGCAAGTGCTGTACAAAAATGAAAAGAATGCTGTGTTTACATGGACTTTTGAAATCCACTGTCTGGTAGAACCATTTATTATATTCACATTTTGTTGTAGCTAGTCTCCTCAGTATAACACCATTTATTTAATGTAATACCTCTGCAATACCATTGGGAGGTCAGCATGGTTGAATGGATATAATTGCTCATTCTTAAACATCCGGTGTGTTGATGTCAAGGTATCGGGTTCAACCCCTTCGCCGATCAGTTGGACTAATAGGCTGACTTCTCATCCTTGAATTGGGGATGTAAATTACAAGTACCTCTGAATTACGAGTCGGGGTGGGGAATGCCTGATGGTGAAGGACACTAGTAACTGGGAAACTAATCCACATGCAAAAATCAGTCCAGTATACTAGAAGTAGTAGCACATGTGTGGAAAACGCTTGAGTTCAGAGCGAGCGTAAGCAACAAATAAAAACCCATTGTGTACAATGTTGGGTTGCACGTACCTTTCCGCTTCCTGCACCCCTTTCTCATTCAGTATCTCTGTTCTCCGTTCAGTCTTCACATTTTTGTTTGTCTGACTAACTCTTGAATGCCGAGATAGGTATTCCTCTGTTTTATCTGTCTTTTATTGTTTTATTTGGGTTTTTATGTTCCATTGATAAGGACTGGTCGAAACTAGAAAATTTTAGCTGCAAAATCAACTACTCATAAACAAGTCTAGGGAAAAGAAAAGACTAAAATAACTCAGCTAACTAAGTGGATAGGAGGCTGTCTCCCTAGAAGTAATTGTATGTGGAGGACATGTATTGGTGTGTAGAGAGGGTTCTTTACCTTTTATAAAGTACAGAAGAGCACAAGAAATGCCTTTATGATCTCAGCTTGATGAATGTTGCGCCACTAGTGGAAGAGGACAGGCAGCATACAGGAATGCGGCTGATGCAGTTTGAGGGGACCCTTATTTACTGGAATAAGTGGATAACTCTGCACCGAGTAGAGCACGACACTGACTTGTCCTGACGGTCAGAAATTGTTGTCATGGATTGAGGTTTCAAGGCACCCATTTGTATGTGAATGTCTTGGGAGAGCTATAACACCAACTTTTTAAAAGTAAGTTGATGAATAAATTAACTTCTGAAATTGAAGAGTGAAATATCCAGAAACTGTAAACTAATCGTTAGTTTGAAAAACCTGACATGAAAATATGTATCGTATTAACATTATACAGGGCAAGAGGGTTTTTGTGGTGAGGCCATACGCCAACTGCCTGGTGCTACGAAAGTCCTGAGTTCATTTTCGGACTACATATTTTGGTTCGCAAGTGCAATTTTTCAGAGACCTAAGTGTCGTCACTGGAGCTACAGAGTTCATGCTCTATTGCTTTTGGCAGGCTGCTCTGGGGAGAGAAAACCATATGGGATAAACCCTAGTGGAATAGAATCAATCCTCCTGTCTTTTGCCTTACCTTTATGCTAGATATTACGATTGTTGAATGGTGTAATCCCATGACTGATGCATGTCATTTGTTTTGTTTTTTAGAAACCTATGGAGAAGGTGGCACTTTTGCATAATAAAGATCGTCTGCATTTCTCACTCTTGGGTGTAAATGACACCCGTCATCAGGTTGCATCTGGAGATCTGTTCTTGGCTGTTGATGAACAAGGGAATGCATGTTACAAAGTTAATGTAAGGATAAACGTAATGTTCCTGTGATATTTAAGCAAAATAACATATGAACAGAACTACGGTTAAGCTTCCATCCTTTGCTAATAACAAAGGATAACAATAAAAATTACCATTTCTTTGTTTAAATAGGGACATTCTTGGATAACTACTGAATACCTGTTGGGTCTTGTATTGCTATTTAAATAAAATCCATAACAGAATTAGCTAGATATATCAAACTGTCATTACTGCCTACAGTATCTTGAGGTGTAGGGCGGGTTCTTGAGCCTGAGGAATAGAATTAGCTAGACATATGAAACTGTCATTACTGCCTATTGTAGGGCGGGGGTCTTGAGCCTGAGGAATAGAATTAGCTAGACATATGAAACTGTCATTACTGCCTATTGTAGGGCGGGGTCTTGAGCCTGAGGAATAGAATTAGCTAGACATATGAAACTGTCATTACTGCCTATTGTAGGGCGGGGGTCTTGAGCCTGAGGAATAGAATTAGCTAGACATATGAAACTGTCATTACTGCCTATTGTAGGGCGGGGGTCTTGAGCCTGAGGAATAGAATTAGCTAGACATATGAACCTGTCATTACTGCCTATTGTAGGGCGGGGGTCTTGAGCCTGAGGAATAGAATTAGCTACCCCGGGAAAGTTAACCCGGTCAACAAATGCCCGCAGAAGTCGGATGTGTCGGCCTAACGGCGCAAGAACGCAGCTCTGCTGTAAACAGGCACAACGCAATCACATCCGAAAAAAAAAACTCCGGATGAACGAAGAAGAAGAAGAAGAATTAGCTAGACATATGAAACTGTCATTACTGCCTATTGTAGGGCGGGGGTCTTGAGCCTGAGGAATAGAATTAGCTAGATATATGAAACTGTCATTACTGCCTATTGTAGGGTGGGGGTCTTGAGCCTGAGGAATAGAATTAGCTAGACATGAAACTGTCATTACTGCCTATTGTAGGGCGGGGGTCTTGAGCCTGAGGAATAGAATTAGCTAGACATATGAAACTGTCATTACTGCCTATTGTAGGGCGGGGGTCTTGAGCCTGAGGAATAGAATTAGCTAGACATATGAAACTGTCATTACTGCCTATTGTAGGGCGGGGGTCTTGAGCCTGAGGAATAGAATTAGCTAGATATATGAAACTGTCATTACTGCCTATTGTAGGGCGGGGGTCTTGAGCCTGAGGAATAGAATTAGCTAGACATATGAAACTGTCATTACTGCCTATAGTAGGGCGGGGGTCTTGAGGATGAGGAATAGAATTAGCTAGATATATAAAACTGTCATTACTGCCTATTGTAGGGCAGGGGTCTTGAGGATGAGGAATAGAATAGCTAGATATATAAAACTGTCATTACTGCCTATTGTAGGGCGGGGGTCTTGAGCCTGAGGAATAGAATTAGCTAGATATATGAAACTGTCATTACTGCCTATTGTAGGGCAGGGGTCTTGAGCCTGAGGAATAGAATTAGCTAGATATATGAAACTGTCATTACTACCTATTGTAGGGCAGGGGTCTTGAACCTGAGGAATAAAATTAGCTAGACATATGAAACTGTCATTACTGCCTATTGTAGGGCGGGGGTCTTGAGGATGAGGAATAGAATTAGCTAGACATATGAAACTGTCATTACTGCCTATTGTAGGGCGGGGGTCTTGAGGATGAGGAATAGAATTAGCTAGACATATGAAACTGTCATTACTACCTATTGTAGGGCAGGGGTCTTGAGCCTGAGGAATAGAATTAGCTAGATATATGAAACTGTCATTACTGCCTATTGTAGGGCGGGGGTCTTGAGCCTGAGGAATAGAATTAGCTAGACATATGAAACTGTCATTACTGCCTATTGTAGGGCGGGGGTCTTGAGCCTGAGGAATAGAATTAGCTAGATATATGAAACTGTCATTACTGACTATTGTAGGGCAGGGGTCTTGAACCTGAGGAATAGAATTAGCTAGACATATGAAACTGTCATTACTACCTATTGTAGGGCGGGGGTGAGGATGAGGAATAGAATTAGCTAGATATATAAAACTGTCATTACTGCCTATTGTAGGGCGGGGGTCTTGAGCCTGAGGAATAGAATTAGCTAGACATATGAAACTGTCATTACTACCTATTGTAGGGCAGGGGTCTTGAGCCTGAGGAATAGAATTAGCTAGATATATAAAACTGTCATTACTGCCTATTGTAGGGCGGGGGTCTTGAGCCTGAGGAATAGAATTAGCTAGACATATGAAACTGTCATTACTACCTATTGTAGGGCAGGGGTCTTGAGCCTGAGGAATAGAATTAGTTAGATATATGAAACTGTCATTATGTAACAAGGTGAACTTATATAATTGACGGAACTCATTTGCTTCTTGTTAAAAGTGTTTAATACAATAGATGACAGCCGGATCTAAGTTGGCGACCTTCTGGTTCTCTAGACTGATGGTAACTGCCCCTTTGACAACAAACCACGTCACGACTTGAGCATCTCTCCTCTCGTTCGACCCCGATGCTCAATCGTGCTGTAGTTGTTTCCCACCTAAATACTACCAAAACCCCTTCCTCTTTTACACCTCCCTATGTTTTCTAAAGAATTTTTCCTCTAAAGGAAAAATTCTTTATTCCCAACTCTCTTACTCTATTCCTTCTTTTCCCTTAACTCCCACATTTCTTCTAATCTTCCCCAAGCCAACTCAAATTTGAGTATATATTATATCATTTAAGCCTTCTCCCTGTCGTATTGTCAATCTAGTACCCTACTATAAACTATTTCCTCTTCATAACATAATAACTCATATCAACTACATAATAACATTGAAAACTCAACTTAACAAGTATATACAATACGTCATAACACATATGGTTGAAATAACCCCTCCTCCTCTTCATAAGAAATCTGCTTAAAAACTCAAACACTGTACCTTTCTGGTACCAACTCACCATTGTCTTCAACAACACTACCAATTCTCTACTTTCAACCTGAAATCACTCTCACACAATAGAAAGACAAAGAATCGGTGGCCACCGGTATTTAAAAGAAGCAGTAGAACTCTTCCACACAAAGACCACACTCAGCTAAATCACACACCCCCTTTACCAAACCATACTCCTTTACTCTCCTATGTCATTTGAGACTTTATGTAATAAAGTCTAAAACAATTATATCTCCCACAGTACCACTCATTATGGTAACGGTTTACGCTGCTAACTACAGCATCAAATACCAACCAACAACTTCCAATTGTCTATATATTACAGATACTACTACTTTTATGGCTCTGAACCTTACTTTAACCTCTCATTGTAATGTTAACCACAAAACACGTCCCGAGGACACAATTAAAAATCAAGACCTGTTCCAATACACATCACCTCACATAATATACCTCTCTTCATATCTTGCCCCCTTACTGTCCACTTATTATGGGCACATCTACTCAAACCTCCAGTTGTTAATATATACCATTATCAACAGCAACCATGTGCTGCTCCTAACTCACGTCTGTGACTGCAGTTCCTCAAAACCCCATGTCATTTTGTTCCCAATGTACATTTCACACTTATTATTGTACTGTTATCTACAGTATCTAATCAAACATGGATTCAATTCATGTTTAATTATTTGTCTGGGGCAACACTTCTTCTTCTTCAATCCCGTGTCTCTTATGAAAGTATATCATGGCTCTTCTAAACCCCATGGAGGCTATGTTCAAAACTTTTCCTTCATTTACCCCATTGCTATATTCATTAATCTTTTCTTCAATTAATGCTCCCTTAATTTCCCCATAACCATAACCCCGTCACTTAAGTATGGCCTATGTTTCCACAACTTAACCTCTCAACGCTGATTATCACAGCAACCTTGCTAGTAGCATATACATCAACTTGTTATTTACAAGGAGAATATGTCTCTCTTCTAGTCTCCAGTAGTTTATTACTATATTCTGAACGAAGGTCTAAAATATGTTTTTCTTTATTCTAGACAAAACCATGTAGATTAAACTTAACCCAACTAATTTCCAACATGTATTTTCAAACATACAAGACAATCCACTTAAATTATAAGTTAAGCGAAATAAAATCAAAACAGAACATCATATCCCCCAACTCATTTAAGGAAAAACACATTTTAACAAGATAATACATGCATTTCATCAAATCAGAAGAAAATATTCTATTATTACCTATCACTATAGGTCTCTTTTACGGACCCATAGTTTGTACGCACAAGTCTAGGAATACAACAATCCTATTCTAAAACTACCATCATTTTACCGAAGCAAATCAATTAAAAACATATATGAGGCATTGAAAATTCAACTTCAATCAAAACAACTGTCTTCTCGCTAAAGAGAATATAATTCACACAGAATTAACCACTTAAAATGACCAAGTAACACATACCTATTCACACCCATCATGCCTATTTTGTTATAAAACAAAACAACTCAATGCCAAGCATTAATGCCCAACATATCTGTTACCTACAGACCAACATAACACGGAACAATACTTGTTCCCCTCAACCACAATCACCACTCCACAATTGACCGTTCCATTTTCTGGAAGTCAAACATTGATTATCTCCCCTCACAATATTTTACAAAACTAACTCCTTACACATCACATTATTTGGAATTCAATCACTGTAAACTACAGGTCAACTCATTTCACCTATTATTATCTCAATGTTATCTCAAAGTACCAGTGGTCATCTATCCAGTAATAGAACCTGTGACTTGGCACACCAATTGTTTCCCTTGGATTTATTCCAAGTATTTCTACAACTAACTGTTATTATTACCGTTAACTACGGTATCTCTAGCCTCTTACGTCCAATAAAACTTTGTCTCTCACCCATACAACCAACTCTACTTTTAAGTTTCTCGTCTATCCGACGCAATTAACTAATCACATCATTACTTTCCAACATCTCACCCCGACTACTCTAAGCTAATCCTCAGGTCTCTCCTAGCACTCTTGTATCGTGACGATAATCAAACTGGTCACCCTTATCGGAACACATTCTCCAACATTCATTTAACTAACCTTGTTTACCTCTGTACCTTTCACTCCTTTTCCTATTTATCGGGACTCTTCCAGAACAGCAACCCACTCCACTTATAACTGACAGCAGAGCTCACTTTTCTCATTTCTCAGTGTTAGGCATTCTTGCTTCGACACATCCCTGTCAATAATACTAAACATATTTTATGAAACATCATTCAGAATGTTAACTCTGTTTCTGTCAACTTGTCACACAACTTCCCTAATTTCTTTCCAACGTCAGATATTCTAACGAAACGACATCCCAACTCTCTAACCATGTTCTCTCTATCTCTCAATTTTCGCATACTCTATTTTCCTCTTTTTATCAACGTCACTTATCAACCAGTCTTTGTATATTCACACGGACAATGATACACAACCTCTCTCTCATCTTACTACTACTCTCGCATCGCGACAACCTAACGTGTCCATACTATTACTTCAAAAAAAATTACTTTAGACGCCAATTCAACATTCCAGCAATCACTCACCACAATCTAAGCGTATCGACCTCCTCTACACACCTTGACACAAGATATATCAGCGCACTATTACATTTTATCTATGTACTTCGCTTAGGCGACATCACCAAACCTCACTCCTACTTCACTCATCGCGACGAACACCTGTTTGTCTAGAACTATACTCACGTACTAACTAAACACCTCGTACATGCATGCTGTACTTAACACTTGCCAACAGCCTATCCATACTCGACGCACATATGTTTGTCTACATTTTTACAGCTACAAGAACTACGGATTATCAGACAAACTACTTCCACCCTCAACCGGACTTTCACAATTCAACTGTTTACTTATTTCTACTTTTCTCACTCATCCTCTCTTTTTCAAAGGTCATAACGTAAGCATTATCTCTCGCACACTATAACTCTCTTACACACTAACCAATTTCACTCCGACGAGCTATCATTCTATACTTCTCCACACAACAAGTTTCTCATATTTAATCAGCTCTTCTTTCTCCGCAAGTATGACGTAATTACTTCATCCCTCTCACCAAGAACTCGTATTCTTCAATCATCAACTTCTACAGTCTTTTACTCTTAATATTCTCGCGTTCAACTGACTATTTCACACATGTTATCCAATTCCTCCTCAATCTGTATCTCTTCACTAGACACTCTCAGCCCAGCCGTCAACAACACCACACCTACTTCTCAATCTACCAAACAAAACTATTTCAGACTTCATGTCACAGCACTGAGTCGAACCATCCATACTTATTTTATCCCTCTCTCTACTAATTATGTGCTGAATCTACCCTACTTTAATCACTCCATTTATACATCACTCAACGTGACTAACTCTCTGTATCTATTCATTCTGGACAAAGGACTATTTTAATTTCTACTCTTCCTACATCGTCACTAAACACAATATATCCTAATTCTGTATTACGTATCCACGTAAAATCTCATTTGCCGTAACTCTCTATCCTCAGCAACACTATTGCGTACCTTATATCATGTGATGCCACACCAAACAATTTCCTTTGTCTATTTTAGACAGCTCATATATCTATGTGCTCAAACCACAATTCTTCCAAAACAATTCCATTTTCCTTCCTCACCCAAATAATTTTAACAACCATAGAGCGCATCGAAACCAAACACTTCGTCGTCTCTTAGCTAGACATATGAAACTGTCATTACTGCCTATTGTAGGGCGGGGGTCTTGAGCCTGAGGAATAGAATTAGCTAGACATATGAAACTGTCATTACTGCCTATTGTAGGGCGGGGGTCTTGAGCCTGAGGAATAGAATTAGCTAGATATATGCTTAAAAGTCACCAGATTCGACTTCATTGCACCATGCTTTTATCCCATATGGAAAAGCTTCACACAAAGCACGAACTCCGTAGTTCCTTGAGATGTAGGGAGGAGGCCTTAAGCCTGAAGAAATAAGGACACTTGGCTAGAATGGTCACCACGAACTGTGCAGGTTAGGGTTTTCTTTTTGCCCGACAGAAAAAAATCTGTATTCACTGTACCGAGGATTTTAACCTAGTCACCTGATCCGTATTTTAGTCACTCCGTCAGACAGTGATCAGCTAGATAAATAAGGCCATGTTGCTGGTGAACAAACATTAAATTTGATGAAGAAATTGTAAGCTCTATGGACATACAAGACGGGACAGAAAAAAAAGATGTAAAAAAAAAACTTGCTAGATAGTTTCTTCTTCTTCTTCTGCGATCATCCGGAGTTTTTTTTTCGGATGTGATTGCGTTGTGCCTGTTTACAGCAGAGCTGCGTTCTTGCGCCGTTAGGCCGACACATCCGACTTCTGCGGGCATTTGTTGACCGGGTTAACCTTCCCGGGGTGCTAGATAGTTTGATATCATAGATGAAAAGATCTGAGCAAGTATTTGCCTCCACCCACATAATGTAACAGTTCCAGAGCATTTGTAAGCGACAAAAAAATTTAAATCTGAAAGCTAACTTTATAATGCCATGTGTACATATATCGTTTTAATATACAACAGGTGTGTTTTAGTGGAGGCATGTTTGGATCATTTAGTCAGTGGGTGGTGTTTGACTTTGGAGAGAAACCTGTCTTGGTGAGAAAACTGGCCGTGGAGATTGGAGACCATCTACAGCATGAGAGAGTGAGCATTCTCTTGTTTAGTCTTTTAATTATTATATTTATTAAAAATAATTTTGGCTGTGATTTTGAATGTATCAATGTAGAATTGTCTGCCAGCATTTTTAATTTATGCATGCAAAGTAGCTAGTTACCATTTGAAGTACATATTTTCAGGACAGCAATGCACATAGATTTTTGTGTGGAGCTCGCTCTATTTGAACTCAAGCATAGTCCGTACATGTGCTACTACATCTAGAGTATTGGACTGGTTTTTGTGTGTGGATTAGCTTTCTCTATTACCAGTGTCCCTTGCCATCAGGTGAGGTACTTATGATTTACGTCCCCATGTCAAGGACATGAAGTCACATTTTAGTCCTGCTGACTGGTGTAAGGCTTGAACCTGCTGATATGGTATCAACACACCGGAAGTTTAAGAGCGGGCACTCTTATCCATTAGGCCATACTGACCTATATTAGCCCATGTCTTACTGGGATCCATAGAGGGCAAAGAAACAAGTGATTTAGTAGTCTGAAGAAACATCATCACAGAGAGAACAATGTTTGGTACAGCATCCAAAGAAAGGAGAATTACAGCAGTGTGAAAATTATAGAGGAGTCATGTTACTGTGATTTCAAAGAAAATATGTAGGATAATCATCCAGAAGAGATGTCAGCATGGAAGACAAAACATTGATGAACTGCATAGTGGGAGACCTGCAGGTGTGGCAACTGACACAGTGAAACGGCAGATCGACCAGCTGGTTCCTGACATCAGGCAACTCGCTATTGATGAAATAGCTGTGGGTTTCAAGTGAGGTAATAATTGGTTTAAGACCACACCCAGAAACTTCTTCCTAGAAAGCGCCAACAAGCTAGTGGACAGGTCGACCAAGTGTGTTGCCAGGTAAGGGGACTATGTTGAGAAATAACACACACAAATTTATGATTTACACTATTATAAAAAAAGGGTATTCGTTAATTCCTGTTACTTAATGACTTCCCCCTCATATTTAGGTAACAGTTTAATATAAAATTGGGGGAACAGGTAGAGATAAGTTCAGAATATATCAGACAAGAAAAGCATTCATAGCTGTCAGAAATTTGTAAAAGGAAAAATACAATAAAAAGTACCAAACTTTGAACTTTAGATCATTATCTTTGCATGTATTGTAATCGTAGAGGATGACAAAAACAATTACAAATAAATTACAAACATTCATGAATTAGTTTTTATGCAGAATAGGAGTAATATGGTTATCACCTAATGTGAAGCTAATGGAGAAAACTAAACACATTCCAGTGAATCAGGAAGTTAGAACAAAAAGGCAAGTTGCATGCCACATAAAATAGAAACTCCGATGGTCCGCGTGGAGGGGCTTGCATTGCTAAAAAAGATTAAATTCAAGAGCATGTCATGTATTTTCTGCTCAGGGTATGCGGGTGAGAGAGGAAATGAACAGGCTGATATTTGATTGGATGCTGCTCCGCCTTTGGGTGGTCAGCTGGATTATGACATGGCTGTTACGGTGAAGGCACTGAAGGATGGAGTGGAAAGTGTCACAAAACAAACAAACAAATCACTTCTGAACAACACACAACGCTTAAAGGAAAACGACGGTGGACATTTAATCAGACTGCCACTGGTACCATCAGCATGGGAACTCTTTGGCTGCTGAAGAAGGAGACTGAGTACATATAGGAACGTCTCAAGTGCAATGAAGTTTCTTGATTTCATATTTCATCAGAGGTGAGGGAGAGATGCTGGTGCTGGATAGGACACACATTTAGAGAATCTGTTAATAGCACAACTAGAAAGTCTTTCTTCTGGAATCCACAAGGTAAGAGAATAATATGAAAACCTAAAAACACACAATGAAGGTAATTAGAGACAGGATACACAATATGGTAAATATATGGGAGGAAGTTCAAAAGAAAAAAAATGAAGGATGGGAGTACTTGGTCTGAGATGGTTGTGATTCTTCCTCTTCTGAAAAATGGCATCAGAAGAAGAAGAAAGTTATACGTAGTTCACAGGTTTGATTTAATTATTTTGATGGTTGTTTCTTTTCATTTGTAAATAATTATGATGCTTCTACTTCAATTTTATTTTGTAAATTTAGATTATGAATAAAACTGTCATAAGCTTGTCTTATGAAAGGCATTTTAAAAACAGTTTTTCCCCCCTTCATATTAAAAGTTCAACTTACAGAATCCTTGGGTGAGAAAATTTACAACTGTCTGTTTTATGTTTTTCAGCTTTCGTTGTTAATTATTCATATTTGACTGTTATGACTTATTTTGTTCTTCATCCTGTTCTCTTTAACACATATGTTTGCGGTTATCTCATCTCACACGGTTTGTAATGCTTAAACACTAATAAGTGTTCCACATGATTATAACAGACCAATGAACTAACAGCGAAGTACAGAGTAATCTGCATTCAAAACAATACCGAAAACTTTATTCTTGGTTGTTATGTTTGCCTTTCGTCTGATTGTTCTGTTATTGATTGAAGCACATGCTGTTATTGTTAGGTATTTCTGCAACCTTTTCTGTATTCATTGTTGATTGTTAAAATGCTCTTCAAGTTGTCTGCTTAAATTGTTGTGTGCAAATAACTGAGATGGAAGAAATATGTTTCTACGTACAATGACTAGCCTGCTTGTCTGTCAGCCATGTGGTCATCTGTTGAAATCCCCCACTCAAGCGGGGATTTTGTTAAATTAACCTGGGCTCCCAGGTAAAATAAGTTGTTGTTTTTTTCCGCCACATATCCTATTTACTGGACACCGCTGTCAACACCAGCATTTTTCAGCTGTTGTTGATTTCTTGGCTAGATTACACTCAGTAGTTTGCCATTGCTTTCTGAGCGACCAGCTCACGTACCCCTGTAAGTAACCAGCGCAACACGATCCGCTACCAAATCTCGTGCAGCTGCGTTACCCTACGTAGATATACGGGATTACAGAGAAAGTCGTTTAACCCCTTAGCCAAGGAGTTAAAATGAGTACCAGGAAATATTCTGAGAAGTAACGTTGGCCACATCGAGCGCCATTTGGTCGTTAAAAAATATAGCACTGACAAGCACAATTTACCCAGTATGCCCCAAAATGTTAAAACAGTTAATTTACTTGTATGTTTCTCTTTTTTTTAAATGTTGCATATCCCTTACAGGACATTGCAGTCAATACCAGCATTCTCCAGCTGCCGTTGATGTACTAGGCAAGTTTTTACATTCAGTAGTTTGCCATTGCTTGCTGAACAAACTGCTCACATGCCCCCGTAAGTTATTAGCGCGGCACGAACCGCTGCCAATTCTCGCAGCTGCTGTTTTCCCCAGTGGATATACAGGATTATGAACAATGTCGTTAACTCCTTGGCCAGGGAGACCGGCTGTATGTGTGTGCGTGAATGCAAATGAAAGAGAGAGATAGGATCTTCAGTTATAGAGCCTATTTGCTCTTCTTTTCCTCTCTCTCTCTCTCTCTCTCTCTCTCTCTCTCTCTCTCTCTCTCTCTCTCTCTCTCTCTCTCTCTCTCTCTCTCTCTCTCTCTCTCTCTCTCTCTCTCGCTCGCTCGCTCGTACCTCATTCATTTGTAATGAAGCGAAAACATTGCAATACAGCTGTTTATGTCTGTAAGTGATCCAGATGTTTGACATTGTTAAATAAATTTAAGAATTTACAGTCTTTGAACGAATTCAAGATTTCCCCGCTTCTAATAAAATATAAATTTATGTCCAGTCAATTAAATTGATTACTCAAATGGTGGTTGAGACATTTGCATACCATCACCTGATGTAATCTGTATATATGTCAGTAGTTCGCCAGCTCTGCAGCCAATAAAACAAGTAAAGTTGTAAATAGCTGACACAAATTTGTGCCATTGTTAACTGTAATAACACTTCCTGGGGTGAGGGGAACTGATGTTACACCTCAACAACGGGATGTGATCTGCCTGGGAACTAGGTGACTTCTATTTATCCCACCAGCCTTTGGATACCTATCTCCCTTTTCACTCTAACAACGGATACTACCCTCTCACACCTCGTCCTGAATGCATGACTCAACACTCAACTCTGGTATCTATATATGGTAACAGAAGTGTGTATTATACAAATGAGTTTGATGATGATTGGGAGGATCATAATGAGATAGACCTAGTAGCTACTAGTACTGTCGAGACAAGGAAGCATTGTAGTAGCCTCAGGATGGAGCTTTCATCATCAGAAAAGCTCCGAGTAGAACGCTACAGGTCATCTTGATAACAGGTCTCACCGAATGTAGTCAGACTTCCAACAACCTCTTGTCTTCTCACCAATGAATGGATGGTGATTGTTCTGACTGGGCGGGTTCCTGAAACCTCTCTTTAGTGATGATCTGGACTGGTGGCCCACACGGTTGACTAAACGTCCAAATGTCTCAAGTGTGACCAAAACAAGTGTAACACTTCGTTGCCCTCTCTTGAAGATTCATGGTGAGTGTCAAGAATAGGAGAGTGAATAAACCCCTCGCCTCTAGGACGTAAAACATCCTGTCAATACCCCATCTGAATTAAAGCGCCCAAAAGGTTGGCTCTATGCCGGTACACTTTCACCTGTTCACACTTGACTCACTTTCCCGCACGACAACTGTTCCATGAGCACCTAATCTACCGCGGTCGCCGACTATTGACACAGTGTTAAATAAACTACTGTAATCTACATACCTTCGAATGGCCACACAGCAGCCTGTTGGAAACGATGTCGGTCTGCTAAACATGATGTCAGGTTTCTCTGAATACTGTGAAGACATCGGCTGTCATAGCCTCCATACGGGAAATCACACAAGACCGTACGGCGTCTGGCCGCTTTGAGTTACAGAACACAACTGACTTCTTTGTATGCTGGGCGCTATGAACAAACAGCCTATGCGCCGGACGATTGGGCACTCAGTCTGGCAGAGCTATGCTCACCACACTGAGGCTTCTGGAATCGCCGAGAAACACCAAACCAAGAGCGATGATTTCACCAGGAACCGGGTCGGGTAATAGTAGGGTGGACCACCCTATCCAACATGGCCGAATTGATTGCGTTTTTCGTGACAGTAACACAGGTCATACTCCCTATTCATTCAAGAGCAGTAATGTTCATATGTACTTCAAGAGACAGAATATTTGACAGCTATACTACTGAACTTCATAGCAAAATGTAGGCCTGCAGTAACTAGTCTTACTCTTAATTGAAGATGTATTCTCAGCGACAATCTTGCATTGGGGCACACACTACAAATATTAATGGTGAAAATATTCCCACCTAGAAAATGATGGGAAAATATTGCTTTATTAATTTAATGAAACTGCACCCTTCTTATATCTGAGATACAGATCTCCATTGTGTTTCAGCCTGTTTCAAAATATTCCAATGCCTCATTTTGACTGGTCATTCATTAACAGTATAATGTGTTGACATTCTACTGTAAAAACAGTTCTGTGGTTTTGGAATGTTCTTCTTTGTTTGATAAGAAGTTCTGTATAACTCGTAAAAATTCTTGTTCTCATTTCTAATACCAAATAATTCTTGGAAATGAATGTTAAGAAAATGCAGCGTTTGTCTTATTCTAGTCATTATGTCTGCCATATAATGTTATCTATGCACCCACATATTTGAATTTCTTTGTACATCAACCATGTGATATTCATGCTTCAGTACATTTGAATATTTACCATCTGATGTTATCTTTACACTCACATATTTGCATTTCTGTGGTACACCTACCATCTGATGTTTTTCATCCATATATTTGTTTATAAATACTACATTTACGATTTTATGTTATCCATACATACACTTGACTTGTCCCAAATGTTTGTCACAACTAGCAGTATGTAACTGAGTCAATAAATTCTCTCTAATGGACGCTTAAAAAATTGTTGATGAAGATCAACCTGGCCATCCTGTTGCGATTGCAGCAGAAAAATCTTTGAAGAGGGTGGAGAAGATGATTTGAGCGGAAAGACAAGTAATGATAGACAGTTTAGCAACAGCATTAGAATGCTCTCATAGGCTTAGCTGTTTGAATTTTTGGAACATGTGCTCATAGCAGGTGTTCAGGTAACTGACCAAGGAAGACAAAATGAACTGAATGGGCTTGTCCATGGAACACTGCTGGTGCACAGATGAAGGAGAAACTATGCTGACCAGGATTGTTACTAGGGATTAGAGAGGACAATCCTGGACTAAGGCATCCTCCATTACAGGGGAAACATCCTTCTTCATCTTCAGTCAAGATAAAGGTTTCACCATCAACCGAAATGGTTGTTCTCTCAAGGAGTTCTATTAGCCCATTTTCAGAAGAAAGGTGAGATTGCTGTACTGCACTATGATGCAATTCAAAGAAGGCTCCCAGACTAGATTAGCATTGCTCGATCACAACATGTCAGACTATATATAGCTTGATTAACCCAGAAAAAAAAATTGAATAATTAGAATGCAAATTCTTCAAGATCAGGCTACAGTCCCAACTTAGCTTCAAGTGATGTTCACCTGCTTGGTACATTAATAGCTGTCCTTGGAGGTAAATGTTTCATGGATGAGGCAGAGGTTGAATGTGAGGTGTAAGTGTGGCTGAGACAATAGAGCACATACTTCTGCAAGTTTCACTGATACAGTGATGAGATAAATTGAAGGATATTATGTTGTGAATGAGGTGAACATGTAGTCATACTATTAAATTGTACTTAAGTTTGTATATCATTATTTTATTTATTTATGTATTTATTTTGTTTAACATCCAGTTGTAACTTACTGACTTCCCCTCGTATTAACAATTAAGTGCTTGGATATTTGTGACATACATATATTAAATGTGAATATTCCCAATTTTGAGAGGGTGTCACACACCACAACCCTCTCAAAGGTAATCCTCTAGGGAACAGTTGGGAGAAATGGAGAAGAGGAAGGCAGAGAAAATCCATGACTGATAACATTAAAGAGTAGACAGGATGTATTATTTCTACATTTGTGCTTGTTGATGGGGACAGAAAGTCGTGGAAGAACTTTATTAATAAACAAAGGTAGTCCCATGGCAGACACTCTCGCCTGGATGTGAAGTGTTAGGTCTTAATGTATAAAAGGCCATGATATATGAGGTGAGCTGACCAGTTTCCTTCCTAACTGCCATTCCTTCTAGACAATTCTCAGATTATGAAAATTGTCTGGTACTTTTGTGTAATGCGAGGGAACCCCAGAGCCATGCTTGTTGGAAAAAATAAACCTGTCTCTGCTGGGAATTGTACTTGGACCACTGTCTTAGCAGGATAGCGCACTAATCACTTAACCACTATGGTTTATTTACACACACACACACACAATCTTCAACTTTCTCTTCCCCCCCCCCCCCAAACCTACACACACACACACACCGCCACCACCACCCCTCCTTCCATTAACTAGTAAGCATTTTATTCATTTCCTTCTGATTGAATTTGCTAACTCACATACAACCAGGTGAAAGAACTCCGACAAGACCTGTCATTTGATCGTTGGACAAGCTTGAACCGGAAGATTCAGAGAGCACCAGACGAGACCCTGGATGAGTTCACATTGCAGTTGCTCAACAGGTACAAGGAGCCATCTGCCTCAGAAGATGTGGTGACCATGGACAGCTTGACTGAGTTGAACAGGCACAACTATGTCCACAAAATGCATAAGTTGCTTGAGCTAGAAGAAATCACACGGCATCGTATGATTGCAGAGTAAGCTACCCTGTATTTTTCTTTATTTCTTGTTGGCAATTTAATTGTGAATTAAGTTTCTTCTAATGGTATTAATTATTCAATTATTTCTTTAATTACCATTGCTTGGTAATTTATAGTGATACAATCACACATTACATTATTTCTTTAATTACTATTACCTGGTGTAAGTTTGTGCTGGTACGAACACGATTAATTTGGACATCAAGCAGTTTATTGTGGATTTATCACTGACATGCAGACAAAAAATAATTGTCATCATCATCATTTGCCATGCTGATCATTTTTGACGTATCTAGTTGGCAGGATGTCCAGGCACGATGCCGTAATCATTATGAAGTGGCAGGTTGAAACACAGGTGTGATTATAGCTGTCAGTGTTTATGCGCTGATTTCTACTTCTTACCTTGACTTCTATCATTGCAAGTCACTATCTGTGAATGATTTAATATGTAAAAGAGGTGGCAAAGCTTGGTGGTAGATAGTTGAATGCCTGTGCTCTATTGGGGAGTAAAAAAAAACAGCAGATAAAAATATAAAACACAAACATCCTACTAGCCTGGGACGCAGGGGTGTTTCCAAGGCACCAGGGCCAGGTTCTATACTGGCAAAGACCTACTTACACGTCTTGTCGCGCGTCCTAGACAACAGGTCCCTTCGGGGTCCTGGCTAACGTCAGTAAGATCGTTGATTCTTCTGAAGTCAGAGAGTATCTGCCTGCACGGCGAGGAACCACCAGTCTGCACACCAAGACCATTTCAAGATCACGTTAATACAATAACCGATTACTTGATATTGTTTTTCCCTTCATACTTTACAGTTAAGTACGTCTCATCCTTCTAAAATTCATTTTATAAAGTCAGTAGACCCACAAATCATGTTTTATGTGGATGTCTAGACTTGTTTTAGTATATGCTATTAAATTTACCTTACATTTTTACTTATACTGTATAGGGGTGGGGGGATTTTTAGATAGGAAATATGAAAGGGTGGGAATGACGTTCTGAAAATAGTGAAGGTGGGGCACGGGCCAAATTTTTTATAGGAAGGGGGGGGGGGGGATGACGTTCTGAAAATATGGTGAAGAGGGGCACGGGCCAAAAAAGGTTGAGAACCACTGTCCTAAGACATCATGTTGCTAGCTTTTGCATCTTGCAAAAGACTACCTTTAATACAGTGATTCTTAAAACTAAATAGCAACCCTGGGTGCACACCAATCTCCTAAGACATCGTGGTGCTAGCTTGTAATGAAATTATTATGTGAACATGTGCATATGGAATATCAAATTCAATATTACCAGACACATTTTCTTAGGAATTTGTCACCATATAAATTGGTAAAGAAGAGTGGTGATTTAACCCAGTAGGTGGTAGCACATCATAGTTTGATTCTCTTTTGCGGCGTCTTGGTTGTACATATTTCCGCTTCAGACATACTGGTGGTGTTTGTAAGATATAAATATTCCCTCTTGAGATGTCTTGATGTTGGTAACATATATATATATATATATTGAATGTGAATATTCCCTCATGAGATGTCTCAGTGTTTGTAACATACATAACAGACATGAATATTCCCTCTTGAAGTGTCTGTTTTTGTAACATACACATAATGAATACACAAAATGAATGTGAATATTCCCTCTTGAGATGTCTCAGTGTTTGTAACATACACATAATGATTACACATATTGAATGTGAATATTCCCTCGTTAGATGTCTCAGTGTTTGTAACATACATAACAGACATGAATATTCCCTCTTGAGGTGTCTTAGTTTGTAACATACACATAATGAATACACAAAATAAATGTGAATATTCCCTCTTGAGATGTCTTGGTGTTTGTAACATACACATAATGAATACACATATTGAATGTGAATATTCCCTCTTGAGATAACTCAGTGTTTGTAACATACATAACAGACATGAATATCCCCTCATGAGATATCTTGGTGTTTGTAACAAACACATAATGAATACTCACAATGAATGTGAATATTCCCTCTTGAGTTGTCTCGGTGTTTGTAACATACACATAATGAAAGTGAGTATTCCCTCTTGAGATGTGCCATGATCTAGTTTACAGAGTTAAAGATCATGGCATGGTTGGGATAAAGTGCGGTCTATACGAGAATATCATGCCAAGTGACCCGCCATGCGTAGTGGTCACAAAAACGTGAAAAGTATTTGGGACGTTTTGGGGAAAGGACAAACCATCACGTTCAAAGATCAGTTGAGCTTGAACCACAGCCGAGTATAGACGTGGTTCAGGGTTAATTAGCACGGCCAAGATTGTGCCTCTACTCTTGTAGTAGAATGTTTTTATATACGTATATACATGGTAATTAGTCTCGTCACATAATTGAGATTGAATACGTGAATTGAATCATGTGTTAAAATGGTCCCATTACCCAAAAGCCATTCTACTCCGTGGATGCCCAAGACACTCCCTGGCAAGATGTCTTGGTGTTTGTGACATATACATATTGAATGTGAATATTCCCTCATGAGATGTTCTTGTGTTTGTGACACACACATAATGAATGTGAATATTCCCTCTTGAGTTGTCTCTGTGTTTGTAACATACACATATTGAATGTGAATATTCCCTCTTGAGATGTCTTGGTGTTTGTAAAATACATAACAGGCATAAATATTCCCTCTTGAGATGTCTTGGTGTTTGTAAAATACAAATAATGAATACACATAATGAATGTGAACATTCCCTCTTGAGATGTCTCGGCGTGTGTAACATACATAACAGACATAAATATTCCCTCTTGAGATGTGTTGGTGTTTGTAACATACACATATTGAATGTGAATATTCCCTCTTGAGATGTGTTGGTGTTTGTAAAATACACATAATGAATGTGAACATTCCCTCTTGAGATGTCTCGGCGTGTGTAACATACATAACAGATATAAATATTCCCTCTTGAGATGTTTCGATGTTTGTAACATACACATAGTGAATGTGAACATTCCCACATGAGATGTCTTAGTGTTTGCAACATACATAATGGACATGAATTTCCTTCTTGAGATGTCTTGGGTTCAGAAATCAAGACCGAGTATTCATTGAGTGAACTGCGATGTCAAGATTGTGCAGTGCACAAGTGCTGGTTAAGAGTCATTACTGAGATAAAAGACATACAAATTAATTCTCATTAACTTTCATGTGGGAGCCGGAAGAGGAAGACTGCAACATAGGTAGATTCAAGATGTGTTCACTAGACCGTTATCCCCACCCCAACACAACAGTACATTCTCTGACTATTTACTATATAACACAACTTTGTCAAAATTCACATTGTGTCTGAGTTAAGTACCACATATTTACAACTGGAAAACATGAAGTGGCTCTACAAAATACAATTTTTTTTAAAAATACTAGAATGTTACAGAGACAATATGGCGGATAGGCGGGTGATCTGTTAAGGCCTTCGATTGTTGGTAGCTTCTGGTCCTGTTTTCCTGATGCATTTTCCACATGCGGACTGTTCTGTCTCCCAGCTACCGAGCTGAGTGCTTGGTGCAATACTGTGAGCTGTGGATTTCATGTGGCATGCTTTTTCGTCTATCCTTGATGGTATTGTGAACTGCTCAGAAAATAGCCGGTGGCCATTGGCCAAGCAAGCTGGTTTGCCTTAAGCAGTAATGCATGTGCAATTGCAGATTTTCTAGTGGCAGACTCTTGTTTTGGCATTCTGGAAGAGGCTTTATGCATGCATGCGCATGTGTGCTGTTGATTTTGTCAGGACTGCTGTCTGTTTCACTTTTCATGTGGGATGGTGAAGAGCATATCATATGATTTTTACTGACACAGGAACAGAGCACATGTGCATGACCTTTGACGTGAAGTTGTCATGGAGACTATTTTATTCCATTCTGCTTACTTTTATTTTGCATTATTCTATTTTGCCGGCTCTATGGCGAAAGGGTTAAGAGTGCCCGTCGTTCAGAAAGCAGTGGCAAACAACCAAAGAGTGCTGGGGTTGACTGTGACTTCCTGTAATGTAATGTAGGAGCAAATGGATCACCATAGTCTGGTAAGAATGAGACAGCGAGGTGTGACGAGGGGATCGACGCTCAGAGGAAAGGCAAGACGGACATATAATCAGAATTCTACTGGAACTATTAGTGTTGGAACTCTTCGCTGGCTGCTGAGGATGGGGACGGAGCGCTTATGGGAATGTCTCGAATGCTGTGATGTTGGTTCCTAAATCAATCAATCAATCAATCAATCCTGTAAAGGATATGCAACTAACCGTTTGCTCTTACATACTTTAATGTAATCTCTGTAGTGTTGTTTCTCTTATTTTGTGTGGTGGTGTTTTTTTTTCCCTTGTTCTTGCGGTTCTTGTCTCTGCATCATCTGGGTTTGTTTTTTTTTAATCATAGTTTGTAAAACTACCTGCATTTTGTGTTTTTCAATTATAAAAAATCAATATTGGTTATAAAAATTAAACCTTACAGTGTTTTAGCTATTTTCTTGCTCATTTTCTTGAAGGTGATAACAACTGAACTGATCACGTCATGTCCACAGTTATAATTTGGTGTCCAAAGTCACTGCAACTACAACTTTGGATGAGCCTGGAATTTTCCTAGGAGCAGCTAATGGAGATCTCTTCATTAAGGTGATGTTGTCAGAGAATCTTACAGAAGACACCCTGAGTGGGAAGCTAATCCTAACTAGCGTGAGAACTGTTTTATTGGCTCCTGTCAACTCAAAATCAAAACAGGTATAAAAGCAATTGTACATTGTTTTTTTTATTGCCATTGTAACAGTGTTCTTTTGTTTGAGTTTTGTAATATATATACTAACTAATAACTGTTTTTTTTTATAATATGACTTAAGTAGAGTGGTAGGCAAGGGGAAACCCCCACACTTTCTAACCAAAGAAATGTAGAGGTCTGGTGGTAAATTTGAAATGCTGGCCAGAGATATGCATATATGTAAACATGGCATATAAAATACAGGAGGAGAGCTGTAATCACAGAGGCTATGGACTAAGGCAAGACAAGACTTGATTAATAAAAATGTGAGAACCCTCTTTTCCCAACATTAAAGCATATCGAAAACATGGTGATGAATGCATAGTTTCTCAACCACATATTGCAGATACAGTGATAAGTCCATAGTTTCTCAACCACATATTGCAGATACGTGATAAATCCATAGTTTCTCAACCACATATTGCAGATACGTGATAAATCCATAGTTTCTCAGCCACATATTGCAGATACATTGATGAGTCCATAGTTTCTCAACCACATATTGCAGATACATGATAAGGCCATAGTTTCTCAACCACATATTGCATATATGTGATAAGTCCATAGTTTCTCAACCACATATTGCATATATGTGATAAGTCCATAGTTTCTCAACCACATATTGCAGATGGCTGATAATGCTATAGTTTCTCAACCACATATTGCAGATACCTGATAATGCCATAGTTTCTCAACCACATTTTGCAGATCCCTGATTGTCGGATGTTTTGGGAAAATCTCAAAGAGATACAGGACAACTAGAGTTCCTCTTTCCCAATGTGATCCTGGCCTGTTATAATTTTAATAGTCTTATCTGGCTCAATTGCTTGAGTCCATAAATAGAGCCTAGGAAGTCCACAAGGTGAACAAGGAAAAGATTTCCTCGAACAATAATATCTTTGTGGAGTTTCCTTGCCCCTCTGCTCTCAGCTAAATAATTATCTAGGTCAGGGGTGTCAAACTCAATCACTCAGCGGGCAAAAACTCAAATCACACGTAAGGTTGCGGGCCGGATAGGATAAACATTCAATAAGCCGAACATTAAACCTTTTTCAAACATTAATATGATATTTGATCAAGTTGACGGTTTGTGTTACAATGCTCATTAAATCTTCCATGTTGAGGACTTTACCACATAGCGATCCTTGGTGTATGATGCAGTGATATTCTATCATTTCACCAGTACAGTTCTCCTGCATCTTTAACCTCATCCTTCCAACTAGTCTACTTTTTTCGCCACACGTCGCCGTTGCTCCATCTGTTGTCAGTCCAACAAGTTTGTCCCAAGGTAGGTTCATGTTGGTTAAACTTTGACATACATTGTCAAAAATGTCTTCTCCTGTCGTTGTCCCATGCATGGATTTCATGTCCAATATTTCTTCTGTAACATTCAAACTGGAGTCCACTCCACAGATGAAAATGGCGAGCTGTGCGGTGTCACTCGTGTCATTACATTCATCGAAAGCAAGGGAGAATGCAATAGTCTTTGCCTTATTCATTCAGTTGTGTTTTCACATCAGTGGCCATCTCACAAACCCAATCAACAACCGTATTTCTGCTAAGGCTTACCTTTGCAAACATCTGCTTTTTGTCTGAACACAAGACATCGCACACTTTCATCATGCAGCGCTTCAGAAACTTTCCTTCTGTAAATGGTCGGCCTGATTTTGCGATCTCCTCCGCCACAATAAAACTTGCTTCAGTTTGTGATTTTGCTTTGGTTAAAAATATCTGCTGTGATGTTAGATGCTTCTTCAATTCTTCTACATTCTGTAGGTTCTGCTCTGCATTCAGGCTGTTTAACTTGTGATGTTTAGTCTTGTAGTGCCGTCTCAGATTATATTCTTTGATCACAGCCATATTTTTACTTTGCATATCCCTTACAGGACATTGCAGTCAACATCAGCATTTTTCAGCTGCTGTTGATGTACTAGGCAAGATTACGCTCAGTAGTTTACCATTGCTTTCTGAGTGACCGGCTCACATACCCCGTAAGTTACCAACGTGACGAGAACCGCTACAGATTCTCGCGCAGGTTATGTTACTCAGTAGAATATACGGGATTACGAAGAAAGACATTAAACCCTAGGCCAGGGAGACCGGCACAGCCACGTTATTTCCACAAATTAGACACACAGATTTACCGCAGTATCAGTAAACATATATTCAGCCTCCCAGCGGCTTTGAAAGGCTCTGTTTTCAGAATCAACGTTTCTCTTGGTCATTTTAAAAGCTAGCTTTGATTTCTACGCCATCTTGGTACACTTCCCTCCATATTTATATTTTCTATACTTTAAAATATTTAATTTCCCTCATTTTTGTATGCATAATCTCCCTTCCTCTAAGCTTTATATAATTGCTTTTCACTTTTGTGCTTACGTAGCAACATAATCATCTGAAGCGCTCAGCTGGTATTGGCATCGTTACAGGCAGCATATTTCAAATGGAACTGATCAAAGGGTCGGCACCAGGAAAAGAGCGAAACAAACTTGCTAGTTTTACACACTATATTTACGTAATTGACCTCTCGGCCAATGTTCATTACGATAGTGATTCTTTCTGCAGCCGTTTCATTGATACCTTATTTTCATATGTTATGTCAAGTTATTCAGTTTGTTAACACATCACTAAACCATGAATCAAGCTTTGCAACTGTCCTTAAATTTATTCATGAGAAATTGTGGCAATTTTCCGTTGAGTTTCACGTAAGAGACTTAAGACTAGCAATATACATTTCATATATTAGATACTTCTATCGGCATGCTAAGAGAGGTACTCAACCTGCACTTTTATTGATATTTTGTGTTTTAGTTGTAGTAGTCCACTACCGAAAACTACATCGTCCATTACCACCACCATCATCATCATCATCACGTATTTCAGCTCTTGGGCTGGCTATGAAACTTCCTGATAATTCCATGCCACAGCTGCCTGTTTTGTGTTGCCCTCTTTAATTCCATGCATGTCTGCGTTTAGACCAGGAGAAATTAGGATAGGTGGCGTAGGATAGTGGCATGGAGGAATAACATCAACAGAGATACATGCAAGCCTATGCCATATGGCAGGGCACATGATGATGATGATTACGCTTGCAATGATAGAGCTATGCATGCCTTTTGTATAAATATTCTTCCTGGTCTACCTCTTTTTCCTTTTCCCAGTATTATGCCCTCTAGTACACTCTTGCCTAGATCTATATTAAAATAGAGAAGAGCAGCATTTGACTTTAAAGGATACTGTTGTGCCTTCGGTGATTCTTTAATCTATGTACATGGGAACATTTTATTTTAATATGTAGGAGAATCCTGACTATTCAGTCAAAATGAAATATTTAAAATAATGATGATTTCATTGTCAGTTAATAGAGCAGAATGCTCTGGTACACATATAAGTTGTGAAACACCTGATGGGAATAGAGATGTGGTTTCTGAGGACAATGAAAATATTGATGGGGTGGGGGGGGGGGGGGTGTGGCAGTACTTGGAGATGATGAAAACTGTAAATTAATTACAGGCAATAGGTGTTGACAGTGGAATGGAGTTGTGTGGGTTTTTTTTATCTTTTAAAGAAAAATTATGAAGTATCATGGATAGATAAGAAACAAGTGCTGAGGTATTGAGAGCTGCAAGTGGTTACAGGATTTCTCATCAAAGCCAAATTAAATGTATGGGGCATATCAATAGATGAAATGGTATAAAGAAATGGTTGCCTTATGTGGGAAAAATACAAAGGAATAGCATTAACTTATCAAAATATCAGCAGCAGAAATGATTGGAGAGTCAGTATTGCCAATGTCTGCTCCGAACCACACACAAAAAAGGAGAACAAGAAAATGAAGAACAAAAGTCTTAGTAATTTTGGTAATTCAATAAAGTATTTTCACCTTCTGTACATGACCTCACATTGTTTCTGCTCCAAACAAGGTTGGGAAGAAAAAATTTAGTGTTTTGTGTGCAAATTATCTAGAGAGACAACGTTCACAACTTTACAATAACCGGCAAACTTGGTTGGAAAAGTACAAAAGAAAGACATAGAGATAGATACCTGAATCATCATCAAGTGCCATGCTGGCTGGCATAGGCATTCATGACTCTCCACAGATCTCGGTCCTTGGTTTTCTGGATCAACTCTGCTGATGACGTTCTTCCATGCCACCATCTCAATCCATCCAGCATCATTTCTCTTGGTCTTCCTATGCCTCTCTTCCTCTCGATATTTCCAGTTGTCAATGTTCTTCAGTGCCTCTCTTCTCATCATTTGACCATAGAAAGCTGTTTAGATATCTGAATAGCGTAGTAAAATGGCATAATATGAACAAGAACACAATTGATCCAAGACTGGGGATAATGTGCAGTGGCAAACCATGATTCAAATGCATACTGTCATTGCACATAATGGTAATGAATTCTGGCTAATTCCGGACTCAGGCTTAAGATAGGAGTAGAACAGAGCATTTATGGGTTACACCCGTGTGCTGTGATGTTGATCTATCGACTAAACTGGTTAAAATGACATTATTAATCTCATCTTGTTTTTTTTTGTTTTTTTTTTGTACATAAATGTTTTGTGACCTTTTGTATTTTTCTATTTAGGTTTATGAAGCAACTATTGTAGGTGAGAATAACTATGGCTTCCACAACCAGTATGATGGCCGAGGCAGGGAGTACATTTACCTCGTTGTCAATGCTAAAACTGCAGCAGCACTTGATCTCTCTCCAGCCAAACAAGTTGAGTTGGAAATACAGTTTCAGATGGATCGCAAGTTTTTCTGCCGAATGCATTATGCTTTAGATTCCTTACAAACCAATGATGTGATTTTCCCAGATGTTGTCAAGTTTAAGCCAGATATCAACCAGTTGACTGCATCTTTGAGAATTAGGTAAAATGTTGTTACTTTGTTTTATTGTGTACACCTGGCAAGTCTTACCAAGTGTCTGGTTACATAATAAGTAGATGTAGTATGTAATAATAATGTAGTGGTTATAAACAAAACAGATGAATAAAGGATATGTTCTATGTAAGAATTGTGGTAGTGTAGTGACTGTAGCACTTGCTGGCTGTCCTGAGTTTAATCCTTTCACCTCGAGATACCGTTATTTTAGTGTAAGCACAAATTCTCTGTATAATGTAAACCCCTTTTGCAGGATTTAGGGAGTTGTCTTTTACTAACATTATCTTATTTATACTAATAATAGAAACTTAAAATATCAGACAATCACAGTTTTCCTTTTAATGGATTATGGAATGGCAGTAAAGCAAAATGTTTGGTAAAGGTGAACATGACATGAACTTTTGTGCTAAATGTCTGAATTTCGTATTGGATGAGATCAACGAAAACTTCCTCCCTTATTTACAATGGAAAATAGCAGATCTAAAATCTATGCTTCACTAAAGGCATTGCCAGTAATAGGAAAATACAGACAATAAAGAATTTTTATTATTATTATTCATTAGAGGCGATCACAAATGGCTAAGATGAAGAATATAGACATGGTATGATAATGTGAAAGTTTAAACTCTTCACCCCGGGAAGGTTAACCCGGTCAACAAATTCCCGCAGAAGTCGGATGTGCCGGCCTAACGGCGCAAGATCACAGCTCTGCTGTAAACAGACACAACACAATCACATCCGGAAAAAAACTCTGGATGAGCGCAGAAGAAGAAGAAGAAGAAACTCTTCATGAAGAATCTCAGCTATAGGGGTTCTGAAAGTCAGAGAGACAGTGTTCATTGGGTTAGATCTCACTCAAGATGAGATTTATATTCGCCAGATGGGTTCAAGGTTAACCCAGCCTATTAAAATGGAACTGGAAAAGTGTCATTTGTTTGACAGTCAAGTGACCTGTATATACTGACCACATTATCCACTAAGTTCTGTTTGGTCAAGTGACCTGTATATACTGACCACATTATCCACTAAGTTCTGTTTGGTCAAGTGACCTGTATGTACTGACCACATTATCCACTAAGTTCTGTTTGGACAAGTGACCTGTATGTACTGACCACATTATCCACTAAGTTCTGTTTGGTCAAGTGACCTGTATGTACTGACCACATTATCCACTAAGTTCTGTTTGGACAAGTGACCTGTGTGTACTGACCACATTATCCACTAAGTTCTGTTTGGTCAAGTGACCTGTATGCACTGACCACATTATCCACTAAGTTCTATTTGGTCAAGTGACCTGTATATACTGACCACATTATCCACTAAGTTCTGTTTAGACAAGTGACCTGTGTGTACTGACCACATTATCCACTAAGTTCTGTTTGGTCAAGTGACCTGTATATACTGACCACATTATCCACTAAGTTCTGTTTGGACAAGTGACCTGTGTGTACTGACCACATTATCCACTAAGTTCTGTTTGGTCAAGTGACCTGTATGTACTGACCACATTATCCACTAAGTTCTGTTTGGTCAAGTGACCTGTATATACTGACCACATTATCCACTAAGTTCTGTTTGGTCAAATGACCAATATGTACTGACCACATTATCCACTAATTTCTGTTTGGTCAAGTGACCTGTATGTACTGACCACATTATCCACTTAAGTTCTGTTTGGTCAAGTGACCTGTATATACTGACCACATTATCCACTAAGTTCTGTTTAGTCAAGTGACCTGTGAGTACTGACCACATTATCCACTAAGTTCTGTTTGGTCAAGTGACCTGTGTGTACTGACCACATTATCCACTAAGTTCTGTTTGGTCAAGTGACCTGTGTGTACTGACCACATTATCCACTAAGTTCTGTTTGGTCAAGTGACCAGTATGTACTGACCACATTATATAAGTTCTGTTTGGTCAAGTGACCTGTATGTACTGACCACATTATCCACTAAGTTCTGTTTGGTCAAGTGACCAGTGTGTACTGACCACATTATCCACTAAGTTCTGTTTGGTCAAGTGACCTGTATGTACTGACCACATTATCCACTAAGTTCTGTTTGGTCAAGTGACCTGTGTGTACTGACCACATTATCCAATAAGTTCTGTTTGGTCAATAGACCTGTGTGTACTGACCACATTATCCACTAAGTTCTGTTTGGTCAAGTGACCAGTGTGTACTGGTATGCCAGGCAACTTACATAGGTAAAACAGAACGTCATTTAGCAATTTGAGTAACCAAACACATGCCAGTGTGGGTGGAAAAGAGAGTTAATCAGTCTTCAGGAACCCTGGATCAGTCTGGGAGCCCAAGTCAATTGAAAAATATCTCTACATTGATTTGGATTCAAACACATGGCAACTGGGCTGACAGGCAAGCATGCTGGCCGCTATGCAGTCGCTTCTCCCACTATATTCCAGCAAATTCAATTTATATGGATATCTCCCTTAATTAGTTGATTGCTTGCTTGTGTTCGTTGGCTTGAGCTCCAACACGAAGTCCTGTATGTCAGATGAAGGCATCCTGTTGTCCAAAATCAGTGTGATGTCATACAGGACCTGAGGTTTGCGTGAGTATCCGTTGTCCCATGTCTGGCTTATTGGTGTGCAGACTGGTGGTTCCTCGCCGTACAGGCAGACACTCTCCGATTTTGGAGGAATCGGCGATCCTGCTGACTTTAGCCAGGACCCCGAAGGGACCTGTTGCCTCTCTCTCTCTCTCTCTCTCTCTCTCTCTCTCTCTCTCTCTCTCTCTCTCTCTCTCTCTCTCTCTCTCTCTCTCTCTCTCTCTCTCTCTCTCTCTCTCTCTCTCTCTCTCTCTCTCTCTCTCTCTCTCTCTCTCTCTCTCTCTCTCTCTCTCTCTCTCTCTCTCTCTCTCTCTCTCTCTCTCTCTCTCTCTCTCTCTCTCTCTCTCTCTCTCTCTCTCTCTCTCTCTCTCTCTCTCTCTCTCATATTCATTCATAAATGCAGAAAACTTAACTTCTGAGTGTGGGGAAAGAGAGATTGTTTGTAAACAAAAATAAAACATCACTTAATGTTAATTCTTTCTTGTTTTGTCTCTAGGTCAAATGTTCTGAATGAGGACCAGATGACTGCAGTGAGGCACATTGTGACCCAGAGAGACGGTTATACACCTCCTTTCATTATGTATGGCCCTTTTGGTACTGGCAAAACAGAAACTCTCGCCCAGGCCACCATGTCGTTGTTGAAAGAGAGGCCCAATGTTCACATTCTGATTTGTACTCAGTCAAATAGGTAACGAACACCATAACCCTTCATTGCCATTTGATATGTTATTGTAATTTTATTCATAGCCTTGTCGTATCACTGTTATCTGTACTTCTGCCTCATGAAATTCATGTGATAATCTTGCTTTGATTCTTGTTGTTCCTGTTTTTAACATTTTTCTTTAGCTCTTTGTGTCTTTTTTCATGTCTCCTGAACTTGTAATTTATGAATGTTGACTCAGAACAAAAGGCCTTAATTGTACAGTTATTCACATACGTCCACTATATGCTTTATGTCTTTTGTGTTTTAATATTTCAAATATATCTAATGTTTACTAAGTTTTTTAAGTTTTAGATTACTAAAATCCTTCAGTGCCTCACCAGCAGTTGTGGGTGATATTTCTGCTCCACATCTTGCAGTCTCCCAACAGAATGTATTAGTGCAGGTGCTGGTGTTGATTCATGCCATTATGAAAGTTAGTTGCATATCCTTTACAGGACGTCACAGCCAGCACCAGCATTGTTTGCTGTTGTGATCTCTTGGCAAGTTATGTTCAGTATGAGAGGCCATCAAAAATCTTCTCTGTCTTTCTCAATCTCTTTTTCCATTAATCTTTCCATTTGCTACAGTATGTTCCATTTGTTCTTTTCTCAAATTATGGCCAAACACTTGTCTGTCTCTTCTGATGTTTATAATACCTCTCTTTCAAAATATTTAGTTTGCTCAACAGTGGCAGTGGCCACTATCAGACAAAAACATATATAGATGTATATTTGATTTCCGCCAAGATCTTCCTAATTTTTCATTCACGTTCCAGGATTGACTCTCATACAGCAGAACAGGTTTGATATACCATTTCAGTACTATCTTGATATGCATTTCAAACACAGAAGCCTTAAACAAACGAAAATAAAAACATGTAAGTGTAACTCCTGCCAAAAGTGAGAGATAACACAGACACAGTGTAGGTACCTTGCAAGAACTCCAATACGTTGTAAAGTATGTACACTACCTGTGTTTATAATCTCTCACTTTTTCACAGGAATTGCACGTACTAATTGGTTTTATTTTTTATTGGTATATCCTGCTGCTGCCATTACTTCTCTTATCCATAAACAATAGGTTGCCTGGTTTGTATCATATTTTGCTGCATCTTATTACGTCTTTCATTTACCTTTCAGCAAAGGTTTCTATTCTATTATGAATGGATTCCACACACAAAGAGTTCACATGCAAGGCTGTATACACCCATGAAGATCTCACTAAAGGCTTTTGGAATTCATCATGGCACTTGAGAGACTGCTGCCAATGACCGAAATTCGTGGCATACATCAATACGCAAGAGTGCAGCAGTCACTTGTGAAGCAATGAGGACTGCAAGAGCTGTGAAGAAAAGGCTGGACAGAAAAACCACTGCAGGAGATCCTTGAGCATTCTTTGCCCACATTGTCAAAGAACATTTTGAGCCAAAATAGGTCTTATAAGCCATCTTAGAACACACGGCTCCATACTTTCAATCCAGTGGATGAAATGAATGGTCATCATGTCTTGATGGACAAACAACATTTTTTTCCATTCTTGGTGAAAACCAGGCATTCTATCCAAATTATGTAAACGGATACTTGTATACACCTTAAGATGCATTGGTCACATGGTGCTAGATTCATACTTTATAGACCAGTCGGCATCGCACCGCCACCTTTACTTGCCAGACATTTAGACTGAGTTGATCTGGTAGCTCAGATCAGTTGTAAAAATCTGGTAGACTGCAGATTTGAACCCATGAATAGCAGGCAAGTTCTAGCCACCATATTACCATGGATTACCCAGACAATGTAGTTTACAATAGGCTACTCGCAAGGTGAGGCTGTTTTATTGCAGGTGTGTACTGATTATAGGAGCCACAGTTTGCGTGTTTTCCTACCACGACTGTAGTCTAGGTTCAAACTCTAGCAAGAGCAGGATTATTATTTCCCGGATCATTATGGTTCTGGAGTTGACCCAGCCTTATATAAATAGGTACCAGACAAGTTTCAATATTTTCTGTTAATTATCTTGGAAGGAAAGTCGATGAGGAAGGGAGCTAGCCACCCAACCTCTTATGTCAAGGCCTAGAATATGTGAAGGCCGAACACTTCACACCACAATGGTAGTATCTGCTATGGGACTACCTTGAAAATTATTGTTTACAACACTGATATCCGTTTATATATTGCTAACAATATGTATTGAGAATTTGTGCAGACATCGTTATCTATATGTGTTTTTTTGCCTGTCTTTCAGTGCTGCTGACTTGTACATCACAAAGCATTTAAATGCTTTCTTCAAGAAACTTCAAGGAAAACTGAGGATGTTGAGACTGAATGCAGAGGAAAGGAAAACAATCTCAGTTCCCCCAGAAGTGCTACCTTATTGCTACCCTCCATCGGGTACAAAATTTGAGTACCCAGAAAAAGAGTACATCCTGCAGCAGAATCTGGTTCTTACCACTGTGGAAAACTCCATGCAGCTGACTAGGCTGGGCCTTGACAATTTCTTCACACACATCTTCATTGATGAGGCAGGGCAGGTGAGCTGGATGCCACTAAATATATATATATATATATATAGAGAGAGAGAGATGGGGGGAGATATGATACTGTGCTTTTTTGTTTTCATTAAAGAAAACAAAAAGAATAATTATTAGTTTTGGTGTGTAGTGAGGTATGCTTTTACCCACATGAGCAGAGCTCTTTTTGTCACTCTCTCCTTATGTGTGTGTACACATACATACACACACACACACACAAATATTCTATGTCCTTTTTCTCTCTGTGCCTCTCTCTCTCTCTCTCTCTCTCTCTCTCTCTCTCTCTCTCTCTCTCTCTCTCTCTCTCTCTCTCTCTCTCTCTCTCTCTCTCTCTCTCTCTCTCTCTCTCTCTCTTTTTCAAATAAATGAGTACATGTGGATGATGATATAGTATTTAGTGGTCATCAGCATGAAAAGTATGCTGTGAAGGCCTGCTCAAATTCAGTTGCTTTATGTCATTGCTAATTACTTGGCACATTCTGGAACTTCCACCATCAGTGTAACGGTTAGTGAAAGCCGCTGCCATTTCAATCTATATTGTTGGCAGAAGTGAGTTTTTTCCAACCACTGTGAACTCGTGTGAGCCCATCTTATACCGTGTACACTAGAGATCTTGGAAAAAACGATGGCTGGCAAAAGGTTAATAAATTTATCTCTCATGTGCTAAGCCACCAAACATTAAGCTTAATACTATATCCCCATTTTGGCTTACTGGCATGTAAATGGACTTTTGCTTTAAAGGTAAAGGCAGTCCTGTGGCAGAAACTGCCATTAGCCTGTGAGGTATTCAGTTTTCACATATTCCATGCTACAGCATGATCAGGTAGTGAGAGTAGTCAGCTTTCTTCCGTTAAAGTGCAAGAGGGGAGACTAGAGAGGACTTCCTGCTGATGACTGGGTTCATGGAGCCAGTTGTTCTTGCTTAGATGGCAGATCAATGAAAACTGATCGCAGAACAAACAATTAGAATGGTGTCTTTTTTGTGTTTTTTTAACAAACCAAAAAGGAGTTTCTTATTTTTCTGCCCTTTATCCTCGTCAGAGAATAGGCCTTCGGCCTAGCCTGATCTTTCACTTTCTCCTGCAGCTGCCTGCATTTCTCTTGTTCTGTGTTTGTGCTTGCTCGCTTTTGAACTCAAGTGTAGTCCATATACACTACTTCTAGTAGCACTGGACTGAATTTTGCGTGTGGATTAGCTTTCCCTGTTACCACTGTCCCTCGTCCACTCTGACTTCAGAGGTACTTGTAATTTACGTCCCCAAGTCAAGGACAAGAAGTCAACATTTTAGTCCAACTAACCGTGGTAGGGGTTGAACCTGCTACCGCGGCATCAGTACACTGGATGTTTAATAACAAGCACTCTTATCCATTCGGCCATGCTGACCTGCATTTCCTCATATTATTCATCTATGTGTCTAATTTATTTCTCCATGTGGTTTTTTTTTTTTTTTTTTTTCAATTTATTTCTGAGACGTTAAAAAAATATGAAATTTCTTACACTCTTCAGACACTAGAATGTGAAATCCTCATGCCACTGACGCTAGCTAGCACAAAAACTTGTGTGGTCCTGACAGGAGACCATCATCAGATTGGTCCACCGGTATACTCTCAAGAGGCTCGACGGCAGAAGTTTGATATGTCTCTTCTGGTTCGACTATACAACTACTACGAACAGATTGCCAACTGTGGCATGTCTCAGATTACTGAAAAGTCGCAGGTAAATTAGCCCAATCTGTTCAACGTGTTGAGTTACATTTGGAAAGAGGTGTATTCTTTTAATCCAAGGTTTTTTTTAAATCCATAATCAATTAGTACAAACACACACAGAATTTTTTTCTTCTTTTTCATTTGCTTGCTTTGAACTCAAGCCTAGTCCGCACACATGCTACAACTTCTAGTGCACAGGACTGATATTTGCGTGTTGCTTAGCTTTCCCTATTATCAGTGTCCCTCCGCATCGGGCGAACCCAGTCTGACTTCAGAGATATTTGTAATTTATGTCCCAAGGACGAGAAGTCTAACATTTTAGCCCAACTGACCGGTGTAGGGATTGAATCTGCTACCTGACAGAATTGTCATTATCATAAGTTATTTCAGCTCTTGGGTTGATCTTCCTGATCATTCTGTTCCCTAGTTATCTGCCTTGTGCTGTTCAATTGAAGTCCTGGTATGTCTGAAGTGATACAGAATCTTCACACAGAATAATGTATACGCTCTGGTGAACATTTCTGTTAACTGGTTCTATACTTATGCAGATGTCAAACGGACCTGTTTTTCCAATTTGTGACCCTTTAATAAATAAATAAAATTCCTCTGTATGTCCAGAGAGCAGCACTCTTTCACCTGAGTTAAGAAGATCTTGTCTACTCCGTTCCATCTTACATGATACCAAAATGTTAATCTTAATTATTCATTTCCCCTACCACATGTGTTGTCTTTTCCAATTCATACGTAGTTCTAATTTGCCAGGTACCAGTTTTGTAAATTTTCCTAAGTGAAAGGATCTAGTTGGTGATCTAGTCTTTACAGCCTTCTCCTCATTAGTACAGCATACTACCTGTCATATTACAATGAGAAGTGTCTCCTGTCATCTTGGTTTTTACCTTGGAGCTATTTTCTATCCTTTTCTTTAGACTTTTTCATTTTTGGGTGCATTTTGCAACTAAAGTTTTCTACAGGATGTAGTGGCCAGTTCCACACCAACCCTCCTTAGTTGCCTCTTATGACATGCATGATAAGTTAGTGTTGCTACTCTTTGCTTCTTTTTTGTGCTCCGAATACTCACGGGTGCAGGTTACATTGCATGCAAGGTATGTTTGTGTGGCAAATTTTGCTTTTTTAAACAGACATCTTCGTTTTTCTTGTTTGTTTCCCAATATTGTTATTTTACTGTATTTCAATGTTACTAGCAAAAATAGTTGTTTGCAATCAAATATTGTTTAGTGAGATCTGAGGAAACTCCTGAAACCACAAACAGAAGTGGAAGGAGAAATGAAAACAAATAGAAGAGTTTGACCCGTAACCTAATCTTGGGTTATAGGGGAACCATGTTGAAAGTATCACAGCTCAGTGTAAGCTAACAGTCCTAGTATTCCATTTAGGAGAACAATGATGAAAGCATCAACACTCAGTGTAAGCTAACCATCAGAGTATTTCACCTAGTTGTACCATGACAACACAAACACTCTTTAAGCTACACTGTAGAGTATTTCACCTAGCTGTACCATGACAAGAGCTTCAGTGTTTTAATTCAAGCTGACCATCACAGTATTTCAAGAGGATGATCTTCTTATCAGTGACAGTCATATTTCTACAGTTTATCCTGCACAGTGGTCTGTTTGACCCTGTTAAATTTCAAACTGTCCAGAGGTTAACAGATTCAGTGCGAAACAAAAAAGTATGTTTGGACCAAACAAAACTGAATGACGGGGATGGGAAGTAGGAATATGTCACAGTTATGACTTAAAAGTTGTTAATATAGTAGCAGATATGTTGTATTATATATCAGCTTAAAGAGGGTTGCATATGGGAAACTATTAACACATGGCAGATACGGGGAAATCGCTGAAGACAATTTATCATCCCATGGCACATAATCGGTTAATGTGCCTACTGAGCACATATGCCCTGTGTCTTTGTTCACCTTTATGTGAGAAGGTGGGTGGTGGGGGTATTTTTAAAACAAAACATTTTCCAACAGGATGTAAACCTTTTATGTAAGAGGCATACTCTTAACCTGAAACAGTTCATAAGTAAATCCCTGGTTGGTAACTATAGCTTTCAATTTTTACATTGCCTAGTGTGTCCATTAGTCTCAACCTCCTTCTTCTACTTCTATGAGCGCCAAGCAATTCATATGGGTTTATTTACTAACTGTTTTAGTGGGCCCAGAGGGTTCCCCAATTAATATTTCTGTGTTTTTCACCTGAAAACCACACACCCCAGTGTTATTATAACTGTTTTGAAAATCAAATAAGATTCAGCAATGTGTGCGGGTAAAGAAACATAATAAAAGCAATGGACCCCTGTCCACACAAGGAGGTATAATGGGCATACGGTGGTAACACTATTTTGTAAGACCAGTTGGACTTGATGGGTGCTGCCAATATCACACCAGCCGCCACTCATTCCCTGGTAGACCAGACCAGTTATAAAATCTTTGCCTCAGTGTGAATTTGAACACATGACCACTGGAGCTTGCAGGCCAGCGTGTCTAGCCACCGCGCTTCCACGGCTCCCAAAGAAACAGAATGTGTATGTAATTCTTCTTTTGTTGCCAAAAGAATGTGTGTGTAATTCTTCTTGGCTTTATTGCCAGTAGAATGTGTATGTAATTCTTCTTGCTTTTGTTGCCAGTAGAATGTGTATGTAATTCTTCTTGCTTTTGTTGCCAGTAGAATGTGTATGTAATTCTTCTTGCTTTTGTTGCCAGTAGAATGTGTATGTAATTCTTCTTGCTTTTGTTGCCAGTAGAATGTGTATGTAATTCTTCTTGCTTTTGTTGCCAGTAGAATGTGTGTGTAATTCTTCTTGCTTTTGTTGCCAGTAGAATGTGTATGTAATTCTTCTTGCTTTTGTTGCCAGTAGAATGTGTATGTAATTCTTCTTGCTTTTGTTGCCAGTAGAATGTGTATGTCATTCTTCTTGGTTCTATTGCCAGTAGAATGTGTATGTCATTCTTCTTGCTTTTGTTGCCAGTAGAATGTGTATGTAATTCGTCTTGCTTTTGTTGCCAGTAGAATGTGTATGTAATTCGTCTTGCTTTTGTTGCCAGTAGAATGTGTATGTAATTCGTCTTGCTTTTGTTGCCAGTAGAATGTGTATGTAATTCGTCTTGCTTTTGTTGCCAGTAGAATGTGTATGTAATTTGTCTTGCTTTTGTTGCCAGTAGAATGTGTATGTAATTCGTCTTGCTTTTGTTGCCAGTAGAATGTGTATGTAATTTGTCTTGCTTTTGTTGCCAGTAGAATGTGTATGTAATTCGTCTTGCTTTTGTTGCCAGTAGAATGTGTATGTAATTCTTCTTGCTTTTGTTGCCAGTAGAATGTGTATGTAATTCATCTTGCTTTTGTTGCCAGTAGAGAATGTGTATGTAATTCTTCTTGCTTTTGTTGCCAGTAGAATGTGTATGTAATTCTTCTTGCTTTTGTTGCCAGTAGAATGTGTATGTAATTCTTCTTGCTTTTGTTGCCAGTAGAATGTGTATGTCATTCTTCTTGCTTTTGTTGCCAGTAGAATGTGTATGTCATTCTTCTTGCTTTTGTTGCCAGTAGAATGTGTATGTCATTCTTCTTGCTTTTGTTGCCAGTAGAATGTGTATGTCATTCTTCTTGCTTTTGTTGCCAGTAGAATGTGTATGTCATTCTTCTTGCTTTTGTTGCCAGTAGAATGTGTATGTCATTCTTCTTGCTTTTGTTGCCAGTAGAATGTGTATGTCATTCTTCTTGCTTTTGTTGCCAGTAGAATGTGTGTGTAATTCTTCTTGCTTTTGTTGCCAGCAATCTCCACTGAACATCTTCTTGAGCATCAACTACCGTACCAAGCCGGAGATTCTTCGCTTTATCTCAAGTGTGTTTTATGGTGGCCCAGATAACTTGAAAGCATATGGTCAGATTCCAGCCGTAATGGGCATCACACCCCTGATGTTCTATGCTGTCCAGGTAAGATTCTCATGATAAACTTTAGTTATCAATCCATTGTTCCAAACACGTTCTTTTTTTTTTCTTTCTGCCTATAGCTCTGCATGAAACGTAAGCCCTCAACAGGTCTCTCTTTAAGAAAACAAAACACTTTCATTCTTTTGTTGTCTGTTTTCTTATCCATTTTCTGTCCATTACTCATCCCTGTGTTAAATTTTCTTCTCCAGTTGTTATAGTCTCCAGTATTTAATATAGATATTTGTCATTTGTTTGTATATATTTGGGGCAGAGGGGTTACTGACGCAATTTGTAATCCCACTTCATGTGTTCAAAACAGCTGCAGGCGATTTGGCAGCAAACCTCCTTCCACTGGTAATCATACAATGGTAGGAGTGCAGGTCATTCAGAAAGTAATGGCAGACTACTGAGTGTATACTTGCCAAGAAATCACAAACAGAATTTTAGAGAGTATTTTTACATACTGGTGGTTCATGAAACATATATGTGATTTATTAAGAAATGTGAGGTTGATTTAAGAATTTAGGTTTTTCATTATGCATGTAGGTGATAATGTACAGGTGATTTAACCCATATACATGATTCATTAAGGAACATGTTGATGATTTATTTAAAAATGTGAGGGTATTTAAACATACAGGTGATTCATAAAACATATAGGTGATTTATTAAACTATGAGGATGAGTTAAACATATCAGTGGTTCATTACGCATGTAGGTGGTAATGTAAAGGTGATTTAATCCATATAGATGATTCATTAAGAAGCTTGTAGTTGATTTATTAAGAAGTATGAAAGCTCTGGATTATTTAATATAGATGTTGTATGCTCTTTACAGGATGTAACACTCAACCACAGCAGTTTTTGACTGTGATTTTCTAGGCATTTTATGTTAAGTAGTTTGCCCTTGTTTTCTGAACAATTGACACTCATATATATGTTTTGCATATCCTTTACAGGACATCGCTGTCAACATCGGCATCTTTCAGCTGATTGTTTATTTCTTGGCAAGATTATGCTCAGTAGTTTGCCATTGCTTTCTGAGCGACTGGCTCCATATCTCATAAGTCACTAGCGCGACTCGAACCGCTTCCAATTCTCGTGCGCTCACGTCAACCACGAGAATATTTGGGGTTACGGAGAAAGCTGCTAACCCCTCGACCAGGGGGACTGGCATTGACACTCATACCATTGTTAAAAATCACTTGCTTCCAAATCACGTCCGGCTGATTTTGAACCTTGATTGCAGGATTGTAAAAAGCATTCACTGCCCCTATGCGACAGACGCCAGCTTCCTTATATAGATGACAAAAATTATTTGAGTTAGCCTGGGCTACTAATTCTTCCCTTTGACCATTCTTTCGTGCATTGTTCCATTTATTCTTAGGGTGTGGAAAACCAGAATGCAGATAGTACATCCTACCTAAACCATGCAGAGGCCCAGGAAGTTTTGGAAAGAGTGAAAGAACTTGTAGACAACTGGCCTAAGGAGTGGGGAGAGTTCAATCCTAATCAGTTGGCTGTCATTGCCTCCTACCCAGATCAGGTTGGTTAATTTTTATATGATTGCTAGAGTATAAAATCCTACAAGAAACAAATGAAAACCTAAACTGATTGGAGAAATTAGACATAGACAATCACAATTTCGTAATCAGGGGAAGGGAAGCATCTTGAGACCAAGAGAGACTATGCTAGACAATTTGACATCATGGTATGGGGGAACATCGGTATCAGAAATGATTGGCAGCACACGAGACAGGGCTGTGGACAGACATGATCATCAACGCCACACGGCATGGACTATAAGAAGACTATGATCAGGAATAATAGTTATATATTTTTAAAACTGATATTTCTCGAACGTTAAAGTAATGCACAAAAGAAACACATAATGAGAGAGAGAGATTACCTGTTCACATGTCAATTGGACACATTGTGAATTTAATGTTAGTGCCACATTTTTTTTTAATGACCCAGCAACATGTACAGGGCGACATTGTCAATATTGAGTCAACCATCTTTACTGTCTGAGTGGATTCTTTGGCACCCGTTTGATGAGACTGGATTAACAGGTAGGGTGCAAGTCCCGGTCTGCCGGTGCACTAATCACTATGCACCAAGTTATAATCACACTCGTACATACACATAGGTACACCCACAAAGGTGTACATACATTGGAGTGTAATATTTGTGTAATGTAGTAGTTGCCTGCTATGTTATCACACTTATCTGCCAGGCCAGTGGTCATGAGTATGAGGCAGATATTTAACAAATTGACATGCACTCCCAGGTTGACACAGGCTAAAATGGGTACTGGGAAATGTCTTGGAAAGTGAAGTTGTCCAGCATGGTACTGACCACATCACTTACTAATTGCCACTTTGCCTTAAAACAAAATATGGGTCTAGCCCTATGTGCATAAGACTTGTAAAAGGGTCCTTTACTTACCATTTACCAAATATGCCCCAAGGTGTGTAAAAGAGACTTATAAGATAAGCAGATATGGATTTTTGGTTTATACGTCTTAAATCACATTACCCGGGAAGGTTAACCCGGTCAACAAATGCCCGCAGAAGTCAGATGTGTCGGCCTAAGGGCGCAAGAATGCAGCTCTGCTGTAAACAGGCACAACGCAATCACGTCCGGGGGAAAAAACTCAGGATGAACGAAGCAGAAGAAGAAGAAATCACATTGGGCATATGTTGCTGGTCACATTTTTATAGACCAATCAGCACTTGAGGGTTATGTAGTCAGTATCACGCTGTCCGCCTTTGGATAGACATGATCAATAACACCACATGGCATGGACTATGAGAAGAAAATGATAAATGAAATGTTTCGTGCTGTCTTGCATTATACCCACAGAAGTAAAATATAATAGTTTATAACGACAATGTTGGGGTCATTTTTCAGATCAAACATATCAGGAGGCTTTTCAGACAAGACAGGAAGAATCCATATCTCAGCAAAGTGGATATTGGACCAGTTCACAGCTTTCAAGGTTTGTACTAATACCATTAGTCTGTTGAATTTGACAAGTATTAGGAGACACCTGTTAACAGGCTTATGTTGAATGGTTATCTGATAATGAAAGTATCAGGGAATTCTGCATTAGTAAAACTTAAATTTTAACGCAGTCACATCCGGAAAAAAAAAAATCCGGATGAACAAAGAAGAAGAAACTTAAATTTTTATCTTAGCTCTTAAAATAACTTCTTTTGTGGATACCGTGTATACAAGTAAACACAACAAATGTAATTATGCTAGTATTAGTTTGGGCGTCTGTTGTTTGTGCGTCTGTTGTTTGTGCATCTGTTGATAAACAAGTCTTTATTACCCCAGTGTCTGCTGTATCACTTGTGATCATGTTCTTGTAAAAAATTAAGTTGCATGTTCTTCACAGGACTTAGCAGTCAACACGTTCAGTATGTTCTTGTAAGGCTGACCTTTATCACTTCTGATTGATTCACCTTCGAGAAAGTGCATCACATCTTGTTATGTACTTCAAAGATCAATAATGAGTCTGACTTTGGCACGCATTTGTATAAGGTTTGCTTCCTCTAGACAGATTCCTCCCAAGGCAACGGTAGGACCTGTGGCTGGGCTTGGCTTTCTTTCCTAACAATTTTGCTAGGGCAGCAGCCTCGTTGCAATTTATTTGCGATTCTAATGTCCTAGTAGTGATCGCAAGGTCATTCACGGATGCAGTAATGCCACCTCAAAGCTGTAGTGCAGTAATCCCACTTAATTTTTTTAATCTCCTTACTTATTGTGGCGATGGGGTTGCAGACTCAGTTTGTAATCCCGCATGCCGCATTCGAAACAGCTGCGGGCAATTTGGCAGCAGATCACCTTGCTTTGATTTGCATATGAGTGCCGGTTGTTAGTAATGGCAAACTACTGAACGTAAACTTGCCTAGAAAAACCACAAATAGCCAAAAAAAATCCTGGGGTTGACTGCGAAGTCCTGTCAAGAATATGCAACTAACTGCTTTAAAATCTCATTGATATGAACAAGGCATACCAGTCCAATTGATCTGTTGATCATCACCTTTGACCGAGAGTGGTGAGGTGTTCAGGCAGATTTGAAAGGTGAACAGCGAAGTTCAGTCAGGAAGAGGCCATATCTCAGCAAAGTAGATATTGGACCAGTTCACAGCTTTCAAAGTATTTACTATACCATTAGTCTCTTGAATTTGATGAGTGCTAGGTGAAGAAATGTCTTGGAAGTGTCTGCCCAGGATATTCTACATGGAGGTGAAGAGATGTCTTAGAAGAGAAGTATCTGCCCTAGATGCTCTTTGTAGAGGTGTTGAGATGTCTTGAAAGTGTCTGTGCTGGATGCACCACATGGAGATGAAGAGATGTCTTGCATGTGTCTGCCAAAGATGTTCCTTGTGGAGATAAAAGGATGCCTTGAAAGTGTCTGCCCAGGCTGCTCCATCTGAAGGTGAAGAGATGTCTTGAAACTGTCTGCCCAGGCTGCTGGACATGGAAGTGAAGGGATATCTTCATTAGTATAAACACCAGCCTGATACATTAGTGCCTGTGCATCCCATGATGATAGTATAGAAAATAGTTTACTTTTTGGATATTCCATTTATAAATTCACTTGTAGCAGATTTCATCAAATGTGTTGCATTTTGCTCATTTTTAGTCAAACCCGCCAAGTGGTCTGGATTCAATCCCCAGCAAAGGCAGGATTTCTCCTTTTGAGACGTCCAGCTCTGGGGGGTGATGACACACCCTCAGGAACATAGGCACCAGACAGTTTTCTTGGAATTATCTGAGGAGGAAGGGAACTGGCCACCCTACCTCACTTCACATTCAATGAGTGTTAGACGGAGAATGCTAAATATTTCTAAGCACAGATGAAACAGTGCTGTTCTCAGGCCATGCAGAAGCCTTAGTCAAGCAAACATGTGAGAACACTGCTAAATGTATTCCTATTTTTTTGTCTTCAGGTAAAGAGGTGAGAGCCCTGTTCATTTCCACTGTTCGTACTTCCAACCTCCTTGAAGAACGTCACATTATTCGCTCATTGGAAGCTGGAGAGGACATCGGAGATCTGGGATTTTTTTCAAACCCAAAACTGCTGAACACAGCCTTGACTCGAACGCAGTCATTTGTAGCTGTTGTGGGTGACCCTGTTGCATTGTGTCTCATTGGAGAGTGTATACAGGTAATGGTTAGGTTATTATTTTGTTTCTAGAAGTGCTTTCCCAGGCTTGAAATTCAAGAAACAGTTGTAAGTTAATTTTTAAAAATTGGGCATAGACGGTCAAGATCTTTGTGGGTATATAATGAGGAGACAAAAACTTGAAAATTTCATGGGGATAAAAAGCAATGTGAATATGCCATAGAGCAGATATAGTGCCATAGGCAGATAGATGGTTTTATTCAGCTTTGCCATGGACGGCTGGTGGATGTAGTAACTTAGAAACATTCATGCCACTGGTCGGTACACAAAACTGAGTTGTATGTCTGGCACTATACATCTCTTGGCTTGGCACTCAAACGGATGACTGGACTTTTCCACAGCCAAGCCTATTATACATTTGTTGCTGCTGTGGGCATCTTACTGTGCTAATACCTTTCTGGTTGGTGATGTGGTGATCTTCTCGCTGGATTCATTTCTTTCATCGTCTTAAGTTAGGTTTGAGTTCTTTCACTGCACTATTCACGACAACTAGTGACTTGGATCAAACTCAACACATATTGAACAACGCACCAAAGGTACAGTTTTATACTTCTTTTGTCTCCGAATACAGTACGAATTACATTGTCATATTCACCACATTTCACGTAAATACAATATTCAGAGACTACAATTTCACACATTCTAACTACAAAAGTAGGGCGCAATATCTGGCCGTTCGACTACAACCAGAACCATGTCTGACACTCTCCATGGCTCCAGTCTCAACTGTCTGAAGTAACTTTTCACTGAGCGCTTTTCACGCTTTTGTGACCAATGCCGTGATAGGTCACTCCACTCATGTGGACCGCGCTTGTTACAACCTCATGCCATGGTCCAGGCCTGTATAAACTGGTCCATGGCAGAATACAAAAAAATAAATACCTGGATGGCCTGAACAAGGATAATTGGGACAAGAACACAGACCTGATTTTTTGTTTTTAAAACTGATCAGGTGAGATGGCGAATCATGACCACTTATGCTTATCAGCTTGTCACGTGATGATGATGAGTTTAGAACAACAAAGTAAAGTCCTGGAGTTGTTACGAAGCATGATCACTCATGCCTGGTGGCATAGCATTCGATGATAATGATGGTGGTAAAAGAACTGCAAAACAGTACTTTCATAATATGTATTGTGTTTTTATTACCACATATTTAATGTTCTGGCATGAAAAATGTTTTTTTAAAGTTGTAAATATGACTGGCTCTTTCTGTTTTCCTTACCTTTCATTTATCTTTTTCCTAATTTGCTTTCACATTTCCCGTCTCTGAAACTATGTTGATGGTATAATGTATCGACATTTCTCTTACTGCATTGAAAATGCGTTGTTGCTATAAATGTATTTACATTTCTCTTATTGCGTTGAAAATGTATTGATGCTATCATGAATCCACATTTCTCTGACTTAATTGAACCTCTGTTAATTCTATAATCTATCCAGATTTATCTTACTGCATTGAAAATGTATTGATGCTATCATGAATCCATATTTCTCTGAATGCGCTGAACCTCTGTTGATGCTATAATCTATCCAGATTTCTCTTACTGCATAGAAAATGTATTGATGCTATTATAGATCCACAATTCGCATGTAAATGTGAACATGAGTGGATGCTATAATATATCTACAATAATGTACTGACACTATTGATTGTATATCATATCAAAAATTCTTTTTTAATTTCTGAACCTGCTTTGATATTGTAATATATCCACAATTCTCTTATTAAACTGAACTTCTGCTGATGCTCTGATGTATCAGCAATTCTCTTAGTGCACTGTATCCATGCAGCTGTAATGTATCCACAGCTCTATTATAAATCTAAACCCATGTTGCTATAATGTACCCACAGTTCTCATATAAATCTAAACCTGTATTGCTATAATGTATCCACAGTTCTCTTATAAAACTGAACCTGTGTTGATGCTATAACATATCCAAAATTCTCTTATAAAACTACAACTGTTTGCTATAATGTATGTACAATTATCTGATAACACTGGCTCTATATTGCTGCTATATATATATATATGTTTCCACATTTCTCACCAAGGTTTGGAGAACATACCTGAAACACTGCTCCAACATGAAGAGTGTGCGGCCTATGAATCTGAGCTATGACTTTGTGAGGAATCAGGTGGTGCATATCCAAGTTGGGCCAGCTGGCAGAGTTGTGGATATGATTACCAAGCGCAGCCAGGACAGTTTCAAGCAGTCTCTCCAAGGCAAATCCACCAAAGCTCGCACATCCAACAGAAACCAACAAGCTGATATGCCAGCAATGGGAGTTGCCAGCAGTAATACACTTTTAGTTGACCCAGCGGCAGAAGAAAATCCTGCTGGCTGGATGAAACCAGGATTTTCAGACCAGCCTCTTCCGACATTGAAACCTGGCACTACTACTGAGAACAGGCAGAATTTGAGGCAGTTGCGTCGGTTCAGTCATGACAAACTCTCTCTGAGCTCAAATATCAGCTGCGAGGATATTATCTTTCAGCTGGCGAAAGAAAATCAGATGTCAGAAAAGTCTGGCGAAACCAGTCTTATTAAGTCAGAAGGTATTATGATTTCAGAAGAGAATGGTTTTGCAGTCCTTAGATACAACTCACAGAACACCAACAAACGTGAACCATTTACTTTAACTTCAGAGGATGAAGATTTCATTGCATTTGTTACCAGTGATGGAGACGGAAAGACAGTGGAGTATGAGAACTTGGGCATTGACACTCTCAACACAAAACTAGAGGAGGAGCCTGATGTGTATGTGAAATGTACATTCCATGTGGAAGGAACCAAAGCTAGTGCTACAATCATTGGACCTTTGCCAGCAGCAATGCAGGAAATGGAAAACATCAACCATGAAATTTTGATTCCTGGCCAGCTTAACAGGGGACATGCTTTCAACGGAGATGTGGTGGTGGTTTTACTGGACTGTTTGGACAATGGAAGATTAACGGGGCAGGTATGATGACATGCATATTATAATACTTGTATTGATTTATTTAATTGGTTCTTTGTCATTACTAGTGTCTTATAGTCATTGCTGTGTGAGCTTGTCACCACATCTATCCACAGTCTCATGTACTACCAATCATTTCTGATACTAATGTTCCTCCATTTCATAGTGCCAGACTGTCTAGGATCTTCTCTCTTCCTCTCCAATTTTCCTATTGTCAAGATGTACTCTTGCTTCTCCCTTATGCTGATGTGCCCAAAGGATATGACCTGTCTTCTTCTGATACAAATAACCAGTTATCTTTGTGAGTTAACATCTTTCAAGAATATCTTCATTATGCACTTAATCAGTCCTTGTTTTCTTTCTTCTGTATAAGCATATCTCTGTTGTTTAATAATTTCTCGCTAGTCTGCTAATTGTCCATGATTCACTTCCATACATTAGGAGTGACTCATAGTTCCTAAGAACTCGCTAGTCACTCTTATAAAAAGGTACAGGTAGTTTGTTGCACATAATGCTATTGAGGTATGAAGTGTTTGGCCCTCACAAATTCCAGGTCATGGCATGATGAGGTGAGATGATAATTTCCCTTCTGCATCTCTTCTCCTTCACTCTTGTAAGACTTGTTACGATAATTAATTGTGCCAGTGATCCATTATAAATGTAATTGAATGATAGTGATTTCAACTGCTAAATAAATTCACATATATTTGGTGCTCATGGAAGACAGAAGTAAAGACTAGATGACACATTAGACAGCTCAAAATTAAAAGCTATAATTACCCCACTGGGATTCTAATGTCACCTCCAAATGATGACAGCGCCTCGCTGCAGTTACAGTTGAATCCCAGTGGGGTAAATAGCTTTTAATTTTTATGTTGTCTAGATTGTCCTCTAGTTTCTACTTCTTTCTTCTACATATGAGAGCATCAGAGTTGTTTTAGTGGCCTCAAATGATTCCCCATTTAATATTTCTGTGTATTTGATTAAAACTTAGCCTGTTTTTGGAGTCTCATGTGATAACCAAGGAAAAAACTTATAAAGATGATCGTTTATTAAAAGGAGCACGAAATTTTCTAGATACTAGAAGGCCCCGGTTAACGTCAGGGTTACGTTCTTGGAAAACGCGACTTTAAGTGAAACGACGTATAGCGAAACACTATACAGGTGTATACACAGGTGATGACGTTATGGTGGAATGTAACAATGTAAAGTGAAGTTATATCACATTGTGACAACGATGATATATCGAAACAACGTAAACCGAAGCGACGTATAGCTGGGCCTTCCAGTACTCACTTGTATAGTCCAAGAAGTCTAGATACTTGTGTAGCCCAAGAAATCTAGATACTCACTTGTATAGTCCAAGAAGTCTAGATACTCACTTGTATAGTCCAAGAAGTCTAGATACTCACTTGTATAGCCTAAGAAGTCTAGATACTCACTTGTATAGCCCAAGAAGTCTAGATACTCACTTGTGTAGCCCAAGAAGTCTAGATACTCACTTGTATAGCCTAAGAAGTCTAGATACTCACTTGTATAGCCCAAGAAGTCTAGATACTCACTTGTATAGCCCAAGAAGTCTAGATACTCACTTGTGTAGCCCAAGAAGTCTAGATACTCACTCATATAGTCCAAGAAGTCTAGATACTCACTTGTGTAGCCCAAGAAGTCTAGATACTCACTTGTGTAGCCCAAGAAGTCTAGATACTTGTGTAGCCCAAGAAGTCTAGATATTCACTTGTGTAGCCCGAGAAGTCTAGATACTCACTTGTGTAGCCCAAGAAGTCTAGATACTCACTGTGTAGCCCAAGAAGTCTGGATACTCACTTGTGTAGTCCAAGAAGTCTAGATACTCACTCATATAGTCCAAGAAGTCTAGATACTCATTCGTATAGTCCAAGAAGTCTAGATACTCACTTGTATAGGCCAAGAAGTCTAGATACTCACTTGTGTAGTCCAAGAAGTCTAGATACTCACTCATATAGTCCAAGAAGTCTAGATACTCACTTGTGTAGCCCAAGAAGTCTAGATACTCACTTGTGTAGCCCAAGAAGTCTAGATACTTGTGTAGCCCAAGAAGTCTAGATATTCACTTGTATAGCCCAAGAAGTCTAGATACTCACTCATATAGTCCAAGAAGTCTAGATACTCACTTGTGTAGCCCAAGAAGTCTAGATACTCACTTGTGTAGCCCAAGAAGTCTAGATAGTCACTCATATAGTCCAAGAAGTCTAGAAACTCACATAGTCCAAGAAGTCTAGATACTCACTTGTATAGCCCAAGAAGTCTAGATACTCACTTGTGTAGCCCAAGAAGTCTAGATACTCACTCATATAGTCCAAGAAGTCTAGATACTCACTTGTGTAGTCCAGGAAGTCTAGATACTCACTCATATAGTCCAAGAAGTCTAGATACTCACTTGTGTAGTCCAAGAAGTCTAGATACTCACTCATATAGTCCAAGAAGTCTAGATACTCACTTGTGTAGCCCAAGAAGTCTAGATACTCACTCATATAGTCCAAGAAGTCTAGATACTCACTCGTATAGTCCAAGAAGTCTAGATACTCACTTGTGTAGCCCAAGAAGTCTAGATACACACTTGTATAGTCCAAGAAGTCTATTCACTTGTATAGTCCAAGAAGTCTAGATACTCACTTGTGTAGTCCAAGAAGTCTAGATACTTGTGTAGCCCAAGAAGTCTAGATACACACTTGTATAGTCAGCCCAAGAAGAATCAAAGGTCACATTGGAGAAAGACATATAATAGGTCTGGATGGTATCATTTCAAAGACAGTACATAGTCTCTGTGGTAGAGTGGTTACGCTGCCTGCCTCATCCTCCAAAGGGCATGGGTTCAATTCTGGGCTACATATTTCGGTTCACTGGTGCAATTTTCTCTTAAGACTCCTAGGGGTCTGTCTGTTGAGTTCATGTTTTGTGCAATGCTTTCGGTGTGTCACCCTGAAGAAAGAGACCAGGCTATCGAGATAAAACCTGGTGCAATGAAGTCAATCCTCTTGCCTTTTTTATTTTAATTTCAAATATTGTAAGAAAGCTTATCATTTGTAAAGTTTGGCACCACATCCTTTATGCTAAACTCAGATAATGAGCAACAATACAGTCTAGTCAGCACCAGTAAAAAAAATATTCTTGCAGATGGTAGAAAACAAAGAAGAAGATGGTTTGACAGAATTCATTTAATTATTCAAGACTTTCTTTCCAGTTACTACATTCAGTATAGCTAGATCGTATTCATCTGTTAGAAAATGTAGCATTAATTGTTACTTCTAAGTAAAGTAAAAATGCTTTTCACATGCCTTTCTTTAGAATTTTATAGACCAATCAGCACTTGTGGGTGATGAGGTCCATATCATACCGGCCACCTTAACTACCAAAAACATTTCCTGGTACCCATTTTAGGCTGGGTCAACCTGGGAGCCCAGGTCAATTTTTAAAATGTGTCCCGGTGCGGATTCAAACCCAAGACCACCAGGCCAGCAGACGAGCATCTAGCCACTACACTACCGTGGCTCCCCTGATTCTTGTAGTTTATTACAAATGGAAATGACGTGAAATATCTGGTTTATTTTTCTGATTTTCCTAGTCTTATCAGCTCTGTGGCAAAGGAGTTATGGATGCAGTTTGTAATCCTGCATACCACGTTCAAAACACAACTGCAAGCGATTTGGCAGCAGATCACCTTGCATTGCTTTTTATAAAATGGTGTACGTGCTGATCGTTCAGAAATCAGTGGCAAACTATTGAACGTAAACTTGTCAAGAAATCACAAACAGCCAAAAAAATGCTGGGGTTGACTGTGACGTCCTGTAAAGAATATGCAACTAAACTTTTTATCCTAGTCTTGGAGGATAGGAGTGGCTTAGGGATATGGCTTCCACATCTGTCATCTGATTTTGAACCGGAATGCTAGATTGTGAGATAGGTTCGCCACAGATGCCGGTGATCTCTGTGTAATAGATCATTAAACAGTTAGCAGGTCAACATGGTAAAAGTAGGCCTTTCTACCACTGCTCAGGTAAAATGACAAAATTGCTAATCTTGAAAAAATAGCGATAAAAAAATGAAAGAGGCAAACCGAGAAAAATTATGCTGGATGGCCTAAAATCTTGGCATGGAGGAATATAATCAACATATTTAATTCAGAACAGTAAGGACCACAGTCTCTGGAGATGCATGAACGCCCACGCCATTTGTCAGGGCACATTATGATGCTGATGATAGCCCTCAGCAAAATATATTTAGATTCTACATGCACTCGCTAGTGATACAGAGTTTGTACCCTGAATTGAACATTTTGTTAGTTTGATGGGAACTGTCATTTAACTGTCAAACTGTCATTTACTGCCAATATAGTACCTTGCGGTGTATGGCAGAGGGGGTCTTTGAGCCTGAGAAATTAAGGCCACCTGGCTAGTGCAGTTGCCGTGAACTGTGCAGGTTAGGATTTTCTTTTTGCCCCCGACAGAAAAAAATCCCACACCTTACCGAGGGTTCGAACCCAGGTCTCCCAAATGAGAGTCGGGCATTCTAGCCACTCAGCAGGACGCAGAGGTGTTTCCAAGGCACCAGGGCCGGGTTATATACTTGCCAAGACCTATTGACGCGGGTCCTGGCTAAAGTCAGTAGAATGGCCGATTCCTCTGAAGTCGGAGAGTGTCTGCCTGTATGGCGAGGTACCACCAGTCTGCACACCAATAAGCCAGACATGGGACAACGGATATTCACGCAAACCTCAGGTCCTTTATGACATCACACTAATGTTGTACAACAGGATGCCTTCATCCGACATACAGGACCTCGCGTTGGAGCTCAAGCCAACGAACACAAGCAAGCGAGCCACTCGACCAGCCGCTCCTCGAGATGGGAGATGGATACAATTTTTGATGGGAAAAACAAAACAAATATAACTATTGGGTAGTCTCTCTTACAATGTTGCTGGTGTTTGAACTCATTCTATCAGTGTTTACTTGGTAATTCAAAACAATGCATTCCCTTAGTGAATTTAAACACAGTAGCCACACTTCTACTTGGGTTTAACAAATTTTCCACATGTGAACAATGCATGTGACACTGTGTTTTAATTGTTTCAGCTTACGTATTATTCACTTTATAAGATATATAACTGCAGTATTGACCTGAGGAGATGCAGCAAACTATGCCAGGAAACAAATCGTGTAACATATTGTTTGTGGTTTTTGTGTTTAAAAGTTTACTTAGTAATAAAAACTTTGTTCTTCTTTCTAATATATAAAAACATTTTATGAGTAATTCTAAAGTTCAATATGACTCATGTGAGCTGAATTGAAACTGCATATTTTGTATTTCAGGTAAAAGGAATATTGAAAAGAGCCTTGGACCCAAATAACAGGCTGTTTGTGTGTACTGCTGATGCTGAGAATACTGGCTTTGTTACCCCAATCAATCCAGACATTCCAAGGATATATTGCCTAACCAGTCCAGAGAGAATGAAACTTGCAAGGTAGAGTAATCCAGTCACAGCAGTTAAAAAAGTAAAACAAATTATCTGGTACCCATTTTTATGAGGGGAGTCTTTCTCAGAAACATGTTAGCTGCATGTCTTTTTTTCAGCCTTGCTTATGTCTTTAATTCTTTACTAGCACTGTATATTGAATGGCTCTAGATGCTAGTCTGTGTTTCAGAACTACGAAGCATTATTGGCAAGATGCATGTATGAAGGATTCTTTTTCATAAAATAGTCTTGTTTTTTTCTACCGGCAGCATATTCATCTTCTCTTGAAAGTTGTCTTTGCTGTTAGAATTTCCACATTATTTTTGCAATATGCATTTTCTTTTATAATTTGACTCACATATAAAGCTAGTTTTTTTTTTTTTTATGTTTATTGTTTTTTTGTTTTTTTTATAAAGGTGCTGGTATCCCACAGTTTTGTTTGGTCAATCTCTCTCTCTCTCTCAATCTCTCTCTCTCTCTCTCTCTCTCTCTCTCTCTCTCTCTCTCTCTCTCTCTTTCTCTTTCTCTCTCTCTTTCTCCCTCTCCTCTTTTCCTCCTTCCACCCCCCCCCCCCCCCCCCCACCCCCCATTCAGTGCTGATATTAAATACTTTGAAAATACCAAATAATCATAATGAAAGCATTATAATTGTCATTATTTCTGTTTTGTTTTTTTTTCACACCAGAAAAGGAAATGTGTGTGTGTACAAGCTTAACCCCTCAAGTGGCATTGAGTTCAGCCACTATGAACCAATTGATGCCATCAACAAAACCAACCGTCTGCCCATTGTTCGCTACCTGACCTGGGAGCCAGGTTTTGTTCTGCCTCTGGGTGTTGTGGTTGGAATGCTGAACCTGGATGACTCCCTGGACAAAGGAATGCAGGTGCAGTATTCTGTCCTTTTATTTATTCTAGGGACAGGGAGAGTGAAGGCTTGTGTTGCTGGTCAACACAGTAGTCATGAGTTTGATCCCCAGTGGTTGTCTTCATCATTATCATTATATTTCATTGCCAACTGGCATAGGTGATCATGTTTCTTCATATCTTGTGATCTTCAACAGGATATATCACTTCATGTGGTCAAATTTGTCAGTGCCATATTCAACGGCTGTTAAGAATCTTCTCTTACTGTGTTCCTCTGGTTTCCCATTAATCTTTTCAATTCTTACATGTTCCAGTTTTTCATTGGCTGCCTTTTCCTGATGTTTTTGATAAGTTGTCTTTGTGTCTCAGCCTGTTTCAAAATATTTTTGCTGTCCAAAGGTATTTTCAGCATTCTTCTGTCAAATCACATTAATGTGGCTTTACGGGATTTTATTTGTTTACTAGTTGCCCAGTATTCACAGCCAAATGTTAAAAGTTGTTCTATGCAACAATTCTTTTTTATAACTTACATTGATGGGGATTTATTGCATAAGATGTTTCATTTTACAAATTGCAGTTTTTGTTTGTATATTATAATTTGTTGACTTAAAAACTAATCTCATCTACTAACTGTTGCAGGATCTAGTACTAAATTCAGGAGATTTTCCTAGATGAAAGGAATTAAGTAGGCAGTCCACACTCTATGGATTTCTTTATATCATGTCATACTTTTTTAGGATAAAAGTTGTTTTTTCTCAATCCCTCTTTTGCCTTTTGACTTCAAAAAATAGTGTAGACTGTATATTAATTCTTCTATTAACTTTTTTAAAGTATGTTTGTTAGAAATATGGCCTGTGTACGGAACAATCGCCGGCTTCCTGGCCTAGAGGTTAGCGACTTTTCTCCGTAATCTCGTATACTCTTGCAAGTAACGTGACAACAGTGATAATCAGCAGTGGTTCGAATCGCGTCGGTAACTTGCGGAGTATGTGAGCTGGCTGCTCAGAAAGCAATGGCAAACTACTGAGCGTAATCTTGCCAAGAAATTAACAATCAGCTGAAAGATGCTGATGTTGACAGCAATGTCCTGTAAAGGATATGCAAACATTTATTTAAACAGAACAATCAATATTAGCACTGAAGTTATTGAGGAAAGTGACTTAGTCATTCATGCCAGCTTTTGGGAGAACAGACTAGTGATGGAATTTATTTATCAGAAATCTAGAAGTTGAAATTAATTGTAGAATCTCTGCAGGCAGCTTCAGGTAACAGGACTGACTGCTGCTGCTGAAGCATATTTGTTGTACCCAGTCTATTGTTGGTGACACTGACATTATTATACATCCCAGATATCAGGATTGGCTGTAGCTTGTTGTATCCATTAGTTATTATAAAACAGTTGACAGTAATTCATGAAGACACTATTATTCTTTGTTATTATGTCAAGGGAGCTGTGACAGTGCATTGACTAGCATGTCTGACTGCCAGCCTGGTGGTCGTGGGTTCAAATTTGCATTGAGATAGATTGTTGAAATTGACCTGAGCTCCCCAGTTGAGCAAGACTGAAATGAGTACCTGGAAATGTCTTGGGAAGTGAAGCTGACCTGATACTGACCACATCACCTGTCTTGTGCCCATTTTTTTCTTCTTCACATATCCTATTTACAGGGCATCGCTGTCAACACCAGCATTGTACCGCTGCTGTTGATGTGTTGGCAATATTACGCTCAGCAGTTTGCCATTGCTTTCTGAGCGACCGGCTCACATACCCCCGTAAGTAACCAACGCGACGTGATCCGCTGCCGAATTTCGTTTGGCTGTGTTCCACAATGGATATACAGGATTATGGAGAAAGTTGTTATCCACTTCGCCAGGGAGCCTGGCCTTATGCCGATTGGTCCATAAAACTATGGGGCTAGCATCAGGCATGTTGAAAGGGTCCTCTGTTTACTTATATTTACTTATATCAGATACCAGGATTAGGGGGTCAGCATGGCTGAATGGATAACAGCACTTGTTCTTGGAAAACGGCACTCGTTCTTAAACATCAGATGTGCTTTTGCCGAGTAGTGGATTCATACCCTACACCGGTCAGTTGGACTAAAATGTTGACTTCTCGTTCTTGACTTGGGGGCGTAAGTTGCATGTACCCAAGAAGTCGGAGTGAGTTCGCCTGATACAAAAAACCAGTCCAGTGCACAAGAAGTTTTAGTACATGTATGGACAGTGTTTGAGTTTACAGCGAGCAAACGCAATCATCATCATCATTAAGTGCTAGGCCAGCTGGGTTAGGCGTTTATGACTCTCCACAGATCTCGGTCTTTAGTTTTCTGGATCAACTTTGCTGATGATATTTCTTCATGCCACCGTCTCAATCCATCCAGCATAATTTCTCTTGGTCTGTCTCTTCCCCTCGATCTTTCCAGTTGTCATGATGTTCTCCAGTGCCTCTTTTCTCATCACATGACCAAAGAAAGCTGCCTATCTCTTTCGTATTGTTGTATATAATGTTCTAGTTTCATTAGCCTCTTTCAGGCAGTCGTTGTTAGTTACTTTGGCAGTCCAAGGAATTTGCAACATTTTTCTCAGGAACCACATCTCTGTTGCTTCCAAACTCTTTCTAATTTGTTCATTTACATTCCAAGATTCACAGCCGTACAGCAAAACAGGTTCTATATAGCATTTCAGCACTCTCTTTCTTACATTCAGTGATAGTGACTTATTTCATAAATATTCTTTATTTTCTTAAATGCAGCTTTTGCTTGTCCTATTCTGCTCTTAATTTCTGTTGTGCATCTTCCATCTGATATTATAAATGCCCCAAGGTATTTAAAACTATTCACTTGGTTAAGAATTTCCCCTTCTATTTCTATTTCACATTTTGGTGTCACCTTTTTCTTTGATATCACCATTGTTACTGTTTTCTTGATATTCAAGGAGAGTCCTTTCTTTCCACTCTCTGTTACTACAATGTCAACATTTGTTGTAGATATTTTGCATTATCCGCCACCAATACTGTGTCATCTAGCAAACGCAATAAAAAAAAAAAAAGACACCAGGATTGAGCATGTCTGTATCTTTATATAATTAAGAATGTTGGTATTTCCATTACACATTGCTCTGGTTTCAGTCGTGGTAATAACGTTGTTGATATTATTTCTATCTTATTTCCACTTAGGTTCTTGAAATAGAGCATAACATAAAGAGATCCTTGCGTCCTCAAGCCATGGACGAGTTGGAGCATCTGTACCCACAGTTTTCCTTACCAGCTCATGTGCTCCAGAATCGGCTTGACCTTACTCAAAGCTTCTGTTTTACCATAAGTAGTCCTGACGCCGAGGATTTGGAAATGGCCATCAGTGTATCAGAGGTTGATGGTGGCTATGAGGTATCACAGTTGTGAATGTGATTATTGTCAATTTCATCTGTCATCCATTGCCTATATAATGTTGTGGTGTAGGTTAGGGGAGTCTTGAGTCACATATAGTACATTGTGGTGTAGTTTAGGGGAGTCTTGAGCCTCATATAGTACATTGTGGTGTAGGTTAGGGGAGTCGAGCCACATATAGTACATTGTGGTGTAAGTTAGGGAGTCTGGCGCCACATATAGTACATTGTGGTGTAGGTTAGGGGAGTCTTGAGCCACATATAGTACATTGTGGTGTAGGTTAGGGGAGTCTTGAGCCACATATAGTACATTGTGGTGTAGGTTAGGGAGTCTTGAGCCACATATAGTACATTGTGGTGTAGGTTAGGGGAGTCTTGAGTCACATATAGTACATTGCGGTGTAGGTTAGGGGAGTCTTGAGCCAGGGGAATTAAGGCCGCCTGGTTAGTGCAGTTGCCATTGAACCGCAGTTAAGGTTTTCTTTTTGCCCCCGACAGAAAAATAGCTACACCCTCAGAGGATTTGAACCCAGGTCTCCGAAAGGACAATCTGATATGCTAGCCACTTGGCCAGCTACTTCTCATGATTTATCAGTGTGAGAATAGCAGATCCTCTAAAAGTACTGGAGAGTTTGGGAAATGTCATCACTATGGCCCCATAAGTCATTCACAGCTATATTGTGTCAATATGTGTGATAAGAAACTATACAATCATTCACTCCCTCTCTTATTTGTTTTTGGGTCTACATATGTGATGAGAAACTATGCTGTCATTCATTTCTTCTCCTATATGTTGTCTATATGTGTAAGAAACTATGCTGACATTCACTCCTCCTATATTTTGTCTATATGTGTAATGAGAAACTATGCTGATATTCACTCCTTCTCTTATTCTTTTTTATAACTGTGATTAGAAACTATACAGTCATTCACTCCTTTTGTCTATATGTGTGATGAGAAACTCTGCAGTCATCACTTCTCTAATATTTTGTCTATAATATTTGACCTGAATGCTCTGCTTGCCAGGTGGGAGTTCATGTCACAGACATTGTTGCCTATGTGGAGAAGGACTCTGTTCTAGACCAAGAGTGTGAGCATCGAGGAGGAGCATCACTGTTCCCTCTTGGCAGAGAACCAAAGCACATGCTGCCTGCTCCCATGTGCACAGATTACTGCAGCCTGAAACCAGGCTCTGACCGCCTGGCCATCTCTGTCATTATTAAAGTTAATGAACAGGGCCAGCAAGTCTTTGGACAGCCAGAGATGTTCAGAAGCATAATCAATAACCATCAGCGATTCTCACATAATGAGGTAGGTCTGTGTCTGTGAAGGAAATGTAATTTAGTTATTGTCACCAAGAGCATTGGTACCATATACATTTTGAACATATTTTCTTCTGGACTTCTTCTTCTGTCTGTCATTCCTCAGTCAACTCAAGCCAAGCCCTTTGTGGACTTATTCATAGGTGGTTAGATTTTGCAGATAAAGTTTTCTACAGGTTAAAGGTTTCAGGTTAAAGGTACAGCTTCATGCCAGTCTTCCTTAGTCGCATCTTATAACATGTATTGAAGATTACAGTGTTATTCTTCTTTGCTTTTCTTATGTGTCTCAGCAATACACAGGAAATTTTTTTTAACAGGGTAAAGTTAATTTCATTGAGAATATATTTCTTCTGTTTATTCTACGTGTAAGCTCAGTTTTGCTGTTCAAATATGTTTTTAAAATGTAGGCTAGGGGTTTATTTTCAATTTTATGTAATCTTAATTTATTTGGTAATTTATGTGCACATTTTTAATGACTTGTTATGTGTTTCATTGGAATTTCTTGACCAGTACTAAAACTTAAATCTATATAGATAATCAAAATCTTTGCATTGCAGATGAATTCATAATTCTCAGTCTTCCTAAACCACGGTCCTATATATTGTCTATGAAACATTGGACAGCAATATTTGCTGTGTATTCCTACTCTAATATGTTTGCATGTGATGTATAAATATCATTCAAGTTTGCTTTTGTAGGTCATCTCATGGTGTATCTTTCTGACTACTATTGTTGAAGTAAGATGTTGAGTATTTGACTAGTTGCAATTGACTACTTGAAACAGCTTCTCACCTTAGATACCTAAGTACACCTAAGCATTGTACTTACTATATATTATTTGTACTTGTTTATAGAATAGTTATGTGTTCAGATCTTAATTTGTATCATAGAAGCATCATATTTACCTTATCCACTGCTTGCTGTTGTATTAGGTGGAAGAGAGATTTATTTTGTTTTGTGTTCCCTTGCTGTCAGCTCATGTGTAGACCACACACATGCAACTACTCCTAGTGCATTGGACTGATTTTTGCGTGTGAATTAGCTTTCCCTATAACCAGTGTCCCTCACTATCAGGCGAACCCACTCTGACTTCAGAGGTACTTTTAATTTACATCCCCAAGTCAAGGACGAGAAGTCAACATTTTAGGCCAACTGGCCGGTATAGGAGTTGATCCCACTACCTCAGTATCAGCACACCGGATGTTTAAGAATGCGTGCTCTTATCCATTTGGCGAAGCTGAGCTCCAAAGTGATCATATTGACATGTTTTATTGTGACTTCATTGGTTAGCATTGTCGTGTGATATATATATATATATATATATATATATATATATATATATATATATATATATATATATATATATATATATATATATCCTTGTATATAGAACAGTTATGTAGCAGGAGCTTGTTTTATATGAAAGAAGCCGCATATGTACCTTATCCTCTGCTTGCTGTTGTATTAGGTGGAAGAGATCATACTCAACAGTGAGGAATCCCAAAGTGACTATATAAAGAGCTGTATTTCTGTCCTCTATGGGTTGTCCTATGCATGGCGTCATGAGCGTTTGGGAAATGGCCATGTGTTCCCTGATCTCGACCCTGGAGAACACATTTTCCTGCATTCACACTTGATGCTGAATGAGGTGAGTTGTTAGCTCAGGAAACATGTAACTCACATTTCATGTCTGAGTTTTTATGTTTTAAAAATATATTTTACACAATATACAATATAGCTGGACAAAATTCCGGGTATCAAATCAAATAAAATAAAATCAAATCAAATTTATTAGGGTCACAAATTTGGCGCGCAGGCCCGTCTTACATTCGGCCCTTCCAACCACTCGTCTTTCGTTCATCATGAGCATTATGCATTTACATAGGAAGAAAAATAAGAAGAAGAGGATGTCTAAAAATGAACTGCATCATACAGGCAGACGCCTGTGTGTTTTTGGGGCCACACAGGGGAAGTCAAGAATAGTAGCACTGTAACCGCCTGTGCAGGCTGTAAAAGGCGACTCATGAGGGCCGACATCAGACTGGTTCCTTTACATCATAGAACAATTCAGCCAACAGTCCAGCCATTCATGGACCAGGTAACAAAGGGCTTGGCATGCATGGTTGTGGTTTATACTCTACTTGAAGTCTAAATGGCATAATCAGGATAAGAACTTGATAGTTAAGTTGATTGGAGGTGTATATGCCTGGGAAGAGAGGAAGAGGAAGGCCAAAGAGAAGATGGGTGTATCGGGCGTGGGGACATCTTGCTTATGACCGATAAGTTTTCCAGAAGGTTGTTATAGGAGCGAGGTTCTGCAGAGTACCTGCTACGGAATGAATGAGTGTAATTGATAGTGAATTGAGCCATATGATAGTAGACGTTACTACCTGCTTTCTGTTATTGCTGAATATTATGTCATGCTTACCAAACCCAAAACCCCACATTGTATTAACAGCTCTGGGCGGAGGAGCGCAGTTGGGACGGTACGGGCCTTATCCTGGTGCGAGAAAATGCAGCCTAAAGATTAAATGTCATGGTAGGGCAGATCAGGCCTAAGCCTTGGTTGGCAACTGGTCTAGGATCAAAGCTCTGACGCGTTCAGTCAGGGAATTTCTTTGCTGATCCGGCAGCTTCTGCAGCTTGTCTTGTTCCAGATGTATTGGTGTTACTTTTCCTCTGAGTAAACTAGGCAGGCCGAGAGAGGGATAATGCTGCATGAGCAACACATCTCTACAATTCAGCTTAGGCTTTGTGCTATACTTGAAGCACTATGTAGCAAACTACTGTCTATGAAGACGGCAAGGTGCCAATGGTAGAGCTCTTCAGAGTTCACACTCTCACCCTGATGCACGCTCCGCCTCCAATTCCATTAAATCACAAAATATTAACATAAACATCATATAGCAAGTCATTAACAGAATGTCGCTCTTATCACGGCCTACCAAAAGGATTCTTGATCATTTGTCAGATCCCTTACCTCATGCATGTTCATGCCCAAGGTATTCCTTAATGTCCTCTTGTCTATCTTCATTCTGGCTACCTGCCTTTATTAAGATAATAGCCATGGTAGTTGCATTCAAACAAACAAAGGAAAGTCTGTAATCAGGTTCCTTGCACAGTACGTTTACAGCCACATATATGTTGAGACACCTTCTGGCATAGACATGTATGTTTTTGTGTCTAGGTGAAGATACGCTTTAATGCTGTGGTTGCTCCTGCACATACGTTTACAGTTGCATATATGTTGAGACACCTTTTGACAGAGACATGTATGTTTTTGTGTCTAGGTGAAGATATGCTTTAATGCTGTGGTTGCTCCTGCACAGTATGTTTACAGCTACAAATATGTTGAGACACCTTCTGGCAGAGACATGTATGTTTTTGTGTCTTGATGAAGATACGCTTTAATGCTGTGGTTGCTCCTGCACAGTATGTTTACAGCTACATATATGTTGAGACACCTTCTGGCATAGACATGTATGTTTTTGTGTCTAGGTGAAGATACGCTTTAATGCTGTGGTTGCTGAGCTCCTGCTATCCAGGTTTGAGGAGACAACCCCACTGTTGGTTCAGCCAGCTCCACAGGCTGACAGGTTAGAGGAGTGGAAGAGAACCAATGCCAGTCATGCCTTCAACAGTATACCCATGACTAAAGCCTTCCTGGAAGACAAAGTAAATTTCATTGTTGTTTTTATAGCATCGGTTACTTTTTCTGCAGATTTTTTTGTTATTTTTGTTCTGTATCAGTGGGTTCTTGCTGATTTATTGGTTATTCCCATTGTTTCACACTTTTATCTTCTCCTGTAATACTTCTGCAGAGAGGATATTGTTTTAGCACAGCATTAATGCTTGTGTCTGATGATTTATTGTTGAAGGTTTGTTTATGTAATAGAGTCTGTGCCTTATTTATGACCATTAGTGTTCGTTTTATGCTGTTATGTCATTCTTCTTCTTCTTATAGTCCATGCCATGTGGTAATGTTGATCATGTCTGTCAACAGCTTCTGTCTCGTGTACTATCAATCTGATACCATAGTTCCTCTCTGTCATGATGTCAAACTGTTCAACATTTTTCTGTCCTCCCCTGCCACTCCTTCCCTCCAACTTTCCTGTTGTCACAGCATTTTCAAGCTCTCCCTTTCTTATGATGTGCCGAAAAAAATGAAGACTGTCTTATTCTGATGCACGTAACCAGTTTTGTGTGTGTGTGTGTGTGTGTGAGCTTCTTTCAAGATATCTTCACTACACTTTTTATTTGTGAATGGTATTCTCACCATTCTTCTGGTAAGCCACATAATTCACTTCTGTGCATCAGGATTGGCTCTTAAAGAACTCTTTCTGACCTCGATTGACAAAAATATATTTCACAACACATTCTTCATCTTGTGAAATGCTGCTTTTGCTTAGGCTATACTACATTTAATTTCTTTAATACATCTTCCATCTGCTGTTATCAAAGTCCCCAAATACTTAAATATATTGATTTGTGTCAGACAAGTTCACTTTGATTTTGCAATTAGGAAGACAGTATGTTTTTTGCCGTCGCTCACTATGAACTGAAGCGTAGTCCATAACATGTTACTGCTTGTAGTGTACTGGACTGATTTTTTTTCTTGTGGATCAGCTTCCCCTATTACCAGTGTTCTTCGCCATCAGCGAACCTACTCCGGCTTCATAGGTAATTTCTTCTTTGTAATTACCATTACATCTGCTTTTCTGTTATCCAGGCTAAGACTTTTGTTTTGACTTTCTGCTGTAGTTACATCTTTCTTGTAATTAAACTGTTTTCATTTTGCGCAATCTGAAGTCAGGTCATTACTTCATCATTGTTATTATGCACTTCAATCTGTGTTATGTTATTAATGTTCCATGTGTTCTAATGTATTTAAACCTGTTACAGGTATGTCAGTGTAATCGGGCCTGCACCTGTGTATTCAGCTACATGAGAAAACACCATCTGAGAAACGGAGACTACGTGACTGTGTTGAAGGACCGCTGGCTGATGGTTTGTGAGGCTGTTGGTGGAGACTGTGTGGACTTTGAACTGGCACAAGGTAATTAATTCTTTGGGTACTGCATGAACTATTTTCTAAATTGTTCATGGGCACATTTGATCCAGATTCACTCAATCTTGTATGTGTGTACTGAAATATCTGTTTTATATTCTTGGTTTAATTAGATCATTCTGTGTGAAAGATTGCCATTAGATGTGTTGATGGTTGTACTTTATTGGTATTTCCCTCATCATCTTCATTGTGAAGCTACAGAATATGGGTCCAGATTATTTTCACTTTGTTGATTTCTACTTTGAGCTGTCCTTTTCATCTACTCTTCTGTCATGAGGGAAATGTGTTTAATTGGCAAAACGATGTCTTTTTTTTGTGGCTGTGTGCAAAGTCATGTAGTATGTCTGTTGCAAATGATGTATGTTATTAATCATTGTGTTGGAAGATGCAACTCGTTGGCTTTCTTGTTTTTAGTTTTTGGTTGACTGATTATTTGGCAACTTTATGACTAGTAACATCTTTCTTATAAAATAGCAGTTAACTCTTTCTACTTGTCTCTTTCATTGACAATAGTAAATTTTATTAGATGCCTCAACTTCAGGTTTCAGCAGTGTGGATTTTTACCAAATTATTAACCCAATGATAGTGTTCATCCCCCTGATTGTGATAGTAAATTGGACATGTAGCCCTCTGATTTATTTATTTATTTTTTGCATATTCTGTTACAGGACATCGCTGTCAACACCAGCATTTTACTTCTGTTGTTGATTTCTTGGCAAGATTACGCTCAGTAGTTTGCCATTGCTTTCTGGGCGGCTGGCTTACATATCCCGTAAGTAACGGGCACAGCGAGAACCACGACTGATTCTCGCGCAGCTGCGTTTACTCACGTGGATAAACAGGATTACAGAGAAAGTCACTAACTCCTAGACCAGGGAGACCGGCCTTCTCAGATTAGAGGGGAAAAGTAGGACAAATGTGCATGTTGCAGGCGTTTAAAAAAAATTCCTCCTGTTGGAAATTGGAAACAGTAACTGTAGAGGTTGGAAATTGAACCTAGTAGACCGAATAGGCTACCCAGACTAAAGTACAAAAAAGACTAGAGTACAAAAATTAGGAAAACGTATATATGCAACTGCAAAAAAATCATTGTATACTTTAAAAAAAAAAATGTGTATACACAACTGCACAAAAACCATTGTATACTTTAAAAAAAATTTGTAAATACAACTGCACAAAAACCATTGTATACTTAAAAAAACAATGTGTATACAACACTACAAAAAAAAAAACATATATATATATATCTCATCTCATCTCATCATGTTCCTCTTGTACCTTGCGGTGTCGAGGTGAAGTATAAACTTCGTGAGAGTGCCCGATTATGGGCTTCATATATCGATATTCCCATGGACTCTGCTATTCTCTCCGTCCAACGTTTACGTGGTCGGCCTCTTCCTCTGTTTCCATCTGGTCTGTACATCATTGCTTGTTGTGGTATGCTGTTGACTGGTAACCTACTTGCATGGCCAAACCATTTGACTTGCTGCTTTCTAATAAAATCTAATGCTGCTTTAACCCCCACTTTAGTCCTGATTTCTTCATTTCTGATCTTATCTCTTCTTGATACGTTGAGTATTCTTCTCAGGAACCTCATTTCTGTTGTTGTGATTTTTCTTTTCTCTTTTTCTGTCATTGTCCATGTTTGGCATTGGTAGCATAGAGTTGGTAGGAAGATTGTGTTGTAAAGTGCTTTCTTAGTAGTTACTGATACATGTTTGTTCTTTAGTATTGGTGCCATTTGTCCAATGAGTTGATTTGCCTTATTGCACCTATTTTCGATCTCGTCTTCTGATCTGCCATTTGATGATATTATACTTCCCAGGTACTTGAAACTCTTCACTTGTTTCAAGGGATGTTCGTTTAGGTGAATTGTTGTTGTTTGTTCTTCTTTAGTTATAGTCATTACCTCTGTTTTGCTTGTGCTAATTTTCATGTTATGTTCCCTACACATTTCGTTTAGACTATTCATGTGGTCTTGTAATTCAGCTTCTGATTTTGCTATTAGTGCTTGGTCGTCCGCAAACAGGAGTTCTCTAATGGTTAGATTTGCAGATGGTTCTTCTTCTGTGTTCTCGTCATGTTATATTCTTGCTGTCTCTGCTTGGCTGGTTTCTTTACATATGTTGTCTATGTATGTTATGAACAAGAGAGGGGACAGGACACAACCTTGTCGTACTCCAGATCTTATGGTGAAGGGTTCTGAGTGTCCTCCAGTTGCTCTCACTATGCATTCACTGTTGTATAAACTTCTACATAGGTTTGTTAGATGTGTACTCACTCCATATTGTTTAAGGATTTGCCACAACTTGTTTCTATCTACTCTATCGAATGCCTTTTCTTGGTCGACAAAGGCTAAGTGAGTGTTTCATTGAATTCAATTGATTTTTCTATAAGTTGTCTAAGAGCAAAAAATTGCATCTGTGCATCCTTTGTTTTTCCTAAATCCAAGTTGTGTTTCGCTTAACTGGGGTTCTAAAGTAGTTCATAATCTTTTTTCAAGAATTTTGCAAAATATTTTCCCAGTATGACTCAACAGTGAAATGCCTCTGTATTGTGTGCAGTCTCTTTTGCTGCCTTTGTTTTTTCCAAATTGGGATAATTATGGCATTTCCCCAATCTCATGGCGTGTGTCTGTTGTTCTACCCAAACATGATTGAATAGTCTATGTAGCCAAGCTGTTCTTACTTCTCTTGCTGCTTTAATTAGTTCATTTGGTATTTCATCCTGTCCTGGTGATTTGTTCAATGGGGCTAAACTGATGGCTTCTATAATTTCTTCTTTTAGTATGTCTGGTTCTAGTTCTTCGGTGAAATCTGTATAGGTCTCTTGAATTCCTGTGACATCTGATGGTATGTTGAGAAGTTGTTCGAAATACTGCTTCCATCTTATTAGGATTTGTTTTTGTTCACTTATTGGTTCTCCATTTTCGCTGTTAATTATTTCAGTTGGATCAAAGGGTTCTCCTCTGGCTCGCATTGCACCTATCTTTTTGTAGAAGTTTCTAGTTGCCTCCTTGTAGTTTTTATTTAGGGTTTCTCCATAATCTTCCCAGTATTTTTGTTTTTCCCTCTTTACTATTCTATTCACATGTCTTCTTGCTATTCTATATTCTATGCGATCACATTCCTGTTTGCTCTTCAACCACTTTTTATATTTTCCCTTTTTGTCTTTTACCGCTTTCTTTACTTCTTTGTTCCACCAACTTGTTATTTTCTTTTTCTGTCTGTCATCTTCTACCTATAGTACCTTGCAGTGTAGGGCAGGGGGGTCTTGAGCCTGGGGAATTAAGGCTGCCTGGCTAGTGCAAACACCACAAACTGTGCAGGTTAGGATTTTCTTTTTGCCTCTGGCAGAAAAAAATCTGCACCTTACCGAGGATTTGAATCCGGGTCTCCCAAAGGAAAACCAGGCTTTCTTAGCTGCTCCTCAGTATATACATCTGCACAAAAACCATTGTACACTAAAAAGAAACATGTATATGCAACTGCACACAAATACCACTGTCTTTTTATCTTAACAGAGCTGATCAGCCACCCTGAGAATATGCCACATATTGCAGTGGCCAACCACAAACTGAAAGCTATCCAGCAGCCAGAGAAATATGTCTGCTCACAGGACACTTCAGAACAAGAAAGGAAACACTATGGATTGTCTGTGTCTGCTTACACCAACTTCACAAGTCCTCTCAGAAGATTTATCAGCATGGTAGTGCAGAGGCTACTCGTGGGTAAGTTACTATTTGATGCATTTGTGGATGACTGCCCTTCAGAAAGTTAATTGCTTGTCATTTACAGGATGTTGTAATCAACCCCAGCATTTTTGGGCTGTTTATAATTTGCTGTACAATTTTTACATTTCAGTAGTTTGCAATTGCTGTCTGAATGACCAGTGCCCATACCGTCAAAACCAGCTCAAGATGGTCTGCTGCTGATTTCAAACTCGTGACTCTGCATGAATGGGAATTGTGAGCCACATTCACTGCCTCTATGCCACAGTACTGGCACTTCAGAAAGACTGACCCAAAAAAGTCTTATTTGCTCTACAAAGACAGGTCATGCAGACTTTAATGACAGTGAGAGAGGCAAAGATGTATTATTTGTAGTGGGAATGTTATAAAGGGTTAGCATAAAGAAGTGGTTATAGAAAATACTCAGCTCTTGAAAACAGTTGTGACAGAATAGTTGATGCCTCAGGCCTGATTGCCTAGCTTTGGTATTACATGAGTTGGGTGAAATACTAGTAACAAATGTCCAAGCTTTGAAGTGTATTCATGCAACAAACAGAGAATGCTGACACCTGGAATGAAACATGATAGGGTGAAATATTAGTAACACTGTCCATGTTCAAAACATTATATGCCTTTAGTGAATTTAAACACAAAACAATAGGTTGTACAGTTTATTTCATGGCATCTCATCAGATGCAGTTATTTGTCAATTTCAGTGTCAGTGTCAAGCAAATTACATAGTTCAAATGGAACGACACTTAGCAAATTTAGTAGCTGAACATTTACCATTATGGGTGGAAAAGTTTATCATTCTTCAGGAAATCGCGTGCACCTGACAGGCTACAAAAGTCAAACCTCAACCATCTCTCCAAACATCACCTAAATTGCAGCCATAAAGTTAACAAAGAAATTGTGTATGCTGTGTTCGACAAACATTAAATGATTACTGGAATATGCAGAGGCCTTACCAATTAGATGTTTGAAACCCGCATTATGCAGACAGAAAGACTTTATAGTAACTCTGGGTTTTTCATGGGATTATCAACTGCTCCAATTCGAGGTGGACAGAGATATAAATGGGAAGATAACATGAGATGAACGAACAGCAATCTGTCAGAGCGTACAGCCAGCCCAGGAGAAAGCATTAGAGATCCATTACAGCCAACCTTCATTGTGGAGTGCACATGATTGATTTATTTGTCTTTTGTTGACTTATTTTATGTCACTTACTGATCTATTTCAGCATACATTGAGGGTTCTGCCAGTCCATATGGATCTGTAGAGATAGAGGACATCTGCGCCCAGGCCACAGCCACCGAAATAGATGTGGACAGGTTCAACCAGGCCATGTTTGTGATGCATCTTGCAAATGCTGTGAAAGCACATCCAGTGGCACACAATGTTTTGGTGGAAGAGGTCAACCCCCAGAGAGTTGTCATCAGTTATGAGGGAATCACAGGCTTATCGCAGGACCAAAGGACCATTACTCTGTCTCTTTTGTCACCATCCCAGGTGACCACCAAAGAGCAGACATCTGACAGTGTCCAGCTGATGTGGAAGGAGAGGGTGTATGAACATGCAGGTATTTATGTGTTTTAATACAATTTTAACATAGTGTTTTCTCTCTTTTGTACTCCTCACCTCTTCGGATTCCTGTAAGCTTTCCATGTCAATAATGGATTGTATTTTTTGTTCATTAATTATTATTTAAATTATTAGTTTAAATATTTAAATTCTTGGGAAGATAATATGGTGGTTTCCCCTTGCCTTCCACATCCATATGGGGGTATTTTACTTCTGCCTTTGACAGCCATTTCCAATTGTCAGGACAAGGGAATGCCCTGTTGTACTCAGCTGCAGAGTTGTCCACATATATCAGGTGATATTCCAGGCAGGGATGTTATGTTGGGAAATGTGCAAAATTTCTGGCTTGCACCATTGTAACAGTGTTATTAATAAAATTCCTGTTACCTAATGACTTCCCCTAGTATAATAGTGTGCTCTGATCCACAGTGACAGACAGCCAAACTGAGCATGGTCCTGAACTGCATCCTGACAGATTTGTCTGCAGTATTTCATCCCTGCAGTGGCAGCGCTTGCTTATCGCAGCAAGAGAGAAGGACGAAACAGCAATGGCAACTTGTGTTCAGGTAAGGTCTAGAAACATTCAGTATTTTTATAGTGTCCTTTTAAAACATCTTACTGTTAGCGCCAGTAGATGCTTTCTTTTCACAATGGATCCTTTCATTGCTGGATGTTTTAGTGTCTTTGTCCAGGAAAAATTAAGACCATCCTGGAAAATGAAGATGTTGTATGGAAAACAGACTTTATCTGAAAAATGAAGAACTTGTTCTGGAAAATGGAGACTATGGATATATGCTGGATTTAAAACATGACCGCAAGGTACACTTTAAAGTAGGAGCTGGGAAAATCGTATGCCAAAATGCAGTTTTTGTGTGTTTCAGTTCAATTCGGTGAAGACTATCACAACTGCACTCCAGACATGATGATAGGTGGTTCCTCAGACTTCTCCATAATAACTTCACCAGCGTTTACCCACCAACTGCTAGTTCAATGTTAAGTGGTTTACGTGTGTGATGTACTGCTCTTTTCTTTCCACTGCAATCACCCGTCTTGAATAGTAAGTCAACACAAATGAACAGTTTAATGGTTTGCTTTATACAAGCACAAGCAATAGAATGGCCTGCTCCCAAATTGCCTGTGGCTAATTTCGCACTGTCAACCCGGTATGTTGGGGAATTGTGGAATCGTGTTCACTAAGCCACAGGTGCAGATGGTGACACGGTTACATTTTCAAAATGTTGTAAAAGACACTTAGCTGAGGTACTGCGTCATCTGAAAATCATGCTGAATCCTAGAGCACTTAATCTCAGCTGAGTACCATTTTCTCTGTAGATCAGCTGACCGGAAGTGACATAGAGGGTCAAGAGGTAATAAATGTGGGAAGAGGGTCAATTTTTAGACTCTTGCATTGTAATTATTAATGTTGTTTTATTTAGTTGCAAATCCTTTTTTTTTTTTTTTTGGCCCACCTCTCTTATGGGTCTTCTGAGTGTTTACATTGTTCATTTCTTTGTAAATTAAAACCACTTGAGAAGTTACGAACCCAGTAATGGCATTGTCTAGAAACTGAATCATAACATTGATTGCCTTGAATTGGGCAAGTAAAATGTCGAGAGGAACAGACTTGTTCACTTTATTTCATATATAATATTCTTAACCATAAGCACTAAGCAGATACTAATACTTTCAACATGCGTAGCAGCTGATCATTTTTGTTGTGGGCGCTCATTCACTTTCAGCTTGAGCTTTGTCCATATGTGCTACTTCTAGCAGCAGTGGACTGAATTTTGCTTGTGGATTAGCTTTACCTATTACCAGTGTACCTCGCCATCAGGCGAACCCACTCTGATTTCAGAGGTACTTGTAATTTATGTCCTCAAATCAAGGACAGGAAGTCAAACATTTTAATCCAACTGTCCGGTGTAGGAGTTGAACCTCCTCCCTCATCATCAGCACAACAGATGATTAAGAACAACAGTTCTTATTCATTCAGTCATCACAGAAAATTTTCTAGCCAGAGTACGCACATCCTCCTTTGCAGATGACCTAGCCATATGGACATCTGAAGAATATATTAGTACAGCTAACAGCAGAATACAGCAAGCCTTATTAGCGCTAGAGGACTGGTCAAAATCATGACTAGTGAAGATAAGTGAGGAGAAAACAACATGCACAGTGTTCTCCCTCTCAAATAAAACTCAGCAACCTAAGCTGGTATTGAATGGAAAAATATTGCGCCGTGAAGAAAATCCAAACTATCTGGGAGTCACCTTTGATCGTCGCCTGACATGGAAGACACAGGTTGAGAAAAATCGAACAAGAGCAAGGCAGAGAATGGCAATCATGAAAAAGCTTGCTGGTACAACGTGGGGAGCAGATGAGAAAGTTCTCAAGAAGTTATATACTGGACGGGTGAGGCCAGTACTGGAATATGGCATTGCAGCTTGGGCAACAGCAGCTAAGTCAAACTTCAACAAAATAAGTAGAGTCCAAAACCAAGGAATGCGAATCATAACTGGAAGCCTGAAGACAACGCCTATTAATGAACTAGAAAAGATCACTTGTTTACAACCAATGCAGGATAGAAGAGATAGCAGAGCCCAGCAACAAGCAGAAAAATTCAGAAGATTGACAGACCACCCTATGTATAACAGGTTTAATGGTTTTGGAAAGGGAAGACTGAAGCGTGGCAACTTTGTAGAAACTGCAAAACAAAAGATTAGGGCAGATCCTATCCTTAACATGTCAACGGTCAAACCCATTTACAATGCACACAAGTTCCCAGCTTGGAGACAGCAGCAACTGCCTGAGATGATAGAAAACATTCTTGGTATTGAGAAAAAGAACACTCAGAATGAAACCGAAAGAAGAAAAATAACCCTAAACTACATAAAAGAACATTACCCAAGCAGCAATTGGACCCATGCATATACAGATGGATCAGCCAAAAATTCAATAGAAAATGGAGGAGGAGGAATTCTCCTAAATTTAAAAAAATGTAATCAAAAAAGCAGTCAGTGGCAACTGGAAAATTTTCAAGTAACTTCAAAGCGGAGGTAGAGGCTTTGAAAACTGCAGCAGAAATGCTCTTGATGGAGGAAAATAAAGAGAAGCAAATAGCTATCTTCACAGATGCAAAGTCAGCTGTCTCAATACTGAAGAGCAAAAACAGCACAGAACTAGCTGGCCTAAGAGCAGCACTCCATGGTCTATGCCAGAAATCCAAAAAAAATTGTAATACAGTGGATCCCATCACATTGCAGTATACCTGGAAATGAAGAGGCTGACAGACTAGCAAAAGAGGGTGGACGACTACCACAGCCTCACACAGACATAACCTATAATGAGGCAAAGAGGTTTATAAAAAGCACTTATAGAGCCAAATGGGAATCAGAGCATCCAGGCCACCAGAAGGATGATGCATATTACAAACTCGACCGAAGAGAACAAGTAGCTTCTTCTTCTTTCGTTGCTTGAAATATGTCTATAACTGCAATGCTGTCTCTTGTATGAATTGAACTGTCTTTTTCAGTTCACACAGCGGTCCATAGAGTTTATCTTCCACTGTCGTCTCTCTAGGCCAGAAGGTTTGCCTAGATATGTTATATTTTGGGCAGTCTTGGAGTATGTGCTCTGCTGTCTGCGACGCCAATCCACATGTGCACATGGCTGTTTCACCAATCTTGAATTTTGTATACATGTGGGTGCGTAATCTATTGTGCCCTGTTCTGAGGCGCAGAATAATGACTTGTTCTGGTCTATCCATAACATGGTAGTCATCTTGAGCAGGTTTTGGTGGCTTTCTGACTGATTTGATCATTCTTTTCTTTTGGTGGTATTAACGGGCACATCAGGCTGTTCTTCTTTGGCTCCTTCCTTAGCCAGTTGATCAGCTCTGTCGTTTCCGGGTACTCCACAGTGGGATGGTATCCACTGTATGGTGACCTTATGCTGACTGCTAAGTTCAGAAAGTAGTGTCCTTAATACTGGCAATTTCCCAGACAGGAGCGACTCGAGTACTGATTTTGCATCTGTCAATAGCACCACAGGTTGTGTACCATTGCTGGTATTTAGTAATTTCTCTGTTGATATCTTGATTGCCTCGATTTCAGCATCATAGTTATGGCAGTACTTTCCTGTCGGTACTCTAGCTGTGTCCCTAGTACTATTTGGGTATTCTATGTACACTCCCGCACCATTTCGAACAGCATTTTGTGCTGACCCATCTGTGTAGACTCGGATCCAGAGGTCCTGTGGGTATTCTTCATCAAGGAAGCTGAGAGTGGCTGTTCTGCGCTGCACACTGTTCTGTTCTTCCTTGTCAAATATTCCTCTCACTTTTGTCTGGATTTGTAATGATAGTCTATGCTCATCTTTCCATGGAGTTCGCTCTGGAATAGTTGTTAGGGGGATACCAACTGTAGGCAGATCGGTGGTTTCTCTGCAGAGTCGTTTGGCCTGGTGGATAAAACTACTTCTTTTCAACTGCCCCATAGCTAGGTTTTCAAATCTGTTCTTCATAGGGTGGCCTGGCAAGCTGAGGAAATTTTCTGCTTGTATTAGCGTTTTCGTATCTCTGCGCTCACTCAGTGCTTGTGTCCTCCCCATCTTCTCCATTTCCACTATACGGGTTGATCTCATCCCTCCTGTGGTGACTCTAAGTGCTTGATTTTGCACTTTGTCCAGCTCTTGTAGTGTGGTTTTTGATGCCGAACACCACGCAGTTGACCCGTATTCCAGGTGTGCTCTGTTGATAAACTTTGCTAAGTATTTTCCCGCTGGCTCCCCATGTGGTTCCACTTAGCTTTCTCAGGATGGCTATTTTCCTTCTGGCTTTTGCTACTGCTTTGTTGATGTGCTTTCTCCATGTCAGCCTGCCATCAAATGTTACTCCAAGGTATGTTGGTTCTTTATCTTCTCTTAGGGGTGTTCCATTTATCTGGATGGTCCCTGCCTTTTGTTTTGGAGAGAGGGTAAATAGATTGGTGCTGCACTTGTCAGTGTTTATGCTGACACACCATCTATTTGCCCATGCAACAAGTGTATCTACAGCTCTTTGTAGTAATCTGGTAGCCACTGATGCATGTTCATTTGTGCTCCATAGAACCAGGTCATCGGCGTACATTGCCGCTTTAATTTCGTGCGGTAGATTAGCAACGAGATCATTGATGAAGATTAGAAAAAGTGTGGGGGACAAGACTCCGCCCTGGGGAACACCATGACGCAGTAGTACTTTCTTGCTCTTTAGTCCGCGTATCTGTACCCGGGCTCTTTTGTTGTGCAAGTATGCTTTCACCCATTTGTACATTCTTCCATTGACTTTGCAGTTTCTCAGTTTCTTCATCAGACCTTCTTTCCAGACTTTGTCAAAGGCTTTCTTCAAATCTATCCATGCCACAAGCACCAGCTTCTTCTCTTGGAATGTATCCTCAATTTCTTGAGAGAGGTAGGTTGTCTGATCTTTCGTAGAGTAGCACTGCCTAAAGCCAGCCTGCTGTGGCACAAGGATGTTTTTACTTTCAATGTACCACTGCAGTCTGTGATTGATGATGCTCTCCAGTGTTTTGCAGAGACAGCTGGTGAGGCTAATTGGTCTGTAGCTAGAGGCAATGGAACTATCTTTCCCTGATTTTAGGAGGGGTATCATGATTGCTTCTGTCCAGGCTTGTGGAACGCTGCCTAAGGTCCAACTATTATTGAAGATCTGCAACAGCTTTGCTTTGACCTCTGTTCCTAGGTTCCTGATCATTTCATTGGAGATACCATCAGCTCCTGGTGACTTTCTCATTTTCAGTTTTGATATGGCTAGCTCCAGTTCGCTGATTGTGATGGGTGCTTCCAGAACCTCATGTACTATTTCCTTCTGTCCTGTATGTTGCCGTTTCTCTCGAATCTCTTGTTGTTTCTCTGGACTAATTTTGATATTGTTATCTTGTGCGAATGAGTCAGCAAAATGGTCAGCTGCTTGCTTTCTTGTTAAGATGTTTCCATCTTTATGTAGTGCAATTTTTGAGTTTCTCCCTGTGCCCTCATCGTTAAGTTGTTTTATTAGCTTCCACAATTTCCTTGTGTCTCTTTCAAAGTTCAGAGACTCTTTTTTTTCCTGCCAGCTTTTCCGTCTAGCCTGCAGCTTGGCCCTTTGAAATTTGTCTTTTGCATGCTGGAATTTATTGTGGTGCTCTTGGCTGGGTGTGGCCTCTGCTTGCTTTCTACATACTTCCACATCATTATGCAACTGTTCCAGTTCACTACTCCAGTAGGGTTTATATTGTTTAGGGGCTCCTCTTGGTACTGTTTCTCGCGCTGCCTGTAGTATGCATTTCCCAAACTCTTCAGCTACTTTATTTATGTCTTTCTCAGTGTTCAGGTTTCTAACCAGTATGCTGGTGCGATTCTTGTACATTGCCCAGTCTGCTTTCTTGTAGTTCCACCTCGAGATGGTGCTGCTTTCACTTACAAGCTCATTTTCTACAGTTAGAAAGACTGGCCGATGGTCGCTGCCACCAAGTTGTTTCCCAACAATTCATGTAATGTTCCACTCCAGGTCTGGTGAACGAAAAGCCAGGTCAGGTGTAGTTGTAGAGTGCCATGATCTCGAGTAGAAAGTATGTGGGTCGGACGGCTTGTTAACCAAGATTAATCTATTCTCATCCTGCCAGTCTTCCAGTCTCTCTCCTCTCTGGTCCATGTGATCATAGCCCCAGCTCTGCGAGTGGCTGTTGAAATCGCCACACACAATCATTTTTTCTGTTAATGGTTGTGTGTCCAGTGCCTGTGGGCGATCACTTGGACAGTAGTAATTGATCAGATGTAGGTCTGTATAACCTGTTTTAAGTTTAAGTGTCTGATACTCGGCCCCATCCATATAGACTTCTATTTGGGAAGCAGTGATGTTATTTTTTACAAGGGTAAGTATCCCACCTTTTCGCCTGTCCTTTCGGTCAGATCGGTAACACTGGTAGCCTCTGATTTTGAAGGCTATATTTTCGTTGAGGTGAGTTTCTTGCAAGCAACATATGCTTACTTTTTCTTGGTCCAGGATGTTTTCTAATTCTATTTTTTTTTTGCTGACTCCTTCCGCATTCCAGTGCATTATTTTAAGTCTTTGTTTAGTATGGCAAGCCGTTCTATTCTCATGTCCCCTGGCTCCACAGGACATCTGAGAAGGACCTCCAGTAGTTGGGGTTGGGCCCTTTCGAGACGTAGGGCCCGGCACTGCACCTGCCTGGGGGTCCAAAGCAGGGCGAGCACCATAACTTTTAGCAGCAGTCGACATATTCCATTTTGCGTAATTGCGTGGCATCCTGATTTCTGTGGTGCGCCTCCTGGCTGGTTGCCTCCGTCTTCAGCACCTTTCCTTTGCTAGAGCAGACTGTGGTCTGACTCGAGTTTAGATGTGCACACACTCACACACGTGTCTGCACATGCATGTATGTGTATACACATCTAGAGCACACTGGTTATTTTCCTGTGCCAGATACTTGCCGTCGCCCCTTCTCCTGTTAGTAGAAACAGTTCCGCCACGTGAAGGCCAGGAGTTGGACTTTTACTGCATAGGTTATGTATTCACGAGCCATAGGGGTATTTAAGCAATGTTGGGCGCTCACCCCAACACTGCGCCCCGGCTACATACAGCAACATTTGGAACCAGAACAAGTAGCAATCTTCAGACTCCTCACAGGACATAACAGGCTGAAATACCATTTATTCAATAAACTAAAGATAGGAGATACCAATGAATGTAATTGTGGAACTGGTAAAATGACAGCTAAACATTTGCTGCAGGAGTGCCCAATATATGCAGAACAGAGAAAGATATTTTGGCCCACACCTGCTTCATTTGAGGACAAGCTCTATGGAGATATCAACCAGCTCAAGTTAACTGCTTCATTTGAGGACAAGCTCTATGGAGATATCAACCAGCTCAAGTTAACTGCAGCTTACTTTAACTACATTCAAGTTGACATTTAAAGGTGCATGAAGAAGTATTTAGACTGCCACACTTAATGCCACAGGCATGTCGGTTACACAAGCCTCCCAGAGGCATGAAATGGAATATTGCTTGGATAGCAAATCCATTATGTGGAAAGTCCGAATCGAAAGCTCACTATGTGGATGTCATCTGCAGACTGCATTCTTCTGGTTTCTGGAGAACAGCCTGTGGTGACTGGAAGGCCCAATATACGGAAGTAAGGCTAAGCAGCCATGTGCAGGACGTGACGATTCCTTGGGTGAGCCCAGTACCAGAGCGCTGTGTGTTGGCTCTGCAATTATGGAAGCCTCCTTGGATGGCGGGGAATGCCCATGGTCTGCCCCTGCCTTCCCTTGAGGGCTGACCAGGATGCCTTTGGCTGTTCTAAATGGGCCAGCTGGGATGGGGGATAACACCACAACAGTGAGAGTCAAACGTCCTAAGAAACCCCAGGGAAGGTTAACCCAGTCAACAAATGCCCGCAGAAGTCGATGTGTCGGCCTAACGGCGCAAGAACGCAGCTCTGCTGTAAACAGGCACAACGCAGTCACGTCCGGAAAAAAACTCCGGATGAACGCAGAAGAAGAAGAAGATTCATTCAGTCATGATGACTCCAGCTGATTATTTAATGACAGTGATTTGCTTGATGTTTTGTAGTAGCCTTTATGTGGGGAATTCTTGGTGGAAGTTCAGGGTTCAGATCCTGTTGTGACATTTTATTGGTCTAGATTTGACAGATAAGTTTTAGAAAAAAATATGCCATAGGTATCTCTTTCTTACAACATAGGGTACAAAAGGATAAAGATAAATGTCTTTTGTTTTACTGTGTGATTATAAATATTTCCTTCTTTGCTTTTCATGTGCAGGAAATCCAAAAGCACATCGGTGGTGAAATGGAGCTGCTTTCAGTGAAATATCCAGAAGTTCTCAGTGACATCAGTAGAGATGGGCGAGTCAGACATTTTGTTCCCTTCTCTTTCACTCTGCATGAAAGCCAGATACTTCATGTTCAGTTGTCGGCGCGAGTCAGCCAAGGATTGTTGGTGCCTAGTGTGCAGCTTCTCAGCTTGACTCCATGCCTTGACATATGCCTGGAACATAAGGCTGAGCCATCCAGTTGCTTTTCCAACTCTTCTCTAGCAAAGGAGGCAAAGGTAAGTCAACCAACATTTGTTTCATTGTTTTGTTTGCTTTAATGATCCTTTAAGATAATTCCTTGTAAGCACAGGTTTGTTTCTGGTGCTATAAATTGTTTCTTTATAATTTTATATACCAACATGTTTAATTAATGAGTATGTTCTGTTCACTATCATCTACTTCACATGCTGCTTCTGCTTCTTCTCTTCCAGTGGAGCATTGGCTCTCAACCGACTCGCACCAAGCCCAAAGTAGAGTTCATGCTTGATTAAATTTTTAATCAACATGTTTCTATGGGGTAAGGTAGCCAGTCCCGTGCCAGCTCTTCTTAGTCCCCTCTTACGGTATGGTAGGTTTAATAAAAAAAATATTAATTTGTCCCTAAGCAGTTTTCTTCTGTGAATCTATGATGCACTAGCGCCATCACATTTTGCAAGATTGAATGCGTGGAGGAAAAGGTGGCCAATCTCTCCCTCACTTTTGCTGGCGATGAGCCCAGGAATTGACCCCGAATCCTGCCATGCTCATTACATTACTGATACAGTTCGCTATGAACTTTGCTAGCATGCCATGCCTGCTGTAACGTTGCTTACAGTGTTATTATTCTTGCTTCCTTGACTTGAGTATATCCCTTGTTGTGGGATTTTGTGTGATTTCAAACAGTTGTTGCACAGAGCCCAAATGTGAATCACCACGTCACAGTAACCAGTCTGTAGCAGACTATATTTTTTACTTTTAAAAAAGGAGGGGTTAAAAGGCAAGAGGATTAACTTCATTGCACCGAGTTTGATTCCATACAGCGAGGTCAGCCTGCCAAATGGATAACAGTGCTTGCTCTTAAACTTCCGCTGTGCTGATGCCAAGGGTTACTTGTCTAGTAAATCATAAATAGCTAGGAGGTCAGTGTGGCTGAATGGATAAGAACACTCATTCTTAAACATCCAGTCTGCTGATACCGAGGTAGTGAGCTCAACCCCTACACTGGTCAGCTGGACTAAAATGTTGACTTCTGTCCTTGTCTTGGGTGCGTAAATTACAAGTACCTCAGAAGTCGGAGTGGGTTCGCCTGATGGCGAGGGACACTGGTAATAGGGATCACTCCAGTGCACTAGGCGTAGTAGCACGTGTATGGACTCGTGTGTGGACTACACTTGAGTTCAAAGCCAGCGAACGGAACCACACACACACACACAAATTCCATACAGCTCACCCTCTTTCTGCAACTAACCACCTGCTGAAAGCATCTCACAGAGCACAAACTCCATAGCTCCGGCAACATCCTCCAGGGAACTCTGAAAGAATTGCACTTGTTAACCAAACAACAGAGTCTGTAAATGAAGCCATGATCTTCTGAGCAAGATGCGGATGGCTTGACTCTTCACCACTTCAGATTGTTACATTGACAGTTTTTGTCATTTTCTTGATCACGCACCACCAAGTGTCAGTCTGAATATATTTGTAAAAAGCAGCAATCAATTTGAGGTTCTGAGCATGAGGCGGGTGGCTTGACCATGTCAGATTGTTACATTGGCAGTTTACTGATAACTCCTAACATTGACGGTATAACTCATAACTCCTAACATTGACAGTATTTATCATGTTCTTGATCACGTGCCATCCAGTGTCAATCTGAATATATTTGTTACAAGCAGCAGTCAATTTGGGGTTGTAGACATCTCCTTAAAGTTTGTCTTCAACTGCCACAATGTAACTTCCAAGTATATTCTTAAACAGGTGAATTGGTACACCTGTCTCAGAACAGCCATTACATCTAATATAGCAGTGGTTCTCAACTTTTTTTTTTTTTTTTTGACCCATGCACCCTTTCACCATATGTTCAGAATTTCATTTCCCCCCTTTCCAACTCTCTCTCTCTCTCTCTCTCTCTCTCTCTCTCTCTCTCTCTCTCTCTCTCTCTCTCTCTCTCTCTCTCTCTCTCTCTCTCTCTCTCTCTCCTCACTCACACACAACAATTCAAAAAGGGGGGACGATCGTGTTTTGTGCTCCTGAAGCCAGTTTGAGTCTGCCAATCTGTAGTTGTCGCCCCCCCCCCCCCCCCCGCCCCATTAAACCCTTAAAATATGTCCATGGTGGGGGGGGGGGGGATTCCCTGCCGGTTGAGAACCACAGTGATATGGAATGCCTGATAGAGATTAGAACAAGAATCGCAGTCGCAAAGGTAGCTTTTTGCAAGATGGTAAACTTGCTAACCAACAACAAAGCTGTCAGTTGTAGTGATGAAATAGAATGTTGAAGTGCTATATAAAACCTAAACTTGTACGCACATGAAACATGGACAACAAGCATACAAGCTAAGAAACATCTAGTGGCAGAGGAAATGTGATTTCTGAGAAGAATGCAAAGAATACATGGATGCACCGAAAAAATTACTTTGACATTCTTTCATGAAACAAATGAAACCAATAAATTGATTAGAGAAGTTAAACATAGTCGAGATTTATTTTTTGGCACATTAAAATCATAAATTTACTTGAAAACTTAGTGACAACTAGCAAAATTTATGGCAAAAGAGCATGGAGACAGCAAAGAAATAAATACCTGGATGGGTTGACCACTTGTGCATAATCGGGACATGAAAATAGACCTAATGAAAGACTGAGATGGCAAGCCATGATCACCCAAGCTTATTGGCATGGCACATGATGATGATGATGATGAATATTATATATATATATATTTATATATTTTTTATTTATTAACTGCCCACACCCCTCTTAATTATTCTAGCTGAAGGCCACATACACAGATGAGTTAAAGTATGCTTCAGAGTACTTGTTGCCAGTCCTTTCTTTGGAGTCTGCTCATCGAGCTGTCGAAGAAGGAAACAGGATCACAGTTCACAGTATCGGTATTAGCTGGCGAGCAGATCCGAATGTCTTACTAGGAGATGTCATAGAGGGCAGTTTTATTCTCTCTGAGGAATTTTGTTCCCGCAGCTGTTTCCAACCAGACCTTGGTAAGACCCCTGTTCAAGACGAATACTCTGTAAGATGAAGTTGTATATGTTAGATGAAGTTGTATATTTTATGTTGCTGTAGTTGATCATATCCTAATTTTAAACAAAACTTTACACAAATTCATTGTTCTTCAAGATCATTCATTACTGAATATGTCAAAAATAGCCTAATACCTTAACTTTACTGGAAATTCATCTGTGACTAACAGTCGGGCAATGATCTCACTGTTATTAGGCTAGACTAAAGGTAAATTTTCCAGAACACATGTAGTAGCTACCTTGTTAGCCCACTTGTAACATTGTTTCAAAAATACTGTTGTTGTTTTTTTTACAGTCATATTTTAATGGTTCCATAGGAGGATGTTTTAATGAGGTAGCTCAATATATTCAGTACACATTGATATTTCAGTGTCACCACTCCTTGATGGTCGCCCACTGCCCAATGATGACCCCACCTTCAGTATGGACTACCTGTGTGTTCGCTACAACCTCCTGCCCAGCCATGAGGAACCTTCTCTTCATGACACTGTCTCTGTGCTCGTTAACAATGGCCAGCCAATCACCTGGGTGGGTCATTGCTGGGTGACAGCCATTTCAAAATCTCCAGAGGGTTACAAAGTGAAGGCCAAGGTGATAAAATCGAACATGAAGATGCCGGAGGAGGTTCTTGACAATCAGATCACCACTTTGTGCACAGTAGAGTGGATACGGAAGGCATGGGACTTGAGGTGGGCTGTTGTTTTCTTGTAATAGTTAGTGATGTGTGTCTGTAAAGATCCTGTGTATTTACGCTCTAATATTGACCGACTGATTAACTAGACTTAATCACTACACTCAGTAAGATGACTAAATTTCAGGGTATGTTGTAGCTACACTGACAGTTATGCTTAAATGCGCTCAAGAACACAACGAACAACTGCTGCATCACAGGTATGAAGCATACACAACAAATATCTTTATTTCCTTAAAGAACAAATCAGCTAGCTACGTCGACATATTCCGTCGTATCACATACACTAGCCTGATTTGGTTATACTTCATGGCCTCTCGTCATGGCTAGTTGTAATGTGATTCTTTATACAATATCACGAGTAACATACTTTACTTAAACCTTCTGTACTGGGTCATCACCGGGCTGGCGGCCCACTCCCGATACACAGCTGGGCTTACTCTCTGTGCTGTAACGTGTTCAATGGCCTGGTTGAGGCGGGGTGTGTACTGGCCATCTTCTTGCTATCTCCACGATCTCGCCCACTAGTTATCAATTTCTCCTGATAGTTGATCGTTGGTTTCATATTCACTTTCAAATCTCTGTCCTCATATTCATATTAGAACTTTGGCTTGCCGTTGCTACGATGTTGACTTGATGGCGGTTCCCAGCAGAGTGCCCCGTCTGCCGGTTGACCGTGCCTGCTCAACACATCACGTGGCCTGAGCTCACTATATGATTGGTTTCTTCAATTTAACCATCTATTTCTTAGCGATCTTTGTCCCAACTTTGAATGACTAGTTGTCACTAATACCAACTATTTTCCTGACTTGTTATCAGTCTACTTCCTCTCCAAGTAGACTCATGGCACCACCATGAATATGGATAATTTACATAGGCTGAATGGGGAAAAAAAGAAAATAGGATAACAGAATTTAGTTTAATTTAGTCGTTGGATCAACATCACGGCACATGGTTTAACCCTTAAGTGCTCCATTTTCCTCCTAACTCAAACCTGAGTCTGGAGAAACTCAGCTCTATGCACGAACTCCGTTGCATCGGCGAGGATCCTGAAATACTTTCAGGATAACAGAACATGTCCCTAAATGGATAGACAAACAAAACAAAATTCTGATAAACCAATTAAACGCACCATTAGAAAAGTACCTAAGATCTTCCATTGCCCGTCATCTATTAGACACTGGGCAACTGGCAAAGAGACTTTTCAAGTACTTTGTACTACATTTGACCAACGGTTACTGAGATTGTCAGAGGTAGTTACGATACATCCATGTATAAACGTAATTAGTGCAACAACAAAAAAGGTAATGATAGTCTCTTTAAAATATCTATGGTAAGACCAAAAGTAAAACATGTGACAGTGTGTTGCGTATTTCAGCTGACAGGATTCATGATGTTGCTTTCATATATGTTGAACTATTTCTACAGTATGCACCTGACAAGCTGCATCAAAATATGCCAGGCAATAATAAATTTGTGCAATATATTTTTTGTGTCTTTATTGTTCATTTTCTTCTTTGCTGTTTTCACTTTGTTTTCTTTTGTCCAGCAACTTTAAGATTTCTTCAAACACCCATTTACACTTAGCTTTTTGTCTTTTTTTTTTTTTTGTAATATCTCTGCTTGCTTAATGAATGGAGTTTTTCAGTATTTCCTGTTGTTCATTTAAGCTTTGTATTTTAGGTATTGTATTATATGTTTCTTGCAATCACTGAGTAGTTTTTTGGAATTTCTTCATCTTATCTTAGAATATCTATATTAAGACTAATGTTCTAATCTATTAGTTCTTTTAAAATTCTCTTTTCAATGTTTCTTTTATTTGTCTACATAGTGGATTGTGATCACTGTTACAGTGAAGTATTGCTTTTACATTTATCACTGCATTTCTACATCTTTTAGGAACATATAAAGTAGTTCATTTGATTGAATGTTTTCTTATTAGGGCTTTTCCATGTGTATAGTCAGCACTTATGTTGTTTCTATCATGTATTTCCAATCAACATATCATTTATGTTTTTTGCCCATTCTGTAAGTGTTTTGCCCTCTTTTTTGTCTCTACATATAAAAATATGTTAGCATTTGGTCATTTTACCCTCACATTTTGTTAAATATTTTGTTAGGGAACATACCATAACATGTTTAATTTTTGGACTTTCAGGGTCATTGATGTTGCTGTGAGAGGACTTCAATATGCCTCACAGTTTGCTAAAGGCATAGTGACTGGCAAAAAGCCATTCAACACAAGTATGTTTCCAGTGTTATCTTGGTGTTTGTGTGACCACAGATATGTCTCAGGCCACTTTGACATTATCATCACATTCAGTTCATATCATTGTTTTTCTTTTCAGTTTTTTAATTGAAATTTAAATGTTGCAAGTGAAATTCAATATTTGTATGTGTATTTAGTTATATTATCTGTTTTTTCCCCTTATACTTTGTTTTTGTTGTAAACCTTACTAAGATCTGTTGTGTTTTCATTGTAAAGATGACTGGGAAACTTCTTGTATTATTGTAACACTAAACAGGGATGTTTTGTGATTTTATTGTAAAGCTAACTGGGATACTTCTTGTATTGTAAAACAAACAGGGATATCCCTTATATTATTGTAAAACTAACTGGGATACAATGTATCCTAACTGGGATACAATGTAGCCTTTAGCAAGATGAAAAAACATTCTGACCAATAAAAAGATGTCAATTGAAACGAGAAAAAGAGTGTTGAGGGGATACATAGAACCTGTTCTTTTGTATGGATGTAAAACTTGGACAATGTGCAGTCAAGCTGAAAAACATCTGATGGCTGCAGAAATGTGGTTTCTGAGGAAAATGCAAAGAATACCATGGACAGATAGAAAAACCAATGACCAAGTACTACGGGAGACAAATGAAAATCGTAGATTGATTAGACAAATTAGACGTAGACAGTCAAAATTTTTTGGACATGTTATGAGAAGAAATGGACTGGAGAACTTAGTGACAACTGGCAAGATCGAAGGGAACAGACCAAGAGGAAGACCGAGAGGAAAATATCTGGATGGCTTGGCCACATGGCATGGACGAGACAGGAACACTGAGCTGATCCACGACTGGTGATCTGATCGAGTGAAATGGCGAGTCATGACCGCCCACGCTTTCCGGCATGGCACATGATTGATTGAACTGGGATACCTCTTGTATTGTAAAGCTAACCGGGATATCTCTTATATTATTGTAAAACAAACTTGGATACCTCTTGTATTATTGTAACACTAACAGGGATACCAATTGTATTATTGTAAAACTACCAGGAATACCTCTTGTATTATTGGAAAACTAACAGGGATACTTTGTGATTTATTGTAAAGCTAACTGGATACCTCTTTATCATTGTGATTTTATTGTAAAGATGGCTGATATATTCTTCTTGATTCTTTGCAATGTCTTCAGTTAAACCCATTTTAGTTACCGTTTTATGTTATCTGTTACACAAGTAAGTTGTTTCAAACTGTCCTCTTCTTTATGATGTCATTCACCTCATGGCTTGAAAACTAAGACAACAGAAACAGCAAAGATACATTTTATTTTAATTACTGCTAAGCTGATATGACCTTAAATATCCTAAATGTTATTGGGTGGGGGGGGGGGGGGGGGATTTAGTTCTGCACCAAAAGAGGCCTGCTTGAATTCATAACAGACATAAATGAAAATAACTAACATTGTTTGCCAGTGTCATGAGAAAAAAAATATATATATATATTTTAATAACATAAGATTATTGGGAAAAGAGGATATCGGAGAGAAAAGATACTAATCTGTTTTGTTTAATAGTAAAGAATGTGGGTTAATGTGAAAAAGTTGCCTATGCCAGTTGGAAAGGTACAACTTGTGTTATTTTTACTTCTAAACTATATTGTGTTGCTTTGTATGATATTCTGTGTTTGCTGATTTGTTCACTGTACTTTATTTTTTCAGTTGATCCAGTTCCACAAGACAACTCTGTTTTGAAAAGCCCCATGTCTGATGAGCAGGAAGCGGTGCTTGCAGAGTGCTACAGGCAGCCAGTTACAGCTGTTCTTGGAGGACCAGGGACTGGTAAATCTCAGCTGGCAGCCAGGCTGGCTCATTTGTTGGTGGCAAGAAATCGGACGGCAGATGCATTCAGACAGATCAGACATGATGGGTACACAACTCAGCTGATGCTTTGTGCTCCCAGTGAGACAAGTCTTGATGTTATAACAGGTACTGATGAGTTAATATTTCCAAGTCATGTAACAGACCACGGGTAGTTTTACACTGTCAGGTACAAATCGGTATAAACAAATGAAGGTAATCCCTGATAGACAGACCTAAATAAGAGTGTGAAATGTTAGACCTTTGCATATACTAGGTTACAGCATCATTAGATCCAGCTCTCCATTTTGCCACCTTTACTTCAACAAAAGGAAAACTGCTGGGATACAGAGGCACTGATTGGCCAAGGCTCATAGACCTCTCTTTACCTCTATGTAAGGCATCCTGGGCAGACACTTGTCTAGCAGTTGAAGGAGGAATTGATCATGATCTCTGCTGTGATTAAGCTTGTCATGGAATTTTTGCTTGTTATGAAACTGCAAAAGAATCAAAGCAAAATTACCATCAATGGTAGTAGTTAGTCAGCACTCAAGTCTTGCACTCATCTCTTGGAGAACTCATGAGCATGCTGGAAGAACTCTCGAGTATGCTGGAAGAACTCATGAGCATGCTGGAAGAACTCACAAGTGTGCTAGAAGAACTCACAAGTGTGCTAGAAGAACTCTCAAGCGTGCTGGAAGAACTCTCAAACATACTGGAAGAACTCACAAGCATGATTCAGGTGATGTGTTACTCACCTGACAGGCGTGTTAATGTAGTTGAAAGGGTGTTACACTGATAGTGTCATGAGTGCAGTAGGATAAGGATTTGATGCCTGTGTTCATTGTCCGCCAACAGAAGAAGAGATTGGCCACCTATTCTTCCATGCATTCAGACCTGCAAAATGTTATAACCTAGTCGCACCACAGACCTACAGCAAGTTCTTGCTACTTTTTGTTGTTGTTTTTAATGTTACTTACCTACCGGGAAGAAATCAAGCCGTCACCAGACCCCAATTCTCCAGGTTGTACAAGAGTGAACAATTTGAATTGATGGGGTATGGAAACATGCAAACAAAACCATAGTTCTTAGCGGGCTCAAACTCATAGCTATAATGATCAGAGGTGACAAAATCTTAACTATGCCAGGGATTGAACCCCAGTCTTGATGTATGATAGTGAGCCAATTCACTAACCATTATGCTACATTGATTGCTAGTCTATATGATGAAGGATGGTTCATTCTGTGGCTGTGTTTCATATAATTGCTTCTTTCAGTGATTGTCCAAATTCTCCAGCTAGTGGGGGAGTTGTTGGACTTTTGTGGCTATTATAGTTGAAAATACAATGAGTAATTTACATCAAAAAAGCTTTACAAAAACACGTGTACGCATTTCGTTTTTGGGCTCTAGGATTTTGCTTACCCACATTTTAAAAGCTAAGTTGCTTTTTTTTTCCGTGTGTTTTTTAATGTTGTGTAGTTGTATCAGTATTGTTTTGTTTTTGTGTGCAGGCAAAAGTGTTCTGTTCACAATATCTGTTCTGTCAGTTGTGATTGTGCTTTTGTAAATCTGACCAGTCCCACTTTCCAGTTTTGTTGATTTTACAGCAGTTCAACCCACTTCATTTCTCTTCATATTAAAAGTCAGTTTGAAACCCAAGTTACTGTACTAGTTTTACACACTTTAGCTACAATGTGGGTACCTAGCATTGTTCAGAGTTGGGGAAGGCATGGTGGAGAAGAAAGTGTTACCTGGCGCACATGAATCCTTTTGGATTTCACTCATTGGGGAATACTCTTTTTTTCTAAGGCATGTCACATTCTTCTTCTTCTTATGCACTTGAGATTCCTAGTGGAGTATATGCCTACAACCACATACGTCAAGCCCTTTGATATCCATTATGATTGGATGTATGTTGGCTGCTTTTTTCCTACAGTGTGAGGTAGTCACCTTTTATAACGTGTATAGGAGGTTTCCAGTGTTTGCATTCTTTGCTTCCCATTTGGGACCTCAGTAACTGTTACCTGAACATGTTTACTATAATGGTGCCAGGTCATGTGGTATTGAAACCATGCTAAATATCTCACATGAGTATACTATTGTGGCATTGAAACCATGCTAAATATCTCACATGAGACTATTGTGGCATTGTAGACATGCTATACCAACACAGAGGCCCAGGTTTATTCTTCTTTCTCCTCCTAATTTTCTGCATCTTCCCATTTCTATTTCCTCATTTTCCTTTCCTTTCCTTCTTCTTGCTCTACCATGAAGCCCAAACACTCAGATAGCTCACACCAAGTTCCTACTGCTGATTTGTTTGTCATACATTTACTTCCTTTGGCATAAGTGTATATAGTTTGGAGTAGCCAGCCCCGTGCTAAACTTCCTGAGCCTTTGCTCATACGTGTTTGATAGATTATTGTGCTACAATTTGTGGTTATTCTTTCAAACTACTAGTAACATTTGGATTCATTTGGTGTACTTTTGTTATGTATTCTCAACTTTGTCTTTTACAGAATACTTGATGAAGCTCAACTACACAGGTGTTCACATTGTCAGAGTCTACAGCGAAGAAATTGAGGAGAGAGATTTCCCAGTGCCCCACTCAACCAAGACAACCATGTCTGCTAAATCCGCACCAAGCCTACCTGTCATGAAGACTGTGGCCTTGCATCACCTGATCAGGGGGAAAGATAACTCTGAGAGCAAAGTATTATTATTATTATTGTCTTCATTCAACTGGCTTTACTATTTATCTGTAGCTTGAAATTTAATGTAAATCTATTCTCATGTTTTGTGGATTATTCAAAGGCATTTGACTGTGTACAACATCAGAAACTTTAGGAAATCATGGGGAATATGGGCTTTCCACCACATGTAATACAACTCATAAAAATGCTCTATCTAGACCAACAAGCAGCGGTTAGAATAGATGGCGAGACATCAGATTGGTTTGAAATCAAGCAAGGAGTCCATCAGGACTGTGCTTTCCCCCTATTTGTTTAACCTGTACGCCGAAAATATAATGAGAAATTTCAGAGATGATATAAACAGGGTGCAATATCAAGCCCTAAATATCGTTGGTTATGACATACCAGAGATTCGATATGCTGATGATAGAGTATTGCTATCCACAACACAAAATGGTATAGAAAACCTAATAACCTCAACCCAACTGAATAGCAAAAATCACAACTTATATCTTAACATAGGAAAAGCAAAGATAATGCATACAAATAAAAATATGACATTTGCAACGAGAAAAAGAGTGTTGAGGTGCTACATAGAACCTGTGCTTTTCTATGGATGTGAAGCATGGATAATGAACAGACAAGCTGAAAACCATCTGATGGCTGTGGAAATGTGGTTTCTGAGGAAAATGCAAAGTATACCATGGACAGACAGAAAGACCAATGACCAAGTCCTTCAAGAAACAAATGAAAACCGTAAACTGATTAGAAAAATTAGACGTAGACGGTCAAAATTTTTTCGTCATGTTATGAAAGGAAATAAATTGGAGAACTTGGTGACAACTGGCAAGATCGATGGGAAGAGAACAAGGGGAAGGCAGAGAAGTAAATACCTGGATGGCTTGGCCATGTGGCATGGGCGAGACAACACTGAGCTGATCCATGACTCTGGTGATCGGGAGAGATGACAAAACATGACCGCCTACGCTTACCGGAATGGCACATGATTATAATGATGATAATACAGATACAAGTACTATGGAGAAAAATTTGAGGTGGTAGGAAATTTTGAAGATCTTGGGTCATTGATTACCAACAATGGTGACACAATGAAAGAAATTAAAAGACGAATATCTATTACTCTTCAAAGACTAAAACAACTGAATAAATTGTGCAGTGGGATGGATAGAACTACAAAAATTAGATTTTTAACAGCAGGCATCTTAACCATTGCATTATACCCCTGTGAGACCTGGACACTTATTAAAAAAGTGTGTACAGCGCATAAATGCCTTTGAATATAAATAATATAGATGAGGTCTAAGAATACTTTAGATAAAGAAAAGAACAAATGCATCAATACTTCAAGAGCTGAATATTGAAGAAGGTTGGCTATTAAAGACGATAAAACAGAAAATTGAAATATTTTGGTTACTTGAAACGTCACAAAAGTTTGGAGAGAACAATAATGGAGGGGTATATACCTGGGAAGAGAGGAAGAGGAAGGCCAAAGAGAAGATGGTCTAGGATGTGGTGGAAGCTCTCCAGATGGGTGTATCGGACGCAGGACATCTTGCTTATGATCGAAAGTTTTCTGGAAGGTTGTTATGGGAGCGAAGTTCTGCAAAGGACATACTACTGAATGAATGAATGTTGGAAATCATGTTGATTTATTTTGTAAAGATGAAACTGGGGATATGTTTCACTTAGTTACTATTATTATTGAATTGTGTGTGTGTATTTAGAACATGACTTATATTACGAAGGTCACAGGGTCATTGACAGGCTTCGGCATTCAGTTCAAGAGATTCGTTTTTTTAAGATCCCTTGGGGTTATTGCTCTGTGCAATGCTTTCTGCAGGTTGCTCGGGGTATAGAAGACTGAGCCATATGAGATAGAACCTCCCAGCAGATTTTGAACCCTCGGCCTGGTATGTCGAGGGATTGTGAAATTGTGATCACTGATTTCTAAGCCACAGATTCCAACTTATATTATAGCAAATATAAATTGTTTGGGTACTAATAGTTTTAGTTTTGGCAAATAATTCCAGGCACTATGTGAGATAATTATATTCAGAAACCATTAAAAAATACAAGGGGGCTTCATGTGAAAACCTTAAATGTTGTTTTGTTTGTTTGTTTGGTGAATATATTCTGAAAGAGTAAAAAACAAATGTATCATTTTTCAATGTAGTCACCACTGCGTTCAATTCCAGTCCTTCAGCGATGATAAAGTGCTTGGATTTCTGTAGGAAAATCGACTCTAGGGTCACTACTCGGTGTTCCTGACACAGTCTGTCACAGAAGTCACACCATTTTGAAACTTTCTACTCCACTCATACACTTGCTGGACTGACAGGCATGCATCACCATACTAGAACTTCATTCGCGGATGAATTTCTTTAGGTTTCGTCCTTTCGCTGATCAAAAAATGGATAACAAAGCACTGCTTAACTTTGGTGTGTGTCAAAAGTGGGGTGGCCATCTTTAAACTGTCCATCTGATGTCACCGTGTTCATCTGTATTGAGATGTCATGTGCTTAACACCCTTGACATCCTTAACAACAATATTGACAGGTTACAAGACAATGGCCTGGTTATTGTAATTTCTGTCACACTTTTGAGGTTTTCATTTGAAGCCCCCACTTGTAGCTTAGTGGAAAGAATCGTTGAATTAGTTCTAAAACTTTTTTATATTTATGTAGCATTTGAGAAATGGTTCAAAATATTGAATGATTACCTACCTCATTATTTTAATGATACATAACAATACTCACTGTGTCCCTAGTCATTGCTGGAGCAGGAGATGATGACCATGTATGGCAAGCAGATGGCAACAGCAGTTGATGCTGCCATTCGAAAAGCCCAGACTCTGGAGATCAAGAAGGCCCACATCATTCTGTGTACATGCATCACGAGTGCCAGGTCCATCTTAAGACAGACAGCAAACATAAAGCAGGTAATGTGCAGCCATGTTTACTGTTGTTGACTCTTGGAGGTCATGAGGGCAGGACAATATTTGGTCAGGGAAGTTTATATGCTGGCAGAGGTCACTTATTTAGAAGTTTTTATTATTCTTCTATCAAAGGCCTGATGGTCATATGTTCAAATCGCCCACAAGACGGGCATTTTTTTAACTGACCCGTCTTCCCATGTGGACCCACCCAAAATTGGGTATAATGAAATATCCAGGGATATTGACCGCATCACCCTTTGAGTGCTGATTGGTCTATAAAGATATAATACTAGCACCTTATTCTCAATATGTCTCAAATCGTGATCTATAAAAAATGTAACTAGCACCATATACCTGATGTTCCAGGACGTATGTAATAAATATGGGACTAGTACTGATATGTCTGAAGGCGTGGTGTATAAAAGTATGGGACTAGTACCGTATACCTGATATGTCTCGAGGCGTGGTGTATAAAAGTATGGAACTAGTACTGTACACCTGATATGTCTGAAGGTGTGTATAAAAATATGTGGCTGGAACCATATACTCAAGGCATAATCTATCCAAATATGGGACTACCATAAAATACTTGATAGGCCTCAAGTTGTGTAACAGGGTCCTTAACTTTTGCTTTTTTGTTTTACTCTGGACATACCCACAAGAGCTCTGTCTCTTTCAGCAAAAGTTGGAAGAAGTAGGAATGTTGATTGTTGCCATAATGTAGTTATTGTGAATATGCATAATGTTATCCTCACCTTAATCTGGCACTTAAATGGATAGGAATAAATTACAGTTTCAACTTTATTTTCCAACAATCATGAAAACATGAAGTGTAGGACAGTTTGACAAAATACAATTACAGAAAACAGAGGACGTTACAGCAGCAAGTCTTCACCAACAAACAAGTAAACAACATAAATCATGATCTATGGCACTACAGTAACTACATTAAGGATAATAAACAGAAAGACAAACTGACCAAAAAAATGTGGTTCTTATCTCAGAATTGCCAAATATGAAACCATTTCATATTTGGCGCCTCTGAGATAAGCATATGTTTTTCATGTTTTTCTCTTTAATTATTATGCCCATTTCATATGTACATTCTGATGGTACTATTGGTCACCTGATTAAATGTACGTCTGCACTTGCTCCTACATTAGTAAAAAAAAAATTTTAATTAATTATTAACTAGAGCGTTGCATTTATTATACATCAGATTAATATTAGAACTATGGCTAATGATCAGTTGCTGTTGCTTCCTTAGATTATCCTGGATGATGCTGGATTTGTATCTGAAGCAGAAGCTATAGTGCCCTTGGTCATGCACAGGTCGGTAAATCAGCTTGTCCTTCTTGGCGACCTTAAGATGCCTGAGTCGCAAATTAAGGACCCTCTGGCATCAAAGCTTGGCTTGTCTCAGTCACTTCTCCAACGCTACAGTGAAAGAGCCCAAAAGCTGACAATGCAGTACAGATGTGTAAGAATGTATTATGGTGTTTATTCAGTTGATGTAATATTTCTAACTAGTTACATTGATTTCAAATCTTATACTTTATTTTTGGAGATTTTTATGCAGATTTAAAAAATTGACATAGAGCAAACTTTTTACAAAAAATTAATTTATACATATATTAATAGATGAAAGTGCATGGAGTTTGAAGACAAATTGGTTGATGGTTTTAAAGGGTAGGAACAATGACTGCACAGGTGGTTGATGGTTTCATAAGGGTAGGAACAATGACTGCACAGGTGGTTGATGGTTTCATAAAGGTAGGAACAATGACTACACAGGTGGTTGATGGTTTCATAAGGGTAGGAACAATGACTGCACAGGTGATTGATGGCTTCATAAGGGTAGGAACAATGACTGCACAGGTGGTTGATGGTTTCATAAGGGTAGGAACAATGACTGCACAGGTGGTTGATGGTTTAATAAGGGTGGGAACAATGACTGCACAGGTTGTCGATGGTTTCATTAGGGTGTGAACATTGTCTGCACAGGTGGTCGATGGTGGTTTGATAAGGGTGGGAACAATGACTGCACAGGTGGTTGATGGTTTCATAAGGGTAGGAACAATTACTGCACAGGTGGTCGATGGTTTCATTAGGGTGTTAACATTGTCTGCACAGGTGGTCGATGGTTTGATAAGGGTGGGAACAATGACTGCACAGGTGGTCGATGGTTTCATTAGTGTGTGAACATTGTCTGCACAGGAGGTCGATGGTTTGATAAGGGTGGGAACAATGACTGCACAGGTGGTTGATGGTTTCATAAGGGTAGGAACAATGACTACACAGGTGGTTGATGGTTTCATAAGGGTAGGAACAATGACTGCACAGGTGGTTGATGGTTTCATACGGGTAGGAACAATGACTGCACAGGTGGTTGATGGTTTAATAAGGGTGGGAACAATGACTGCACAGGTGGTCGATGGTTTCATTAGGGTGTGAACATTGTCTGCACAGGTGGTCGATGGTTTGATAAGGGTGGGAACAATGACTGCACAGGTGGTCAGTGGTTTCATTAGGGTAGGGACAATGACTGCACAGGTGGTTGATGGTTTCATAAGGGTAGGAACAATGACTTCACAGGTGGTTGATGGTTTCATAAGGGTAGGAACAATGACTGCACAAGTGGTTGATGGTTTCATAAGGGAGGAAACAATAACACAAACAGTCAATAAATGCTGGAGTAGAATGCAACGTCCTGTAAAAAGTCATTTCGGGGGAAACTAAGTCGCAAAGACAACTTGTCAAAATCATCAGAACATAGTCTTCACTTTTTTGGGCCACATAATGAACATGTGGGAAGTATAGAGGAAGACATAGAAAGAACTTTTGGACATTCTTTTATCATGGCAGGGAAAGGAGTCGGAACACAAATTCATTCATGCTGCTGGGGATCACACGGTATAGAGAAGCATGATCGCCCATGTCAGTCAGCAAGGCACTTGGTGATGATGATGGGAAAGAAATGTCTGTTAAGTAAAACAGGTGCATAATCCAACAGTGGATTCTTTGAAACAGCATCATTCCGCTGGCTAGAGGAGACTGCTGCAACACACGCTGTATTCTTTATGGATTCAAAGAGTATGCTTAGTAAGGTGGAGAAAGGAATGTTTCGTGTGGAATGGTTCTCGTTGCTTCAGAAGATACAGATTGTGAGAATTGTATGGATATTTTGCCCTGGCCATGTGGAGGTGCGGGGGAATGAACAAGCTGATAGGCTAGCAGGGAATGCACCTCTTGGTGGTGATTGCCTATGGACAAGGGGAGGTGGTTGCGCGCTTGTGGGACCAGGTGAAGGCGGAGGAACAGACTGAGAACCCATATGTGGAAAGAATGAGATTGCAGGTGATCGGCAGGGGTTCTGGAAGAAACTCAAAACTGAGAGGGAAGACCAGGAGAATTTTTAATCAGATATCGATGGGAAAGATTAGTAGTATGACTCTTCGCTGGCTGTTGAACTAGGGGACGGAGCACGTATGGGAATGTCCTGAGTGCAGTGATGTCGGTTCTTAACCCTTTACAGGGCAGACGCTTGTCCATTTTCTAGCCCTGAACGGGCAAGATTTTTTCAGGTTCGGTAAAATTTCGGGTCGCGACAGTAAAAACATCACAAATAAGGTGTTAGTCAACCGATTTTAGTTAAATAAACAATACAAGGAAGGGAAAAGCATGTAGAATATGTTACTCACGTGATTGTTGTCGGTAATCCATATATGAACACAAATATTTACGAAATACAGCATGTTGCTTGTGATTTTCCGTCATCTATACGGCAATTTACAAACACATTTTCAGAATCATAATCACTTTCTTTAAAGTCCGACTCAGACTGCTAATGCAAAGTAACGCTTTGCACTGATATCTAGCTCCGATTAATAGTCAACTTCGTGCCCTTTAATGTCATTTAAATTGAACAGAGCGAAATCTCGGCTATCACTTGAAGAATCGCCGAAATCCATTTTGAAAAAAAGCGTAAAAATCCCGAAAACTATCAAAAATTGTCCTTAAAAGTCCGTTCAAATTCATACTATCGCGTTTACAAATGGCGGCCACGTTGTCAAGCTGTCGGCGAAAGCGAAAGTAGTCGTTGGAAGTGTCGGAAAGCCGAGAGATCGTGATTTTACAATGCATAATAGTATCGGCCGGAATCTGACGCTATGCGCGTTTTATGGCATCGGCCGGAATCGGACGCTATGCCTTGTAAAGGGTTAACTCAACTCAACAACTCTTTGAAACAGCATTATTTCAGTGTGGACCCAATATGCGAGCGGTTTGAATATTTCACCCAGAAGAGACAACGTTACTGACCAAAAATGTTAATGTTATTTTCCATATGGAGATTAATCAGAAAATATGCCTAGTTTGTGGTAGTATACTTAACCTTGTCAGCTCCCTTTGTCTTAATTCTCACCATGTGTCAATTTTGTTTTCCAGTCATCCATATTATGCAGCTTTCCATCCAGTCTGTTTTATAAAAACAGTCTACAAACAAGATCCCAGGTTTATCTGCCATCACCAGCTCCCACCATTCCATGGCCAGGTGATGCTGGGTTCGCATCTGTGTTTTGTCATGTGGAAGGTCATGAATCTATCCCAGAAGGACTGCAGGGAACTTGCTCAGCTGAAAGTGATATTGTCAACGTGGAAGAATCTCATGCTGTGGTGAGTGTGGCCACAGAATTAGAGCAAGCACTACAGTAGTAGCCAATATGTTATGATGGATACAGTTTATTATTAAAACAGATCTCTGACTGTTGCTTTAATCTGTTTGGGACACTTTGACTTATTCTCTCTCAGTACGGGTAACCAATTATGTTCTTTAAAAAATGGTTGTATTCACCGAACATTTTTGTAACTTGTTATCCGTCGTAGACATCACAGCACTCAGACATTTCTATATGCTCTCTGTCTCCCTCAGATGACCTCAAAGTGTATGGATAGTTCCAGTAGGTTATGCATGCCTCTGCTTCATACTCTACCCTGGTCCTTCCTGCTAGTGCTAACTTGGTTTGCTAATTCCATTAGTTACAGCCAAAAGTCATTAATATGTTTCCCCTTGTGCATTTATGATCATTCATAGATAGTATTACGTCTTCTTGCTCAACCTGTTTCACCAAGAGGTGCTCTGGAGGTCAGCCAATCAACTGTTTTATTTCCATGTATGCCGGCATGTCCTGGACACTAGAGCCTCAGTTCTTATAGGAATCATGACTCTGTGTGTGTCAAACATTCATGCCAGGAATATACAGATTTAACTTTCCATAGCATTCATTTATAACTGCCTAATTGAAAGGGGTCTCAGAAAGCCATCTCAGAGCCACAGAAACCGCCTCCATTTCAATTCTCATACTTGATATGTTTGAAAACACTCTGATCAGCAGTGTATTTACCCCTTCATCTTGCTGTGAATGCCCATCCTGATCTCTCACCTTGCTGTACTGATCTGTCAGTATAAAAGTAAAATACAACGGACCAGTTTTTAAGCATCTTGAGACATTGGATGCTAACCTCATTTTATATAAGCTATCATATCATCCTCCCCAGTGATATCCTGTATTAGCTGCTTTATTTCAAACTCTACTCTCCCCTTATATCACTCCCTACAGTCTGCCAAGATGTATATGAACTTGATGATATTTTTATTTGTCTTTACATGTTTCAATCTATTCCTCCCCCTTTGGCACATCTTCAACCCATATCACATGCGGGATTGTCATCTCTGCCAGTGTCATCTGTGATATTCCTCTCTTGAGTCTTGCTCCCTCAAGGCATGCAAACAGGGTCCTTTACTTTATTTCACTGGTATGTATATATGTGTGCGCACATACATCCATCCATCCATCCATCATGTGGCATGCCGATAAGCGTGGGCAGTCATGTTCTGCCATCTCACTCGATCACCAGAGTCATGGATCAGCTCTGTGTTCCTGTCTCGACCATGCCATGTGGCCAAGCCATCCAGGTATTTACTTCTCGGTCTTCCCTTTGGTCTCTTCCCTTCAATCTTGCCAGTCGTCACCAAGTTCTCCAATTCATTTCTTCTCATAACATGCCCACACAATTTTGACTGTCTACGTCTAATATCTTTAATCAGTTTACGATCTTCATTTGTTTCTGGAAGCACATACATATGTGTGTGTATATATATATATATATAAGGCATTTGAAGAGATTGCCATTGCATCCATACAGTTCTTCTTCTTTGCGTTCATCCGGAGTGTTTTTTCAGATGTGATTGCGGTGTGTCTGGTTAGGCACCCTTGGATCGAAACCCTTAGGCCAACACATCCGACTTTTAGCGTGCATTTTTGACCAGGTTAGCATTCCTTGGAGACTCTCACTTTTGTGGTACTGTCCACCTCCCAGCTGGTCAAGTTGGAACAGTCGAAGACTGTATGGTCATCCCTCAAATGAAGGCAGGGACAGTCCATAGCATTTTCCGCCATCCTGGGTGGCTTCCATAATTGCAGAGCCGACACATAATGCTCTGGTGCTGGACTCACCGAGGGAATCGTCACGTCCTGCTCATGGCTGCTTTAATTCCTCACTTCAATATATTGGGCATTTCGTTTGCCCCGGGCCGTTCCCACACAAACCAGACAGGTCTGCAGACGGTATCCACTCAGCGAGTTTTCGGACATGTGCTTGTCGTTGCGCCTGTCAGAGCTGTTCCAGGTACGACAGACATTCGGAAAACTACCTAGTCAGAGCTGTTCCGAACAAGAGCGGCATTCGGAAACTAGGTAGTCAGAGCTGTTCCTAGCACGAGAGACATTCGAACGAGACATTTCACTCAGACGTAAATGCGTAGTGCCAATTTTTAGATTGGCACCTGTAGGACGGCACTTCCGACTTCAGCAGGCATTTTTTAATGAGGTTAGCCTTCCTCAGGTTTTGAGGCACGTTAGACTTATTGTTGTGATGTCGCCCACATCTCAGCTGGTCAAGATAGAACGATCATCGACATCACGGTTAACCCTCAAGGGAAGGCTGGGGCAGACCATGGCCTATCCAAGGCGGCTTCCATAATTGCAGAGCCGGCACATATTGCTCTGAGACTGGGCTCACCCGAGGAGTTGCCTCATCCTGCTCATGGCTGCTTTAGTTCCTCACTTCCATGTGTTGCCACCGGTCGCTAAATCACACACCAGGAACGGTCAGTCTGCAGGCGACATCCACTAGGTAAGCTTTCGCTTCGGACTACGCAATGGATTCGCTAGCCGTGCGTTCCATTTCGTGTTATTGAGACATTTTTCGTCAACACTCTTTATGAGTTAGATACAGTCAGTTTTCGTAGCCTTTCATTCGACTGGGGCACTTCTTCAACCTTTTTATACTCGCTCACGAGGTAGGCTACATGTGCTGCCGGCTCAGCACCTTACCTCCGTTCAGCAGTGAGCGAGAAACGGGAGGCCCTCTCATCCGGGGATCCCTCATATCCCCCAGCTGAGAGCCTTCGGACAGGTATCTGAACTGGGCATGTAGCGTGCTCAGTACCTCACCTCCGTATTTCGGTAGGTGAGTTTTCGGCCCGGCTCACTCATCCAAGGGTAGTAGCTTAGAGGCGTTCAGCTACATCTCTCAGATGGAGGCCTTTGTGTAAGTGTCTGGACCAAGTTTGTTTCTTCGTGCGCTTGAGTTTAAAATCTGACTGCTATCCTCAGTCTACCTGCAGAGCAGCAGGTTGTGTCTCTCTTAGTCTGGTCCCTATCCCAAGAGCTGTCCAATATGTAGTTTATATCCATTGTCACAGCGCTTGGGGTCAGTGGGATACTCAAGCTCCCCCACCGCGGCAAGGTGGAGACATCGGGGGAGATCCATACAGTTCAAGAATACAGCCCATAACTGAAGTTGTAGAGAGCAGCTGTTTCGTGGGAATCAGAAAGTTTGTATGAACCTGATGATTTAATTCTCGTGTTCAAACGTTAAAGTAGAATAAATATGTGCAGATGACTAGGCCATATTAGGAGACACAGAAGTCACTCGAGAATTTATTCAACCAAATCAGCAGAACATCAAGAATATAGATTATGAAAATTTCCTGGCTGGGATTTGACCTTTGCAGAACTCAAGCTCTCATCATGACCTGCCGGAAAGACTCATGTTCTTTTGTCATGTTCCATTCCTCATGCACTCTCGTGCTCAAGATGTCTCTAATATCCTTTGTCCACCTGCATGTTGGTCAGTGCCAGCTTCTTCTTCCAGAAATCATTACTGTGCATTCTGAAAGATTGTGATGTTTAATATGGCAAAAATACTTCAGTTTCCAAGAAAAAATTTATTATGATCCCATTTTCTTCAGTATTCAGATCAGTGCTTTTCTTCTTGTTGAATATTCTAGGTTTTTCTTGTTGAGTATTCTAAGAATATTGTTGTAACATTTCACTTCAAAAGTCGTGATTGTCTTCTTTAGTCATTGCGAAACAGTTCATGACTCGTCCATTTCTTGCCACAGAAAAGGTGCAGGTTCTCAAAATTGTCACAAGTTATTTGTTGGTGTATTTCCATTGGTTGTTATTACAGTTTAACTTCTGCAATTCTAGGGCCAGCCTCCATTGGACTTCTTTCTAACAGTCCATATTGTGGTTAATTATGGAGTCAATGTTTGTGAAATTTTCAGTTTCTTCTGTCACTCATGAATTAGTGTGACAAAAATGACAGGTGCTGGAGTTTATTTTATTTTATTTTTTTTTTATTTATGAAATTGTAATGATACACTTTTGTGTCACTACAGGTGACTCTCATCGGTGCACTGACTCAACGACATAAAGTAAATGTCCAGTCACTGTTGGTGCTGACGATGACTAGTTCCCAAGCTGCTCTCATCAGAGACAGTTTGCCTGCCGGTGTTGCAGTATCCACAGTTTTGGACAGTATAGGTTTGCATTTGTGCATTCATACATCATCTTTGTTACTTTTATGTATATTTTGTGTGTTCATGTATCATTTTTATTACTGTTATGTGTGTTTTGTGTATTCATATATCATCTCTGTTAGTTATGTATGTTGTATATTTTTTTTTTCATTAGCAATTTTTTTTAAACTTGTGTGTTTTCTGTATTTATTTATCATTTTTGTTACTTTTATGTGGCGATTTGTGTAGTTATATATCCTCATTGTTACTTTTATGTGGTGTTTTGTGTAGTTATATATCCTCATTGTTACTTTTATGTGGTGTTTTGTGTAGTTATATATCCTCATTGTTACGTTATGTAGGGTTTTGTGTAGTTATATATCCTCATTGTTGCATTTATGTGGTGTTTTGTATAGTTATATATCCTCATTGATACTTTTATTATGTGTGTTTTGTGTATTCATATATTATTTTTGATACTTTTACATGTGGTTTTGTGTATTCATATATTATGTTACTTTAATGTATGGTGTTGTGTATTCATATATCATTTTTGTTGCTTATCTATTCTTTTTAATCATGTCATGTGAGTATTCTTTTTTTTGTTGCAATTATTCTTTATTGACATTAATCTTCATATATGTGGTTTTGTCTCTATTTAAACTGTTCTTAATCTGAATCCATAATTTTTACTTTTCATTATCACTTTTCTTTATAAAAGACATAAATCTTCTACTGCTGCTGCAGAAGATAAGAATGGTAATATGTTAGATGGACCTGCTGCCCTATTTTTAATTCTTTGAAAATAAAGTTTAATTCTAATTTTCTTCAATCATCTTCTCCCTCCTCCTTTCTCCTGTTCATTATTGTTACTGTCATTACAGGTCAGGAAGCTGAGTACGTGATATTGTCAACTGTGCGAGCTCTACCAGACACAGAGATACAGCGACCTCCCACCTCCAAGTGGATCAAAGCTCACCTTGGTCAGCTGGCAAACCCTAAGGTTGTCAACTTGGCATTAACAAGAGTGAAGACTGCTTTGTTTGTTATTGGTAAGTTGTGTACAGTTTCATCTATGCTTTGTTTGTTATTGGTAAGTTGTGTACAGTTTCATCTATGCTTTATTTAATAGATGGCATTGTGGCGAAGGGCAATTTGTAATCCAGCATCTCACGTTCGAAACATAGCTGTGGGCGATTTGGCAGCATACCACCTTGCGTTGGTTTGCATACAATGCAATTAGTGCCGGGTCATTCAGAAAGCAATGCAAACTACTAAACATTAGTGGTAGGCCTCTTTCAGTCCTGTAGGATGATAGCGTTGTTCCGCTGGGGAGGCACCTGACAGCCCTGCTGGTGACTGTATAGTCTGATGCGAGAGTGACAATCTCTGTCAGTTTTCGCATCTATAAGACGAGGCTGGTCCCGCAGTAAGTGACTGTATTTTATGCCTATGCCTCCTATACCCAGTTTGTTGGATCAGATTGCGCTCAAAACAAACTTGCCAAGAAATCACAAACAGCCAAAAAATGTTGGGGTTGACTGCAATGTCCTGCAAAGGATATGCAACTAACTTTATTTAATAAAAGTTTTGTCCTCTGAGACCTTTTTGTGAGCTTTACTGCATCATGTGTCTGTGTTGCGCACATTTTTACTTCTTTACTCAATCCGATTAAATTTGCCTTGGTTATATTAGTCTTGCTTGTTCATTGTTTAATATGCAAGTTTCAAAAGCTAAGTACACAGAGATAACAAGTGTAAAACTTTTCATTATCTTCATTTAATTTTTGTAATATTTAAACAGGGTTTAGCTTTACTTAGAATTCCACTTATTAATGCTTTTCTTTTGCTTAATGAGCTCTCTTTCATTTAAATTTACGAATGAAGAATGCTTAAAATAACACAGATATGGAGTAATTTCTCCTTAAACTAGAAAGAAAATGGCCACAAGAAGTTCAACAAGTTCAAAGGTGGCAGGTTATTACTTTTAGATTGAAATGTTAATACAGTCACCAGCCATTACATTGTTATCGATATCTGTTTTCACTCACTGCAATGTATTGTGTCTTTATTATTCTAGTAGAAAGTTGGCTTGTGGACAAGGTGTTGATTGACCAGCACATGTGTCAAAAATGTGCAGTAGAGTGAAGTATTTGAGCAAAGAACCACTATGACAAAGAATAGTTATAATTCAGTGATTTGAAAACAATCATGCTCATGGATAATAGGAAATAATTTTTGTTGGTCTTTTATGAGTTCTCAAATCAGGTCTTAGTCAGATATGACTGCGCTACTGTGTAACAGTAGATGTTACTACCTGTGTTCCGTTAGCGCCGAATGTTTGGTAGCGCTCACCAAAACTGATACCCCACAATGTGTCAATGGTTTTGTGTCAGAGGAGCACAATTGTGAGGATACAGGCCTTACCCTAGTGCACGGAAATGCACCCTAACGACTAAATGCCATGGCAGGGCAGACTAGGCCCAAAGCTTTGGTCAGTAACTGGTCTAGGATGGAAGCTCCGACACTCAGACAATTAGAGCATTGCTTTGCTGGCAGCTTCTGCATCTTGTTCCAGTTGTATGGTGTTACCTTTCCTTTGGAGTAAACTTGGCAGGCCAAGAGAGGAATCATGCTGCATGGGCAACATAGTCTCTCAATTCAGCCCAGGCTTTGTGCAATGGAGAGGTATAATTCCATTTTACAAACTTTCATCTACCAAGATGGTAGGTACCAGTCATGAGTTCTCTTTAAACAAGATGAACCTTCATGTGTGGTACTACAGATAAAGAATATTATGGGCTATCTTTATGTAAGATCTGTCGTTATATAGATTTTTGAGGTGGGTGTAGTACTCACTACTCACAGATGAAAATATGGGTTGTCTTTAGTATCGGTAGTTACAGATAAAGAATTCGGATAAGGCTTATATCCTCCCACTTGCACTCCTCTACCTGGAGCCGTTGGCACAGTGTTTGGTTTGGTGAGCACCACCCAACATTTGGCACTAATAGCAGAGCTGCATTCTTGCACCGTTAGGCCAACACATCTGACTTCTGCAGGTGTTTGTTGACTGGGTTAACCTTCCCAGAAACACCTGATTGTTTGTGTGTGTGTGTGTGTGTTAATGTCCATTTACTGCCTTTTGAAGCTTGCAGCTTTACAGAATTTTTGCTTCATCATATTTTTTAATAGTTTTTTTCATATTTTGTTTTAACCTTGTGAAAGTATTTTTGCTTACGGTTTGTCCTCTTTATTCACAATTTCCTTGCAGGTAACAAAGACCTTCTTGAAACCTGTGACACATGGAGATCATTCTTGACCACATATAGAGGCCGACATAGCCTCCAGACCGACGTTCGCGATTTCCTGCAGTCACTATTACTGACAGCTTAATTTGTCCTCCTTCCAGTTGTTTTATTGTTGACGTTATTAAAAGCTTCAACCTGCTATTTACACTGCTTGTAATTTTATTATTTAGTTCTCTTGTTGGAACAATTTTTCAAGATAAAACTGATACTGTAACTTGTGAGCCTTATTTAGTGATGTTTGACTTGAGCCAAAACTCTGATGATCATGTGAGATGGCAGACTGCGATCATCTGTGCTAATCGATATGACACATGATGATTATGAGTGATGTTTCAACTTTTTTATATAAGATGAGAACAGTAATATAACCTTGTGTAGAGATATTAGATCTATTTTTAAACATGGAGGACAAATTGTGGATATTACCCTTAAGCTGTCACATTGGAGCTGTTTTTAAAGATAAAAACAATAGGATATGTAGTCTCACTTGATAAAGTTATAACCAATTTGGAGTACAGGGAGAACTGATGCTTTAGCCTCATGTAGTGATGTTGAAGTGTGATGTCCATGAGCATGAGGTTGTGAGGTACCGGTGTGTAACCATCTTCTTCAGTTACCATATATTTAGCTGCTTTCTATTCTGAGCATTGGGTAGATGATGACCGTTGTGAAAGACGGTTGCTTAGAAAACTGAGTTCTGACTCTTGAGTATGGTGTTGTTGTTGTTATTCAGATTGCCTGAGTCCTGAAAAGAGTTTGCCCAGAAAGCTTATGCAGAGACTTTCCTTCTGACCTGTAGGTCTGAATTACCTTGTCCAAGGGGATTGTGTTGAAGAGCGTTCTTTCTCCTCTCCAAGCATAGGAACCAGCAGGGTGTGCAAGCCTGATGCTAGAGCAAAGAGGCATGGTGATTCTTGAAACATCAGCCAGACTTGAGCTCAGTCTGTGGATAGGCCACACCATGGAAAGATACTTGAAGGTCTGGGCCAGTGTATAGCTTGGTCATGCGACATCTGCTGCCCTTGTGAAAGAAGATAAAATATAATTAATTCTGTTAAATCATATTTACTATTTTAACTCATTCTGCCCCAGCCAGATCATTTATCGTAGATAATTTATGCTGAACATGACCACAATGCTTTCAGTTTTCTTTACAAATATTGATGATACGTGGAGTAGTCAGTAGACTAATGAGTTGTCTGGTGTTTAGAGTTTGCTGTGATTGTGTGTGCAAGCATATGTGAAGATCTGAATACATTGGCCTATTATTGTCATTCTCATTTACGTTTCTATTACAGTTATGTTTTTAATATAACAGCACAGTTTTATGATCACGTATTTTATGTTTCTACACTTAGACTAACTCTCACGTCTGGAGTTTCTCTTTAGTGCCAAATAAGGTGTAGTTTTGTTGAGACGTTGGACTTGTTTATCTTTCTCCTTTGGCTGTACATACGACAGTCCTATAGAACATGCTCAGCAGTTTGTTCATTTATTCTACCATGTGCACAGTTGAGAAGGAGGTAGTTAAAATCTGTGTGTGTGATTATATGTTGTGTAAGTTCCCTGAAGTGTGTTTGCTGCCTTGTGACTTGGCATCCTTTACTACTAGTTTTCATTCACTGAACTGAGTGTCATTCCTCACACTCTCCTTATGACATGTAGAAAAATCTGCTTTCCGAAAAGCTGTGTGTGGCCTTTCTGTGTGGATGTGAATGAGTAAGTAATGACGTGATGAAGTAACTGGAAGTAGTGAATATGTTTTTAGAAGAATGTTGATAATGTTGTGGACAGAGGAAAAAACAAACTCTGGATCATTGAATGTTGTTGATGTTGTAAGGTGACTCATAAAAACCAGAGGTGATGTGAATATTACACCATCCGTCTACACTTCCTAAAACATTTCCTGCTACCCATTTTAGTCTGGGTCGACCTGGGAACCCAGGTGACTTAATAAATCTCAAGGTGTGGGTTTGAACTCATGACCAGCAGGCAAGCATCTGTCCACTATGTTGCCATGGCTCCCATATGAATCCAGTAATGATAACAGAAGATAGTTGCAGCACATCTACTGCTGTTCTGTTCAGTGTTGCCTTTCGTATTTTTCATCTGTTAATATGTTTGTAATTTAGTTATATATTATGTTCCACATTATGCAGTGATAATTTTGTTTTTGTCACAAATAGTGACCATTTTAATGATATGGCTTTGATCTCCCCAAATTCTTTCTCTCACATTTCTTTCTTGTGGGTGGTGCAATCAATCAATTAATATCTCTCTCTCCCTTATCTATATCACTTACAAAAAAGTATAAAGTATTCAGTAAAATACGTTTACAGATACCTGTAATTATTATTTTCCATTGTGTCATGTTATTCATAATTGGGACTCATCCTTATGTACAATCATATATATTTTGTTTTCTGCAAGTTAAGATGACATTTTATTCATCAATCAGTTTTTGTTTCTTGTCTTGTCTTCCAGTAAATACAAACTGTAATACTAGCTCCCACCTCCTTCCAGTCTCCTCTGGTATTAGATTTTAGCTGTAATGTAGATAGTGATTGCACCACGTATTATGTTTGGTTATATTGGTAATGATTTTTGTCATACTATTTCTGATTATTGGCTTATTTCAGATGTTTGATTTATTTTAACCACTTGAGCTATATTTGTACATAAGTCCAGATGTCATTTATGTTATTTGTATGAGATGCACATATTTATTGCTGCTGTTGTTTTGAAAGTAAAGTTACAGTACATAAAACTAACTTTGATGAAGGGATTGGCTATTGTGGTACATTTCTTTAAAGAAAATGAACCATTCTTTTAAAATGGTGAATTCATGGAAGGATGTTTATATTTTTGGTCAGCTAATGCACTTTGGCCTGTCTCCCTGGCCTAGGGGTTAACGTCTTTCTCCGTAATCCCATATATCCACATGAGGAATGTAACCTGTGTGAGAATCGGTGGCAGTTCTCGCCGCTTTGGTAACTTACAGGATATGTGAGCCGGTCGCTCAGAAAGCAATGGCAATCTACATGCCAAGAAATCAACAATCAGCTAAAAGATGCTGATGTTGAAAGCGATGTCCTGTAATGGATATGCAAAAAAAAAAAATTTTTAATAAAAAATGCACTACTTAGTAGTAACACCAATGAATGTAAATAGCTTGTAGTTGACAAGGTAGAACTAAAACATGTTGTATAAACAACAGCTGATTATTAACATAATAAAATCCAAAAGAAAAGATTAACATCTACATTCTTCATCAGTTGTTTTATGATGAACTATTTACAAAAGCTGGCACAGTATCATATTTTCCAATATCTGTATACAGTATTAAATAACTAACTGAAAATGAAAGATACAGAAATTCTTAGAATGAACAAGTCCAAAGTTCAAGACCTAAAGGAGTGTTCAAGAAAAATATAGAACAATGCGGAAGTAAACAATAAAAGTACAAGAAAATTCAGCATTACATCAGTACATTCCAGGCCTGTGGCGTATTTATGCTTGTGGCTACAGTTTGCAATTGCATTTTCCTCATGTTGGACTAGTAGTACATGGTTCCATCGCTCTGCTACTGAGTGAGTGCATGGGCGACACAACGTGAGCTGTGAAATTCACGTGGAATGCTTTTACATCTGTTCTGTACAGTGAACTGCATGTTCGGAACAATGGCTACCGGTGGTTGCTGAATTGACTGTTTTGCCCTTTCGGTTCACGAGTGCATTTTTCAGGATACTCATGGGAGTCTGTGCTGAAGCTGCGGAGTTCGTGCTTTGTGCGACGCTTTCTGCGGGTCGCCTTGTGGTAAGAGACCGAGTCATGTGAGAAAACCCTGGTCAGTGAGGTCTTTCTGGTGACTGCTGAGTCCATCGACGATGAACTGTGGTATTCGTGGATGAATTTTGTGTTGATCTTCTGACAGCGGCATTGTGCACAGTGTATTTGTGCGGGTTTGTTGGATTGCTGAGACTCCCGTCTATTCCACTTTTCACATTGGGCAGTGAGGAGCATTTTGTGTGATATTCGCTGGCACGGGAATGGAACATAATGGGGACGACCTGTTGCCGTGAAGTTGGAACTTCGACTAACTAACTAAACAATAAAAGGAGTTTAACACTGAAAATTTATGCATGGTCATTGGGGATAGAGAAGAATTAAAATAGATTGTGCTTGCAATAAAGAAATAAATTATTCTTCCTGGCTGGTGGATTAATTAAATCTATTTGTAGTATTTCAAAGAGCAGCAGATGTTGGGCAAAGACAAAAACAAAATGCTGTTTTGAAAGAAATGTATCATTTAAAGGAATTATACTGTATATCTTAATGAAACCAATCTTATGTACATTTCATTAATTTTTTAAATTGTATATTGTTTTAACATTTATTTGTCAACAATAACTGTTGTTTGTGTACAAATATTATCATGTTTATGTGTTTACTTTGCTATATTATTTGTGCATTGCATTTTTTGGTCACATTACCTAGCTCTTAAATGTTTTCTAAACCAGTGAAATCATGAATCTGTAACATTCTACATCAATTGTTTTATTATGAACTTTTGACAAAAGCTTGCTCGGTATCATATTTTCCAATAATTTCTTAATCCCACAAGTTTTGTCTTCTGAGATTCCAGTTTCTTTGAAAACTTTGTTCATAAATTCTAACATTACTGGAAACTTTGACTTATTTGGTCACAAGTATTTGCAGTATACAACGATTTTATGAAATGCATCAACTGATAGTAAGATTTTCATTGAAAAGTTATGTGTGACATTTTATCTACAGTCTGAATGATTGGCCAAAACTGCCTGCATATATTATGTAAACAGTTAGAAAGCTTTCTTTCTCATCTATATCTCATTATACTTGTGTATTGTTTCATTAGTTGTGTCTGTAAGAAGCTTTCTTAGCCAGGCTTTTCATTTTGATTTTCTAATGGATTGCTGTACTTGTTTCTAGGGCAGTTGTGTGTTTAGCTGATTATTTGATTCAAGTACTGTCAACTTTAATACCAAATTTGACTTATTCTCTGATATTTAGCTGATTATTTGATTCAAGTACTTCACTAAATTTGACTTATTATCTGATATTTTGCTACGTCTTTAAACCGGCTATGTGACGAAAGGGTTACAGACACATAATTCCATAATTATGGAATTCATAATTCCACATACCACGTTCAAAACACAGCAAGGGGTGATTTGGCAGCAGACTGCCTCGCGTTGGTTTTCATACAATGAAATTAGTGCTGGTCGTTAAGAAAGCAACGGCAAACTACTGAACGTAAACTTGCCAAGAAATCACAAATGGCCAAATAATGCTGGGGATGTTTGCGACTTCCTCTAAAGGATGTGCATCTGACTTTTTTAAGCAACCCTTCCAGTCTGTTTTATGATAGTGATTGTTTGTCATTTGTGGCATAATACTTGTGTCACACAAAGTAATTTTACCCTGTTTTTGTTTGTATATTTGTTACTGTAGTTACTGAAGTAATGCTGAATTTTCTTGTACTTATGCAGATGACCATTATTCTGCATTAAATTTATTATAATTTATGAATTGTGTTTGTATTTTCAAAACAGTTACAAGTTTTATTAGAACATTTATGTTCACTGTTTGAACTATTTATGTGTTAATTCATAGGCGGGTGGAAAAAGTTACAGTTCCTGGTTACAAAGTGACTTCCCCTTGCTCCTGTTCATTCATGGAAACTTTAACAATATTTTGTTTAGCATTAGCTGAGTACTTTCTATGTAAATTGTATTAATATTTTATTTAATTGACTCATGGTTTACTCAAGTCAGTGCCCTAGTAGCATTCACTGATTAAATATCATTAGTATCATCACAGAGGATGTAGCTTTCTCAAATTTAAATATAATTAATCCATTGACTTAAAATAAAACTGAATTAAGAAACACACACTATAGAAGATGTATATATTCTTACCCAGGATTGTGTCTATAATTGTTGCTGTAGTTTAACAGATTATCATAACATATTTATTTCATGGTTCTGTTTGAAAATCTGGATGGTAACGTGTTTTATTACTATTTTTTTTTAAATCTGACTGCATTAAGTTTGGTGTTGTCAGAGGCTTATGGTTCTTAATGAGTTAATATTAAGAGGAGTTTAGTTCACTAGCAAGAGCAATTACCATCAAGTGTAACATCTTATGAATATAATTAATCCATTGACTTGAAATAAAATTGAATTAAGAAAGACACACTACAGAAGATTGACATATTCTTACCCAGGGTTGTGTCTATAATTGTTGCTGTAGTTTATCAGATTATCGTCAGTTTTTATCATATTTCAGATTATCTTTACATATTTTTTATTGGTTCTGTTTAATAAATTTTAATGCGTTAAGTGTTATCTTATTATTTTTTATTTTTGTTTATTTGACTGCATAAAGTTTGGTGTTGTCAGTGGCTTATGGTCGTTAATGAGTTAATATTAAGAGGCATTTGGTTCAGCAGCCAGAGCAAGTACTGTCTGCAGATATGGGTTAATAGTCCCAGTAGGGCAAAGACTGCATCTGTCAGAGGTAAGATAAAAGCAAGCAAGTCCTAAGTTCTCTCCAGAAGGAACCAGCAAAAGCAAAAATACACTGTAATCTGATAGTTGTGTGTTTACCTTACTATTTTTAATTTTTATGTTAAAAATATTAAAAATTAGTTAAGTAGTTTGTCTGCTTAAATTGTCCATGTCCTGAAAACTAAATCTTTATAGATTAATTATCACATGGTTCAGAAAGTTGTACGTAATTTACCCGGATATTTTTTCTCGAGGCAAGACTCTGCTACGGGTCTGTGATGTCATAGGGCCATCATATTTTGTAGGCTTGGATGCACGAGGAATGGGTGGCCAGTCTTTCCCTCTGTTAGCAGGTGATGAGCGCATATGCTGACCCTTCGTCTAACCTTGCTCATGACATTATCAGTGTACCTCCCTATCAACCACACAAACACACACAGCGGTTCAAAATTAAGTAGAAGGCTAAATGTAGTAACTGTCTGAGCGAATTAATGTAACAGTGTGATGGACCAAAGGATTTAAAGAAGTAATGGTGGTTTAACATAATAGTGAGATGGGGCAGCGGGAGTTAAATAGTATCAGTCTCTGAATGGATTAATATAACACTGAGATGGGACTGCGCGATTTAAAATAGTATTAATATCTGGGTGGGTTAATATAGCATTGAGATATGGACAGCATGAGTTAAAATAGTACCAATCTTTGAGTGGGTTAATACGACAGTGAGATGTAAAAGTGAGAGTTAAAATAGAGTCAGTATCTGAGTGGGTTAATATAACACTGAGATGAGATAGGACGCCTGGAGTTAAAATAGTACCAGTATCTGAGTAGGTTAATATGATGGGACATCATGAGTTAAAATAGTCTTGATCTTTGAGTGGGTTAATATAACACTGATATTAGACGTCATTAGTTAAAATAGCACCACTGTTTGAGTGGGTTAATACAGCGTTGAAATTGGCCACGAGTTAAAATAGTACCAGTGTTCTAGTGGGTTAATATAAGTGTGATGGGACACTATTTGTTACAATAGTACCAATGTCTATTGGTATAATGATAAAGGACGTGAAAAATAAGAATTTACAATCTGCATAGCCCAGCAGATAAGGACCTTACACTTTGAAACATGGAAATAACTGACACAAACTGCATTATTGCCGGAGACTAATAGCCATTCAGAAAGATGGGGATAACCAGATACTGACGACAGAGGAGATGAAGTGGAGGACTGAGAAATAGACTCAAATCTCCATCTACTCAACAAAGCAGACGACACACTGAGCTTCTACTCTAAAAGATGGTTTACCACTTCTACTCCAGACTTAGCTTTCTGCACAGGAGACATCCTCCACAAAATTGATCGCCAAAAATTAGCAGGTAGTGACCACAGACCAATTAAGCTTGTAATTAATATGGAGTATCTTCCACGGGAACAAAAGCCTGTGCCTCGCTGGAATTACAAACGAGCTGATTGGACAGATTTACATGACATGGCAACATGAAACAAATGATGGAAAGTCTAAACAAAGCAATAATACTGGCAGCCACTGTGTCCATTCCAAGAGGAGCGAGGAAAAATTACAAACCATACTGGACTGAAGAACTACAAATTTTGGAGGACAAAGTTGAAGATGCCAGGAAGACAGCAGAGAGAGAACAAACAACTGAAGCGAACATCTATCTCAAAGCCATCTCAGCAAAATATAAAAGAACAGTAAATCAAACAACAAGAGATTGTTGGAGGGAAAAAACAGAAAACCTGAATTTTGACAGGGATGGAAACAAACTGGAAACTATTGAAAGCCATGAACAATGAAGGACCAAGAAACAAACAAATAACAATTAAACAAAGAAATGCCCTGCTTACAGGAAAAAAGGCTGCAAATGCACTAATGGAAAACTATGCTAGTGCAAACCACACTGGTATGACCACCGAACAGAAGAAAGCAATCAAAGATAAACAGACACATCATAGTAATACAGAGACAGCAGCAGAATATATGATGGGAAATCTAAAAATTTAAGAAATGGAACAGGCAATGAATACCCTAAAAAAAAGAAGAAATTACATGGAAAGGATGGAATCACAAATGAAATGCTAATAATAGGACTAGATACTAAAGCAAAAAAGAAACTACTAGCAGTTCTAAATTACAGCTGGAAGAGAGGAATAGTCCCACAGGCATGGAAGGAAGCTACACTAATACAGTCCCAAAGAAAGGAAAAGACCTGGAAGAACCAAATGGCTATCAACCTATCAGTCTACTTAGCTGTGTAGGAAAATTAAAGGACAGCATTATCAATGGCAGGCTAACATAGCATCTGGAAGAAAACCAACTCTTAACACCACACCAAGCAGGATTCAGAAAGTACAGATCCACTGAAGATCAAATAACCTATATAGCTCAGGAAATAGAGGATGCCTTCCAAGAGAAAAAGCACACACTAGTGGTCTGGATAGATTTAGAAAAAGCATTTGATAAAGTATGGAAGGAAGGACTGAAAGAAAACTGCAAAAAATGCATGTTTGTGGGAAAATGTACAAATGGATCAGCCACTACCTTGAGAACAGAACTGCGAGGATAAAAGTACAAGGACAAACCAGTAAATAGATGCTGTTGGAGCAAGGTGTCCCCCAAGGAGGAGTTCTTTCACCAACATTATTCCTAGCTTATATAAATGACATCACAGAAAATTTTCCAGCCAGAGTACACACATCCTCCTTTGCAGATGACCTAGCCATATGGACATCTGAAGAATATATTAGTACAGCTAACAGCAGAATATAGCAAGCCTTATTAGCGCTAGAGGACTGGTCAAAATCATGGCTAGTGAAGATAAGTGAGGAGAAAACAACATGCACAGTGTTCTCCCTCTCAAATAAAACTCAGCACCCTAAGCTGGTATCGAGTGGAAAAATATTGCGCCATGAAGAAAATCCAAACTATCTAGGAGTTATCTTTGATCGTCGTCTGACATGAAAGACACAGGTTGAGAAAAATCTAACAAGAGCAAGGCAAAGAATGGCAATCATGAAAAGCTTGCTGGTACAACATGGGTAGCAGATGAGAAAGTTCTCAAGAAGTTATATACTGGACAGGTGAGGCCAGTACCGGAATATGGCATTGCAGCTTGGGCAACAGCAGCTAAGTCAAACTTTAACAAAATAAGTAGTCCAAAATCAAGGAATGCGGATCATAACTGGAAGCCTGAAGACAATGCCTAAAACTACATAAAAGAACATTACCAAAGTAGCAATTGGACCCATACATATACAGATGGATCAGCCAAAAATTCAATAGAAAATAGCGGAGGAGGAATTCTCCTAAATTTTAAATATTGGAGTGGAAAAAAACAGTCAGTGGCAACTGAAAATTTTTTAAGTAACTTCAAAGCAGAGGTAGAGGCTTTGAAAACTTTGAAAACTGCAGCAGAAATGCTCTTGATGGAGGTAAATAAAGAGAAGCAAATAGCTATCTTCACAGATGCAAAAGTCAGCTGTCTCAATACTGAAGAGCAAAAAACAACACAGAACTAGCAGACCTAAGAGCAGCACTCCATGGACTATGTTAGAAATCCAAAAAAAAGTAATACAGTAGATCCCATCACATTGCAGTATACCTGGAAATGAAGAGGCTGGCATGCTAGCAAAAGAGGGCGGACGACTACCACAGCCTGACATAGACATAACCTAGAATGAGGCAAAGAGGTTTATAAAAAGCACTTGTAGAGCCAAATGGGAATCAGAGCATCCAGGCCACCAGAAAGATGATGCATATTACAAACTCCACCGAAGTGAACAAGTAGCAATTTCAGACTCCGCACAGGACATTACAGGCTCAAATACCACTTGTTCAATGAATTAAAGATAGGAGATACCGATGAATATAATTGTGGAACTGGTAAAATGACAGCGAAACATTTGCTGCAGGAGTGCTCAATATATGCAGAACAGAGAAAGATATTTTGGCCCACGCCAGCTTGATTTGAGGACAAGCTGTATGCAGATATCAACAAGCTAAAGTTGACTGCAGCTTACTTTAACTACATACAGGTTGACATCTAAAGGTGCATGAAGAAGTATTTAGACTGCCACACTTCATACCACAGGTATGTCGGTAGCAAACGCGTCCCAGAGGCATGAAATGGAATATTGCTTGGCTAGCAAATCCATTACGTGGAAAGTCCGAATCCAAAAGCTCAGTGTGTGGGCGTCATCAAAGGTGGGAAAAGGCGTCCCAGCGACACGAAATGGAATATTGCTTGGATAGCAAATCCATTAAATGGAAAGTCCGAATCGAAAGCTCACTTTGTGGGCGTCATCAAAGGTGGAAAAGGTGTCCTAGTGGCACAAAATGGAATATTGCTAGGATAGTAAATCCATTACATGGAAAGTCCCGAATCGAAAGCTCAATGTGTGGATATCATCTGCATACTGCATTCTTCTGGTTTCTGGAGAACAGCCAGTGGTGACTGGAAGTGAGGCTAAGCAGCCATGTGCAGGACGTGACAATTCCTTGGGTGAGCCCAGTACCAGAGCGCTTTATGTCGGCTTTGCAATTATGGAAGCCTCCGTGGATGGGGGAGAATGTTCATGGTCTGCCCCTGCCTTCCCTTGCGGGCTGACCAGGATGTCTTCGGCTGTTCTAAATGGGCCAGCTAGGATGGGGGATGACGCCACAACAGTGAGAGTCAAACGTCCTATGAAACCCCCGGGAAGGTTTTAACCCGGTCAACAAATGCCCGCAGAAGTCGGATGTGTCGGCCTAACGGCGCAAGAACGCAGCTCTGCTGTAAACAGGCATAACGCAATCACGTCCGAAAAAAAGTCTCTGGATGAACGCAGAAGAAGAAGTACCAATGTCTGAGTGGGTTAATATACCTCTGCGATGGGACAGCTGGAGTTAAAATAGTAGCGTGAGTTAATATAACACCGAGATGGACATTATAAGGGGCGTACGTTTGAGTTCCGTTCGTGCCGCACCGCGCGTAATTGCATACGTTGAACATGATCATGTCATAGTTATGTGATAAGTACTCAACAATGAATAAAAGAGCACGCGCTTATCGTCCCATGATGCATAGGTTCTGTTTCTGACCGTTGAGAAAATGGTCGGGTTGATCCAAAACCGTCCAAAGAAACTCAAAGAGCGGTGATTCCGTTCTTTCATTTGAAGGATGTCGACCAGTGGACATTCATCGAAGAATGCAGGCAGCGTACGGTAACAAATGTGTGTCGAAGACAACAGTGACAGACTGTGCACGATTGTTTCGGAAAGGACGTCAGTTCGCGACAGATCTTCGACGGCCGGGTCAAGCGCATATTGTTGCAAAAGAAAAAAACCATCGCCAAAATTGATGCAGCAGTACAGATGAACCGTTGTTGAAGCATACGTTCGCTAGCGAAAGAATTTGATGTGTCAATTGGGACAATTCAAAAGGTCGTTCGTAAGAAACTGCAATATCGGAAGGTATCACAGTGGGAAACCAGGGATGTTGACCGACCACCAAAAAGAGGAACGCATGGGATGGTGTTTGAACCACTTGTTGCATTACAGAGTGGACGGTGATGCATTTTTATTCCACATAGTGGCAGGCGATGAATCATGGTGTCACTACTTTGAGCCGAGCAGCAAAAGAGAGAGTATGCAATGGAAGCATCACCAAAAGCCAAAAAATTCAAGTTACAGGTTTCCGCTGGTAAGGTTATGCTGAGCGCATTTTTTTTTACCATGAAGGGCTATTGTTGGCCGACGTTAAAGAACCTGGTGTCAACTCTACCAACTACTTGCAAACACTAGACAAGCTGCAAAAAGCCATCAAGAATAAACGACCCGCGTGCTTTCTCGCGGTGTGATTTTGTTGCACGATAATGCTCGACCGCATGTCGCAAAGAATGTGCAGGAAGCATTAGCAAGGAAGAAGTGGGAAATTCTGCAACATCCAGCCTATAATCCTGATTTGTCGACATGTGATTTTCATTTGTTCTGACCTCTAAAAAAGCTCTCAAGGGGCAACGATTTCACACAGATACAAACGCGGCAAACACTAGGTTCAGTGAGCAACCACAATCTTGTTTTGCGGATGACATTCGCCGCCTACCTAAGCAATGAGATGCTTGCCTGAATGCCTACGGCGACTTCTTCTAACCAGCCCATGGTGCATAATTCATTCAAAATGAATGCTTTGTTTAATTCTACCACACCTGTTAATGTTTCTTTCATGCTATTGTAATAAAGCCATTGGAACGGGTTTCAAGTGAACGCCCCTAATATTTGTTATAATAGTACCAATGTCTGAGTGGGTTAATATAACACTGAGATGGGACATTATTTGTTAAAATAGTACCAATGTCTGATTAAGAATTGCAATTGCGAAGTTAGCCTTTTGCAAGATGAAAAATATACTGACTGTCACAGTCTTGTGTTTACTCGCAATCAGGCAACGTCATCCGTACCTCAATTATAACTTCAGCTCGCACAGATGTTTTTATACGGAGTTTATTTCAGGCAAGCCTGACAATCAAACAAGGCGTTATCTGCCTGACACATCCATATAATAATCGCCACTCGTCACACAATATATAAATACACATCATCAAACATGATCCCTCTCTCGTTAACATCGCATGCATTCACAACAATAGATAATGGCTTCAGAACAACACTACGTCCAGTCGGAAGGCCGTCCTGTCCCTGTCTGAAGCAGCTCAGGTTGTCGCTTGCCTACGTGGTCAAACTCCCTCGTGGTGTTCGCAACTCTGCGTGCCGTTCTCTTTGCACGCAGCACTGTCGTCTTAGTACTCGTTACCCTCTAAAGTTCTATTCTAGTTTATGTCGTCACGGTATTCCCCGTGACCTCTTGTACCCGCCCCTGTTCTCGGGTCGGTCCCTCTGTTGTCCTAACTATAACACATTAGTATCCCCACCCGAGTCTAGTCTTATTACTGTTCTTACGTCCTAGCTTGGGTGCTGTCTCTATTCTGTCTACACCTTTCTAGAGGTCCTGTCTCTATGTCCTATTAGTCCTTGCCCCTCTTCTGTCACTAGTCGGTCGTGCTATAATCTAACACCTTGACACTGACCAATAAAAAGATATCAATTGAAATGAGAAAAAGAGAGAGAAAACCCGTTCTTTTGTATGGATGTGAAGAGTGGACACTGAGCAGTCAAGCTAAAAAACCATCTGATGGCTGTGAAAATGTGGTTTCTGATTAGAGTCATTAGACGTAGACAGTCAAAAATTTTTGGGCATGTTATGAGAAGAAATGACTTGGAGAACTTTGTGACGACTGGCAAGATCGAAGGGAAGGGACCAAGGGGAAGACCGAGAAGTAAATACCTGGATGGCTTGGCCACGTGGCATGGTCGAGACAGGAACACGCAGCTGATCCACGACTCTGGTGATCGAGTGAGATGGCAGAACATGACCGCCCACGCTTGCCGGCATGGCACATGATAGATAGATAGATGTGGATAATAAAAGTGTCAAAGATAACTAAAAAAGTAAAACTTCCAGGAATAGCCTAGCGAAAGCTTGTGCATAATGAGGCTGGCATGATAACAAGCCATTGCTTTCCTTCCTGGCAATGACCATACTGGTCACTGACCGTAGCCATTGTCTCTTTAAAGAGACCTCTGCCTAACATCACGAAACTTGAGACCATAGTCAACCATTATCTGTTCCCTCATAATTCCATCCACCTTCCATGGTTTCTTAAGACAACATTCCGAAAACGGTTAAGAAATACACCAGATCCTCACCAAAGAAACGCAACAGCGTCCCTCTAAGAAAAAACAGCACCTCCATCACCATTTTACCGCATTCATATGCCATTCCATAGAAGTTACTGGCTGTATTATCTATCCTGTTGATCTTTAGATTAATGACTCGAAGCAACAACGGCATTCTATCAACAAAACATGTCAAGAACATTATGAACGTGGTACATAAACCGGCTCTGCTGCAAAGGGGTTACGGACACTTCGTAATTACGAATACTGCGTTCGAAACACAGCTGCGGGCGATTTAATGTCTTTGAATAATTCAACCATTTAAGTAAAGAAAGCCTAAACAAGGAAGCTGGCATTAACATAAAGAGAAGGTTTGTGAATAATGAAATCATTAATGATAATAATAGAGACAGTGTTGCCATCTCCCTTTGATGAAAAAGCACCAAGTCGACCCAAAAAGCACTAAAAAGCACCAACATTTGTTAGGAAGCACCAAAAATAGCACCAACTGTTTTTATTACAAATGTAACAAGGTAGCACAGTATAATTTATTATTATCACTTCATATTACAATGAAGTGTATTCCAGATCCGCCAAATCCCAATCAGAACTACTTTCGAGCCAAAAAAGCACCAAATTGCAATAATATTTTTTGGGAAATCACTAAAACAAGCACTGGTGGTATTCATTCAAAATGTTATAAAGTAGCACATTATAATTTATTATTATCACTGAATATTAGAATGAAGTTTATTCCAGATCTGCCAAATCCCAGTCAAACAACTCCTCTTCAGTTTCTGTAGCTATTTCCTGCTGTGTTTGCTCCTGCGATGACGAGGATGAGGAGGATGATTGAAAGAAACATGTATATGCCTCCCGTGATCCAATTGTTCGCAGAATATCCTTAGGTAATTTATAATCATGACAGCATTTGCCATTTCTTTTCATTCCATATCTAATAGTCAAAACAGCTGTCAAACTCTTGATGCTCAGTCTGTTCCGCAATTTTGATTTTATAACTCCCATCTGACTGAAAACACGCTCCACGTCCGCATTAGAATGAGGTAAAATGAGCACAGTTAAAGCTAAATCTGTAAGATCTTGGAAAGGATTTTCACCGGTGGCATCCCTGTATGAGTCTATTTCTGCCCACAGTCCAAATGTGTCAGAGGTCTGTGTCCACTGCATATGATGAAGTTTTCTCCACTGGAAATCGATGCGGGTGAGAGTAGCTGCATCTTCTACAAACATTTTAGCAAGATCCAATATACAGGGCTTCATTGGCTGTAGACATCCACTTCCACTAAGACATGACATGGACTGCAACAATCAAACGTTATCGGGTGTACGTAAACGCAGCTGTGTCAATAGCTCTATTAAAAACTGGGTGAGAGTAGTCTGGTAGACGATCCCATCATCCCACGGGAGTTCTGTCCGTGCATGATTGAATGTGAGTCTGTAAACACAGGGCAATGACACAGTCACCTGATCCTGTATGATGCCTTCGGGCTCTTCCACACAGCAACAGCCCACAGCACTCGTCAACCGCAAATAAGCACCCCGCCCATAGCAAAGGACTTCTCAGATCACTTCAGGTTGACCACAGTACTCGTCAACCACAACCGGCCACTAGCAGCTAGGCTACCAGCCGACAGCAAAGCGCACTCAGCCACAGCACACAGGAATCAGTCACAGCAAAAGGCAGTCGCTCACTGCTCCCAGTTAACAGCAAAGGGATTTCTGCAAGCAAGAACAGGACAGGTGTACAACTCCATCATACCCTGGCATAATACATACTCCATCAATTCTCAGCACAGATTTCCCTCCCCTCAGTGGTCAGCCCCTCGAGCTCAGACCACTACCGTATGTCTGAACTCCCAGACATATCTCATAGACAGGTTAGGTTACAACATTTAGTAATCCTAACTTAAGTCCGGTATCCCTGGCTGAGGTGTTAGCAGCTTTCTCCGTAACCCCGAATACTATCGTGGTTTGACGTGAACGCACGAGAACTTGAAGGGATTCGAGTCGCGCCAGTGACTTACGAGAGTATGGAGCCGGTCGCTCAGAAAGTCGTGGCGTGCTGATGAGCGTAATCTAGCCTAGGAATCAACATACAGCTGAAAGATGCTGGTGTTGACCGCAATATCCTGAAACAGGATGGAAACGCGGGAAAAAAACAACTTCAGTCCAGTAGCTTTTCAACCAGCGTCTCATCCCTGATAAATAGTAGATAGGATGACACATTCCCTACCATCTCATATCTAGTAGATAGTAGATATAGGACAGGGTCCCTTCCTAAGGATGGTAAAGTTCCATACCTCCTGTGAAGATCCTTAAGTTTAATGGTGTAGATCATCTTTCTTAATCACAATCTGTCTCATCAGAAAAGTAGATAAGTATGTCAGGATATCTCAGGTACGTATTCTAAGCCACCTCCAAGGTTAATGGAAGATGCTCAGACTGCAATGGTAACTAACCTGAAATACTGAATTAAAGACCAGACAAACAACAAAAGAGTTTAGTGTTCTTGTGTTTGTCGCTTTCCGCCTTTCTGCCTCGGATACCTGGATTTCTGTTGTGTATGGGTGTATGTGTATATAAAGACAATCATCACATGATTACATTCCTTTGGCTGCTTAGGAATTGTGTCAAATCCACCATCCCAAACAATCTGGTTCCGATGACAGTATAGAGACAATAGAAAGATAGACCCGCCTGACAATTATTCCATTCTCATCAAAGGAAGAATGGAGTCAGACAACACTGATGAAATACCCTCGCGTTGCATGAGTGGGTGTCTCCCCACCGCTACACTGGCCCAGGTTAAATCCCTAGTAGGTGTGAAGATATCTTTCCCCCTTCAGACTAAGCCCAGTTAAATAACAACAGGCCTATGTGGCGATAATTACTTCACAGCTTATAGCCTCCTACATATTTGGGTTTCACCTTAACGAGAAACGCATGTGGTTCTCGCGCGTCACACGAGGCTGACTGACAGTTACTTGTTTCCTAAGCCACCTGATGATGATTGAAACGACCTAATGTCACCTCATCCATTAAGGGAATCAAATTAAAGCGCTGTTCACGAGGAATTCTTCTGTCAGAACAATAATTCCCTCATGTATCCCATTATTGAGATAGGGCGTTGAATGTATTAATAATTTGCTTCAACCAAACTGTTCCACTGAGCTGGCTCGCACAATACATTCCGTCTTGTCTGCTGAACACTGGCCTCCGTTTAATCTAGGTCAAAACACAGGCTCACTACACTGGCTAGCCTGCATGGTCAATACTTAATGTACAGCTGGTGTCCCCTGACCCGAGGTCAGCTTGTACATCTCGTTCAGAACACAGGCTACGGCGCAACCGCCCGGCCTAGTCAAGAATTAACCCACAACTGAAACACAAACTTTAGTTAAGCGACGCCAAGTATAAAAGTGTGTTACCAGGAACAACTATACAACAGACAGCGACCCGGTAGGTTAATCAAGCTTTGGGCTGTAGGTCCACTCTCTGGATCCCCAAAGGTACAACACGATACAGCTGGTCAAAGACACGGCCTCTCGTCTCAAGGACAACAATGTCACCACTGTAGATCAATTCCTGATTCCATAAGAGTTGCATAGATTACAGCTGGTGGACACGGCCGTGAAAGGATAGCTTCAACAGAAACAACTTCCGCCGTAGAACATTCTCCGGCTCCCTGTGATGCCAATTATACAGCTGGCTATAGAAGCGGTCTCCCTTCTTGATGACTTGCTACCGAATGGCCTCTTCGTGTCAGGTCCCGGAAGGACACACTCACGGAACCTGCCGAAGATCTCCGAGCATTACCTCACGAAAGTGAAGGCAACTCAGCATTCCCCGAGTTTTATCTGAATGTGCGATTTACAACAGAAAAGATCTACGCACACTCAAAGAGTTGAGTGATGATTCTCAGGACCCGTGAAGTTCATGACAATCCCGATACATAACATCTCAAGGACCCAGAAGACGGTCGTAACTCTTTTTTTTTACTCGGAAATCCCCCTCACCCGCCTTAAAATGTGGACTAGCCACCGAGACGGGGTGGGATAGAGTGGGTGCTGTGTTGTCCCTCTGAGACCCACTTGCGTTTCGCGACAGGAGTATATACAACATTAAAATCCGAAGCTCCTCATCTGGTACTAGTTAGGTGTGTATGTCATTCCCTTCAGCTGGCAGTGCCACATTTTTGTAAAACAATTGGCACTCAATGGGTGATGTGGTCAATAGCGCACACTTCGCCTTTACTTTCCAGAACATTTCATGCTGCTTAGTTTCGGCTGAGTCAACCCGGGAGCAATAGTGGGGACTCAATTACATGATCTACGGGCTAACCATTAGCTATCGTGCGTACTCTTGACGGCCTGTGCACTTTAAGCGAAATTTAAGGGGAAACAAATACCTCTTTTTCATGGGAACATAATATTCATTTTATTGTTTACAAGGGACTTAACTCGCCAACGTTTTTTCTACAGAAGCAATTAGTTGCATTAATTGTTAACTATTTAATATAATGATACTACTTATTCTTAGTTAACACAATAATTTGACATCCTAAAGTTTCAAATACTTTTACTGCTAAAAATGAATAAAATGTACTTGTTAATGCAATATATACAATGCAACACTACAAGCTCCGTGCACGATGTTAACGACTGTCCCCCAATGGACGACCTGATTTCTGGTTTCTCTTCACAACGTATAAATTTTTATTGGTTTGTGTATTGGTTTAGGGGAACCAGAAAAAAAGGAGAAAAGAAAATCAACTCCTCCCATTCCAAATTACTATTAATGGAATGTTTGCTTTAAATGCACTTGTTGTGCTATACCACCACCACTACTAAGATTATCACTTTAGTAAATAAAATCACATATCTACTATATTATTATTATTATTATTATTAATATTATTATTTTTTATTTTATTATTTATTAATATTTATTGTTACTACTATTATTATCATTATTATTATTACTATCCTTTATCTTACCCTTACTATCCTTAGTATCATTAATGTTATAAGTATTAGTGATATCATTCATTATTATTTTACAACTTCATCTCCCCTGGTGCCCCCTTTTGCTTATGGTTTGTTGCCTTTGCTACCACCCCCACTGGTCGGTTCAAACATTTATCCTGCCTGTACCATCATTAAGAGTGGGCATGAGGCATTGGTGGAGTGGAACCGATTGATGAGAGTGTGGCAAAGTAAACAAAAATGTAAAGATTTCCCTTTCTCCTTGTCACCCCCTTTGAATCATGTGAGTGAGTGTTGAATGAATGAATACAAAATCACATATTGTTACCAAACCAATGATATGGTAAAGATTTTTGTAAAAACAAATGCTTGGGGAAATGAGGGGGGGGGGGGAACTCCCTTTACTCCAACTATTATTAAAAAACTGCAGTTTTACAGTTGTATGTACCTGCTATGCTATGTTAACACCATTCCAAAGAAAATCATCCTAGCAAATGGAATCACAATTTGTAAAAAGTTTATCATTTTCATAGCTATTATTACCATTGCTGGTTTTTATATTGGCTGTTATTACCCTCAGTATGTCTCTTCTTGTCATAATTATTATTGTCATCATTAGTAATAAAACAAAAACCCTTTCCCATGTGCCCCCCTCCCCTCACTCATATTTGTTGTTGCCTTTGCTGATACCCACACCGGTTTGGTTCAAAAAAGTATCCTGCCTTTACCATCATTGCCCAGATAGTGGTGATTAAGGCATTGGTGGGTTGGAACAAATTGGTGAGAGGATGGCAAGGGAAACAAAAATATAAAGATTGTAAAAATCTGTGCAAATGCTGATGCTTGTTTACTTTTTACAAAAAGTTTTTAAAAAAAAAGAGGAAGGGAAAAAAATGAATGAACCCTTACAAATAAGACAAAAAAAAAAAATAAGCAAGGAGAAAAAGAAAACCAACTCCTTTTACTTCTAATGTTATTGAACATTGCATGTTGCAAGTATATGTAAAAAAAAAAAAAAAAAAAAAATAAGCAAGGAGGAAAAAAAGATAACCAACTCCTCTTTACACCTACTATATTATTGTACAGTGCAGGATGCAAATGTTTATTGTAGGTACCTGCCATATTTTAACACCATTTCCAAGAAAATCATTTTAGCAAATGGAACCACATGTTTGGAAAATGTGATCATTATCAAAACTAATTTTATCATTGTGATTTTTAGCATTGCTGTTATCACCCTTAGTAGTTTTTATTCTTTGTCATTATTATTATAAGATGTATTTCATGTAAACACCATTCCTAAGATAATCAATTTAGCACATAGAATCACATGTTAAAACTATACTATCATTGACTCTATCACTATCTATCAGTGACTATCACTATCAGTATCACCCTTGCCCTTAGCCTTAGCAGTGTTATTCCTTGTCACTATTATATTTATTTATGTATTTGGTTGTTACTTTGCATTATTATCATTGTAATCACTATAAATATATATGGCTTTGTAAACGCGTATACTGTCACATCCCCCTTTCCCACCCTTTTGATATTGTGATTGTTGTCTCTGCTGCCACCCTCACCGTTTGGTTCTTAACAGTTTTTGCACCACCATGTTTATCATCACCGAGGAGTGGTGATGGTATTTAGTAGGAGTTTTGGAGCTGACAGGAGAGCGGGGCGGCAGGGGAAATAATAGCAGCCAACTACCATCATTCCTTTGATTTAAAACATTTCCTTACAACAATGTCAATGAAGAAATGTTCAAATGCATAAAATGTTTGAAAATTTGCGCATATGTCACCTACACGTCTATTATTTTTTTCGTCATTCAATTATTAAGGGTTATTGCTATCAATTTTATTGTTGTTAATTTGTATGGATGTTTACTATTACTATTATGCTCCCTCAGTTCCCCTCCTCCCCGCTTGGTTTACTGTTGGTTGTTTTGACGCTGCTACCGCCCTCGCTGGTTGGTTCTATCAATTGGCTGCCACTGCCATCATTACCTGAAAAGGTGGCGATGGTATTGGTGGCTTTGGAGCCGGCTGGAGATGGTGGTGGCAGAGGGAAACAAGCACGGTAATAAATAAATTGTGGGTTACCCCCCCCCCCCCTCCTTTGACATGTAAATATGCAAATGAATTAATTGTTGTAATATTACACATATGTCAACTACACGCCCAGACGCAAAGATCCGTAAATACACGCACACAAATACTGAACACACAGTACGCATGTAACAACACGAACAATACAAATGCAACAACTACCTTTCTGCATTGTAAACTAGTATACCCCTTGACAACCACCCCCCCCCCCTTTTCCCCCACCTTTTCGACACTGTTGGTTTTGATGCTACTGCCGCCTTCGCCAGTTGGTTCCAACAGGTTTTTACTGCCATTTTCCTCATTACCAAGTGGTGATGATGGTATTGGTGGGGTTGGAGCTGACAGGTAAGAGGGTGGCAGAGGGAAAAAAATAAGATGGTATACTATCGTCTTGTTGTTGTTTGTACTCGTTTTTCGTTACCCCCCATTTCAATGTAAAAATGTTGAAACAAATGTTGTAAAAATTTTGCGCATATGTCACCTACACTTCCACATGCAACGCTCTGTAACAACACGAACAATACAAATGCAAATGTTTCTTAACACTCAATAAATGTTTAAAAAAAACAAAAAAAAAATTGGTTTATTTATATATATTTGCATAAGTCAAGCAGCTCCAACTGTATGTCCTCTGTGGCTGTATCAGCTTCTGCACTAAAAGGTGAACTGAGAATATTGAACTATGGCTCTAATTTCTTGAAATCTTGGAATCTCCATCCAAATTCTTCAATCAATGCATCTAATTGGGCTTTGTACTTTTCAGTCATTTCACCAGAAATGGTTTCTTGTTTCAGCAAAGGAAAGTGACAAAATCTTTTTTCACTTGCTTGTCTGGAGAACAGTGAGAGTTTTGCCTGAAATGATTTTACACATACATACAATTCATATGCAAACACACCATTACCCTGAAGTTTGACATTCAGTTCATTTAACTTTTCCATAATTTCAATGGCAAACATAAAGTCAAACTGCCACTCTTTATTGACAATGTTAGTATTAAAGTCACATGCAATGCCCTTCATCTCTAGGAACATCACTATTTCTTCTCTGAGTTCCCACACTCGCCTCAACACTTTGCCGAGAATCAGCCATCGAACATTGGTGTGGTTCAGGACATCGGAACGTTCTCTTTCCAAATCGTCAAGTAATGACTTGAACTGTCTGAGATTAAGTCCTCTTGATCTGATGAGGTTGATGACACTGACAACTGGGTCAATACACATACTTTCTTGATGAATCACACAGTGAAGTGGTAATAATGTGTGGTCTGGATATTCTGCTTTAATCTTATCACTTATCAACTTATCAACTTTACCAGACCTACATTTTTTCCAATCAAAGCACGAGCTCCGTAAGTTGTAACGCTTGCCATCTTGTTCCAAACCAACCCAGTTCTTTCAACACAGTTAGTAACAGCATTGAATATATCATGGCCTGTGGTTGTGTCTTTGAGTGACTCAACAATCAGTAACTCTTCAGTGAGTTTGAAAGAAGTGTTTATTCCGCGTATAAATATCAATAATTGGGCAGTATCGTGTACATCGGTCCTCTCATCCAATGCAAGAGAGTACCACAACAATTGTTTACTTGCATCTTAAAGTTTATGCATCGAATTGTCACTGATCTTGTCAACACGTCTGACCACAGTTCTCCTTGATAAAGTTATGTTGTCAAATCTGTTTGTTTTTTTTTTTGTTCTGGACACATAATGTTTGCTGCATCTAGCAAACATTCCTTGATGAACTCGCCATCAGAAAATGGCTTGTTCTGTTTTACAATTCTGTGTGACAGCATAAGACTAGCTTCAGTTGCTGCATCTTGAATTGAAGACTTTAGCGAAAACAGTTTGCTGTTTCTCCAAATTTTTCACCAAATCAAAGCATTTCCTTTCCTTCTCTTCGGTCGTTAAATTGTATCCGAAATCGGAATGTTTTGTTTGATAATGTCTTTTTAAATTGTACTCCTTGAAGACAGCCACTGACTCACGACACAACAAGTAAACTGATTTGCTACCAACTTTTATAAAACAGTACTTAGTTGTCCATTCATCATTAAAAACATGGCATTCATCTTCAACCTTACGTTTGTTATTGACACTCATCATAACGGTACATGAAATTCTGTAAAATTTAACGAAATAACTTAAAAACTAATTAAAATTTGTTTATTTCTAAATGCCCTCGCGGGCCGCATAAAATGACTTGGCCGGCCGCATGCGGCCCGCGGGCCGTAGTTTGCCCACCCCTGCCCTAACCAATTCTTTCAGGTTGACTAGGTCAGTGAGACAGGGATGTCCCTTGTCTCCATTACTGTACGTTGTCGCTCTAGAGCCACTTCTAGAAAAGATACGACAGGACGACAATGTCAGGGGTACTTTCATACCAGGGAAGGGTGAACAAAAGCTGCGTGCTTATGTGGACGATACCATTTTCTTTCCGACAACTGAAAAATCTGTACGGATCATTTTGGAAACGTTCTCGTTTTTCGGCAAAGGGAGTGGGGCAAAATTAAACGTCCAAAAATCTACTATAATGGGTTTAGGCAAATGGAAAAATAAGGCGGATTTTCCATTTGACTTAACATCAAACAGTCTTGTAAAATTGTACGGAATAGTCTTCCAATGTCAACCAAATCAGACACACAAAGACACATGGCAAAATCTAGAGAATAAAATAACAGATATGTTGCAGACGTACAAATACACAACAACTACCATATTTGGTAGAAGTACCATTGTTAATACATATATAATTCCAAAAATACCATATCTGTGCACAGTCCTAGGACCCCCCCCCCCCCCCCACCCCACGTCAGACTGTCACAAACATAAACAAAGAGATTAGACGCTTTGTGTTTGGCAGCACCATCTACAGTATCAAACATACTACACTCATGCAAGACAAAAAAGTGGAGGTATCGCCCTCCAAGACATAACAACCAAGATACAAGCACTTAGGATCAAACACGTAGGCGATATCCTTCAACACCCAGAAAAACACCCTTTAGCACACTATTACATTAGAATTAGGCTATCTTATTTAAAACCTATTAGGAATACATCCTCACATTACTTTGGCACTCTCCCAACATTTTACAAAACATGTATTTCAGCCATTCAAGGACACGAAAAATCAATCAATAAGCTGTATTTACTTTTGCCAATATCAGCTGTCAAGTCTGTTGTGAAATGTGGTGCAAGTACATTTGAAATAACTGCTCTGCACTTAGTTCTCCTAAGCTTAAAGTTCTTGCAACCTTTGCTGTCACCAAAGTGTACCTTGCAGAGTTCACTTAAATGGTCAACAACGCGAAGCCAACAATGGCCAGCTATGAACTAAGATATGCATCCTTCTGTTTCTTTGACATCATCTTTCAGTTTGTCAAATGCAATTGTTGTTTGCCTTTGTGTACTGAATGGTTGTTCGGCTTTCTGATGTTTCGTTGTATTCTTGTGCCTCTCAATATCATTTAACATGGCTGCAATTGAACATTTGCAATATTTGCAAAAACACTTAGTATTATCCCCTTCTACATTTAACAACCATTTTTGAAATCTCGTATCACTGAGCCACTGTTCTCTGAAATGTTGACAATATTTCTTGCTCATGGTGAAACACAAATAAGCTTAAATGAAAGGATAATGTAGACACCACAAAATTATGAACTCGATTACAAGCTAATGTATTGACATTTGGACTTGTCTGCAAGATGGCGTTCGCTTTCAGCTAAATCGTATTAAAGGGAGTTAAATTAGTTGAATATTGCGCGGTAACGTACTAAGACTGTTTTACTGCCTCGCTTCAGTTCAAATTCGGCTTTTTAGTGTTCCCAAAATGATTTTTAAAGTAATTTTTACCCACCCCAAAAAAGCACCAAAAAGCACTAAAAAAAACTTTGTGAAGCACTAAATTTGCGCGGCCGCGCTAAAAGCAAAATTTTCGCACTAAATGACTTGAAAAAGCACTAAATTTAGTGCGAAAAGCACTAAAATGACAACACTGAATAGAGAGTATTACCGATGCACCAGTGTTTGATAAATGAACTCTCCAGATAATATTTTCAAATAAAATATCTGCATTGCTTTTTGTTTTTATGGAATCTCTTCTGAATTGGTGTATGGATACTGTGAATGAGAAACGAAAGTCCGTCAAGTAAAGATATCCCTCAGGGCATTAGGTTGGAGTCTGTTCACAGTGTTGTTGTTGTTGTTGTTGTTTTTGTTGTTGTTGTTTTGCACTCGCTCTCTTTGAACTCAAGCGTAGTCCATACACACTATTTATAGTAGTGATGGACTGAATTTTGCGTGTGGATTGGCTTTCCCTATTAACAGTGTCCCTCGCCATCAGGGAAATCCCTCCGACTTCAGAGATACTTGTAATTTACGTCCCAAAGTCAAGGACAACAGGTCAACATGTTAGTCCAGCTGTCCGGTGTAGGAGTTTGAACCGCTAACCTCTGCATCAGCACAACGGATGTTTAAGAACACGCGTTCTTACCCATTCGACCATGCTAACCTGCAACAATGTTGTTGATGTCTTCCACATATGTCGGTAGGCTGTGTCGGAGGGGTTATTGAAGTTCCTGTGACTAGCACCAGTCAATAATGAAATACCTAAAACCCATGGAAAAAAGATGACCAGACTAGGCCCATTCCATTGGGACAGATGTGTTGTACTAAATCATGACCTAGTTACAATCTGATGTGCCTCTCTGAAGACATGAAGTTTTAGTACCTGTCTTGCACTCTGATGGTTTCTGAACTTAGAGAGGGGAAGGAGAGCTCCACAGTGGTCGCCATTTAGATAATACTTTGGTACCAGGGTCGGGAGAAACGTTTCTACATCAACCTCATTCCAATAAATATACACCTTTTTGTGTGTGGGGGTCTTAACCTGAAGGCCAATGCCTCAGAGTTCAAACTCAAGTCTTCAAGAGGATTTCCAAGCAGCCAAGTGAAGTTAATCCCAAGACAGATAGTGTGACGACCAGCCGTTCCTCGCTAGAGAAATGTGTAATATTTGACTTACCAGGCTGGATCACATTTAGTCAGGCACCATATGTTTATTGATTACTCCACACATGGTGTGTTTGTGTTACGCCTTCTACCTCATCCAGCTTGTAAGTAAGTCACAAATGATTGTAGAAAAATAACTCAATATGATAAAACTTGAAACAAGTTTATTTGTATACATACATTGTCCCTTTATTTCTCAACATAATTTCCACCAACATTGATGCACTTATCCCATAGTTTTATCAGTTCTCCTAAACCGACTAAATAGATCTGCGTGCCCTGTCTTCATTTACCTGCCATCCCACAGAACTGTGTGACTTACTTATTGACTCGCCCTCGTAACTTTTTCTACCCAACTATGCACTGCTTTACTGGAAATCGCTAGGGGCTAAGTCCATTGAAAACCCACCTTAGCGGGAGACATTTCACGAATGACGCCGAAGTTGAATGTGAAGTGAAAACGTGGTTTAGAAAACACAGCACGCAGTTTTATGCAGCCGGTTTGGGAGAACTGATAAAACTATGGGATGAGTGTATCAATGCTGATGGAAATTATGTTGAGAAATAAAAGGACAATGTATGTATAAAAATAAACTGGTTTCAAGTTGTTATCATATTTAGTTATTTTTCTACAGCCATTTGTGACTTACTTATTAACTTACCCTCGTACATTGACCTTCTCTATCTGAAGCATTGCTTGAACACCTGTCACATAGTACTTTCGTGTTTAAGTCCAACAGACTTATGAAAGCCCACTCAGTTTACAAATCAACAAGTGCAGAGTAAGACCAGTTCAAATACAAATAGATCAGCAGTAATTGACCTAAAACACATTGTTAATATCAGTGTCAAACTTCTACTTCTGCTGCTTTGTATCCCCTATCTGAGCATGGTCCCTCAATCAGTTCACGCCAAACCCTTCTATATCTTGCTGTTTCCTACAAGCAACTCCCTTCATATCCTTTGCATATTATTAATGTCTCTAATTATCTTCTCCATGTATTTTTAGATTTCTGTTTCTTTTGCCCTGTGGGAGTCTAAGATAGGATTTTCTAGTTATATTATTCACCGGTATTCTCAATTTGTATTATATCCAGCGTCAGCATCTTCTACTCACTTCTTGATTCGCTGGAATTGTAGTTCTTCCCATAAGTTCCACATAGTGATTCTGAGATAACATTTTAGTCCTTCTATTCTGCATGGACGCCAGGTAATGAATGTTTGTTGTTTATTAGTGAGACTTTTAGTCAGTCTCCATGTTTTTGATACAGCACTTAAAGTAAATATTCTAAGTTTTATAACAGATTTAACTTTCTTTTGACTTCCGCAGATTTCCAATTTCTCTTGCCTTTTGTATTCATATGTTAAAATGTATATCTGTTTTCCAGTTACCTAAATATGTGTATGATTCCATCTCTTGAAGAGAGGTTTCAACAAGGATGATTGGGCTATCATTTGCTTGATTTATTATAATTATCTGGGTAATTCCTCTGTTGGTTGTTGTGACCTCCCTTCAAGTATGTTTAATTTTACTTGCATCTGATTTTGTGTGTGGGAAAGGAGGGCAATGTCATCAACGAAGTCTATTGAAATCCATTTCTAGTGGTAGATGTTGTTTTCATAATCCAGTCTGTAGTCACTAAAAACAGTAAATGTGACCCAAAACAAGCATGTCTGTCTCACCATCAGCATCACCCAGGCCTTGCCGTCAGGCGTAGGTGATCATACCCTCCACAAATTGCGATCTCCGACGGTGTGGATCAATTCGTGTATTGACTCCATTCTGTGCACAAGACACAAGACTGTCAAGACTCTTCTCATGCTGTCTTCCTCTATCTCTCTTTCCACACATCTTTCCGGTTGTCACAACATGTTCCAGTTTTTGTCTTCTCATAATGTGGCCAAAGAATGATGACTACTTCCTTCTGATGTTTGTTATCTGTTGTCTTTGCGACTCAGTTTCCTCAAAATGTCCAGATTGCTCATGTTGGCTGTCCAATTACTTTTCAATAAAACCACATCTCTTCCCCAAAGCTTCCAGGGATTTTTCACCTGTTTACTAATTGTCCAGGATTCACAGCCGTATGTTAAAATTGGTTCTATGTAACATGCAAGAATTCTTTTGAATACTGAATCACACAATATATAACTCAAGATATGTGAGACCACAGTCTGCTCTAGCAAAGGAAAGGTGCCGAAGACGGAGGCAACCAGCCAGGAGGCGCACCACAGAAATCAGGATGCCACCCATTTTCACCATGAAAATGTCTACTACTGCTAAATGTTATGGTGCTCGCTCTGCTTTGGACTTCCAGGCAGGTGCAGTGCCGGGCCCTATGTCTCGAAAGGGTCCAACCTCAAGTACTGGAGGTCCTTCTCAGATGTCCTGTGGAGCCAGGGGACATGAGAATAGAGCGTCTGGCCATACCAAACAAAGACTAAAAATAATGCACTGGAATGCGGAGGGAGTCAGCAACAACAAAAATAGAACTAGAAAACATCTTGGACCAAGAAAAAGTAAGCATATGTTGCTTGCAAGAAACTCACCTCAACGAAAAATATAACCTTCAAAATCAGAGGCTACAACTATTACCGATCTGACCGAAAGGACAGGCGAAAGGGTGGGATACTGACCCTTGTAAAAATATAACAACACTACCTCCCAAACTGAAGTTTACATGGAAGGGGCTGAGTATCAGACACTTAAACTTTCTAATTACTACTGTCCAAGTGACCGCCTACAGGCACTGGACACGCTGCCAATAAAAGAAAACATGGTTGTGTCTGGCGATTTCAACAGCCACTCGCAAAGCTGGGGCTATGATCACGTGGACTAGAGAGGAGAGAGGCTGGCAGGATGAGAATAGATTCATCTTGATTAACAAGCCGTCTGACCCACAAACTTTCTACTCGATATCATGGCACACTACAACTACACCTGACCTGGCTTTTCATTCACCAGACCTGGAGTAGAACATTACACGAATTGTTGGGAAACAACTTGGTGGCAGTGACCATCGGCCAGTCTTTCTAACTGTAGAAAATGAGCTTGTAAGTGAAAGCAGCACCCTCTCGAGGTGGAACTACAAGAAAGCAGACTTGGCCATGTACAAGCATCGCACCAGCATACTGGTTAGAAACCTGAACGCTGAGAAAGACATAAATAAAGTAGTTGAAGAGTTTGGGAAAGGCATACTACAGGCAGCGCGAGAAACAGTACCAAGAGGAGCCCGGAAATATTATAAAACCTACTGGGGTAGTGAACTGGAACAGTTGCATAATGATGTGGAAGTATGTAGAAAGCAAGCAGAGGCCAAACCCAGCCAAGAGCACCACAATAAATGCCAACACGCAAAAGCCAAATTTCAAAGGGCCAAGCTGCAGGCTAGACAGAAAAGCTGGCAGGAGAAAACAGAGTCACTGAACTTTGAAAGAGACACAAGGAAATTGTGGAAGCTAATAAAACAACTTAACAATGAGGGCACATGGAGAAACTCAAAAATTTCACTACGTAAAGACGGAAACATTAGTTAGTTAGTCGACAGATCATCCTCGTTGCACATCGGACCATTCAGTCCATAAGTGCTCGGATCCCCTCCTCAGCAAATCCCGCAGCGTGTAGCGGCTAACGACGCCAGTTCTGTGTTGGTTTATCAATCTTCTTTGGCTTCCTGCGTAGTGTTCTTGTTTGGCCACCCCTCTTTTAATTTGCTGCTCTCGCAGTCTGGCCATTGTTGTAGATTCACAGTCATCACTTGGTTCTTGCAAAAGTCTCACTTCTCGTAGAGCATTCAGAATGTCAGCCTGGTCCATGGCGCGTCCGCCCTCAACAGTAGCCTCACCTGCGAGCTTGTCAGCCCGCTCATTTCCTTGTACTCCCGCATGCCCTGGCACGAAGATGAAACTAATCTTTGCCAGCCGAGACCGCTTCAGAGGCAGCAACCATTCTCTTCGGATCGACCCCTCCTCTATCCTCTTGATCATGTTCATTGAGTCGCTAAGGAAACAAGCCCTAGTGAATGTCTGTGTCTCGAGCCATGTTATTGCTTTACTTACTGCCATGACTTCCATGGTCAGGCTACTTGTGGTTTCAGTGAAAGCACCAGAGTCCTCCTTCACAATTCTCCCTCCGGCCCGAGCTGTAAAGGCCCATGAGCTTCTCACATGTCGGATGACCGACCCATCTGTGTAGATGACCGCGTCACTGTCTAGCGAATTCTCGAAAATCAACGCTTGTACTTCAGCCTCAACAGCAGCCGGATTTTCTTGTTTGCATTTTCTATCTAGTTGGATGCAAACTGAAAAGGATGTGCAGAAGTCTGTTGGCACTTGCACCCACTCCTCGCCAGGTTCTAAGTCCTCAAGTGAACACACCTGTTGAAGAATGTCCTCGGCTTGACCCATCCACGACCGTCCTCTTTTTAACCTGCTGCCCTTCACCTTCCTAATTTCACTATGCAGTGGATGCTGTGTGTTTGCGTTAATTCTGAGGTAGGCGCGTGCCCTGCAAACTTGCATTCTCTCTTCAATGGTTGGAAAATCAAGAAGGTAGCGCATCGCCCTGCATGCTGTATCTCTTGTACATCCAAGAATAATGCGCATAGCTTCATTCTGTATCCTTTCCATCCTTTCTATCTGCTTATGGCTGACAGTCAGGATTGCCATTGCATACTCCAAAACAGACATGACCAGCCCCTCGTACAGAAGACATAGATGGCGCTGCTCACAGTTTGCTGCCGCCATCACCCGCATCGCTGCCAAACCCCGCTTGGCCTTTGTTATCACCTGGTCTATGTGCACATTATAAGCAAGGCTTCGATCAAACCGTATCCCCAGGTAATTCATTGCCTGCGTTCTTTCCACCGTCTCTGAACACAGCATTACAGTTGGTGTTGGATTGTTGACAATATGATTATTCAACGAGAACCAAGTCACTGTTGCCTTTGTTGGGTTGACCATTGCCCCAGCTTCATCACACCAAGTACTTATGCGATTGAGTTCGGTTTGTAGCTCCACAGCAACCTCCTCTCTATCCTTACCCTGACGATACACTAAAACATCATCGGCATATGACAATGTCCTGCCAGGTCCAGTGATCTGCTCACTGGTGATTCTCACTGTGTAGGCGTTGAACAGTACCGGAGATAATGGTGATCCCTGTGGTAGGCCAGGATATATTGTTGTTGGTTCCGAAGTCCAACTGCCACATCTAAAAACTACTTTCCGTTGGAAGAGAGCTGCAGCGATCCAACTAAGGAGGAATGGACTTACGTTTAGTTCAAGAAGCTGAAACATTAAAAAATCCAGTGGTACTCTGTTGTATGCGTCCTCAAGATCAATCGCTGCAGCAACGGTTTCAGTGCCTGAGTGGAAACCTTCATAGACATCATGGGCAAAGACTGCTGCATCGGTCCAGGTTTCTCTTTTTGGACGGTACCCACCCAGGGTAGGTGGGAAAACACCTTGCCTCTCTAGTTGGCTTGATATTTTCCTGGCAATTACCTTCTCCAGCAGCTTGCCTATTGTATTCTGCATGGTTATAATTCGATATCCCTGAATTTTCTTGTGGTCTTTGTCAGGCTTCGGCAAGGGAATCAGATAGCTGTGTAACCATTCCTCCTTGATGCTAGCACTCCCTATACTGTTGTTGTACATGTCTGCTAGTTTCTCTAGCTCATTGTCGGTACACCTATTTATGTCGTCGTATCTTATGCCATCAGGACCTGGAGCACTGTTTTTTGATCGTCGAAGCACAGCCTTGATTTCTTGCACTGTCACTGTGTCTTCATCCGAAGTGTTCTGGGCCTTGCATCTGTCTGAGGTGACCTCCTTGGCCAGATTCCGGCCTCCCATGTCTGTCTGGTTGCTCTGCTCAAGGTAGCGTTCAAAGAGGGCTTTGCCCTTGTCCTCGTCAGTCCTCTGCCAGATGAGGTCAGCACCTTGGAAGTCAGAAATGCTCTTATTCTTGACTACACCACTCATGCTTTTATGTAGTCGCCAGAACAATTTCAGTGACTTGTCTGTGCTTACTCTTTGACACACCTCTGCCCATTTTTCGCTTTTAACCACCGTGACCAGTTTTTTGAAATAGCTTACTTTTGTGTGCATCTCTCTTTCTAAGTGCAAGCAGGGACTAGGATGACCAGCTCTGTTCTTCTTGGCATTTTGCCATCTCCTTACAGCACTACGCTTATCCACCCAAGCCTTCTCCACCTCGAAACTCCACCACGGTGGCTGCTCCCAGCTTTTTTTCCTTTTCTTCCTGCCCTGAAACGTTCTGCGCTTGTCACGTCTTATTTTACTCACCACATCTTGCCCTGTACTGTCATACTGGAACGTCTTTACCTTTAGCTTGTGCTGCCTGGTTCTGCCTTTCTCCACCAATATGCTGCATGGGTGGTGGTCGCTGCCATGGTGTCCTAGGACACCCCATCTACACACTGTAGTGAGTGAAGGTGAAACTAGCGCCAGATCAATAGCACTGTCCTCATCGCCTGGACGGCTTGCTGTCCTGGTGACACAGCCACTGTTGATACAAACCAGGTCGATGGTTTCCAGTGCAGTCTCGAGCTCCTCCCCTTGTGTATTGGAGGAAGTGTTTCCCCATGATCTGCCTTTAGCGTTGAAGTCACGTTGAAGACGGAAACATCCTAACAGGAAAGCAAGTAGCTGAACATTTTACGGACTTATTCGTACAAGATAACAATATCGAAATTAGTCCAGGGAAACAACAAGAGATTCGAGAGAAATGGCAACATACAGGACAGAATAAAATAGTACATGAGCTTCCGGAGGCATCTATCACAATCAGCGAACTGAAGCTAGCCATACAAAACTGAAAATGAGAAAGTCAACAGGAGCCGACGGTATCCCCAATGGAATGGTCAACAACATAGGAACAATGACCAAAACAAAGCTGCTGCAGATCTTCAATAACAGTTGGACCTTACGTAGTGTTCCACAAGCCTGGAGAGAAGCAATCATGATACACCTCCTAAAATCAGGGAAAGATAGTTCCATTGCCTCCAGCTACAGACCAATTAGCCTCGCCAGCTGTCTCTGCAAAACAATGGAGCACATCATCAATCACAGACTGCAGTGGTACATTGAAAGTGAAAGCATCCTTGTGCCATAGCGGGCTGGCTTTAAGCAGTGCTACTCTATGGAAGATCAGACAACTTATCTCTCAAGAAATTGAGGATGCATTCCAAAAGAAGCTGGTGCTTGCAGCATGGATAGATCTGAAGAAAGCCTTTGACAAAGTCTGGAAAGAACGTCTGATGAAGAAACTGAGAACCTGCAAAGTCAATGGAAGAATGTACAAATGGGTGAAAGCATACTTGCACAACAGAAGAGCCCGAGTACAGATAGACGAACTCAAGAGCAAGAAAGTACTACTGCGTCACGGTGTTCCCCAGGGAGAAGTCTTGTCCCCCACACTTTTTCTAATCTTCATCAATGATCTTGTTACTAATCTACCGCATGGAATTAAAGCGGCAATGTACGCTGATGACCTCGTTCTATGGCGCACAAATGAACATGCATCAGTGGCCACCATGTTGCCACAAAGAGCTTTAGATACATTTGTTGCATGGACAAATAGATGGTGTGTCAGAATAAACACTTGACAAGTGCAGCACTACTCTATTTACCCTCTCTCCAAAACAAAAGGCAAGGATCATCCAGATAAATATAAGCCAGATATGGGGCAACGGATACTAACGCAAACCTCAGGTCCAGTATAACATCACACTGATGTTGGACAACAGGATGTCTTCATCCGACATACAGGACTTCGCGTTGGAGTGCATAGCCAGCGAAAACAAGCAAGCAAGCAAGCATCCAGATAAATGGAATACCCCTAAGAGAAGATAAAGAACCAACATACCTTGGAGTAACATTTGATGACAGGCTGACATGGAGAAAGCACATCATCAAAGCAGTAGCAAAATCCAGAAGGAAAATCGCTATCCCGAGAAAGCACATGAGGAGCCAGTGGGAAAACATTTAGCAACATTTATCAACAGAGCACAGACCATACCTGGAATACGGGTCAACTGCGTGGTGTTCAGCATCAAAAACCACACTACAAGAGCTGGACATGGTGCAAAATCAAGCACTTAGAGTCACCACAGGAGGGATGAGATCAACCCCTATAGTGGCGATGGAGAAGATGGGGAGAACACAAACACTGAGAGAGCGCAGAGATGCGAAAACTCCATTACAAGCAGAAAAGTTCCTTAGCTTGCCAGGCCACCCTATGAAGAACAGATTTGAAAACTTAGCTATGGGGGTTTAAAAAAAAAACAATTTTATCCACCAGGCCAAACGACTCTGCAGAGAAATCACCGATCTGTCCACAATTGGTATCCTCCTGAAAACTATTCCAGAGCGAACCCCGTGGGAATATGAACATAGACTATCACTACAAATCCATACAAAAGTGAGAGAAATATTTGACAAGGAAGTACAGAACAGTGTACAGCGCAGAACAGCCACTCTCAGCTTCCTTGATAAAGATACCCAAAGGACTACTGGATCTCACTTCCTCTCACTCCAACACTCAAAGCGCCCATCCCCCCCCCCCTCTCTCTCTCTCTCTCTCTCTCTCTCTCTCTCTCTCTCTCTCTCTCTCTCCGTCTCTCTCGTCCTTTCGTCTTTGTTTCCCTTTTGTTATGACCCACCTCATTGTTTTCATTTATAACATGGCATCTCTTAGTTTTACCATTCAAAGTCTTTTACTTCGAAACATTAACTACACTTAATTATTAATAGTGGCTTTCAAAACATTAGGGCGCTCATAATAAATACAAGACCATACCCTGTCTTACATTCGCTTTAGATACAATAGCACTGAAGAGCTGAGGTGGGTCTGTTTCCTGCCTTTCTGTCTATATTTATTAGACTGATAACCGAAAACAATGCCCGACGATTTGGTAGACAGACCAGCGCGGTTTTATCTATCCATGTACTGGTGTTGTGTGTCTTGATTTATCGGACAAACACACAGCAGACCCTAGACCAGATGCCCAGTCGCACAACTCAGATACGATAACTCTTGCTTTTCTAATGGCATTAGATGGGAATTGTGTCCCCTCGCGCGTACACTCAAATGTGTTACTATGTGTGGTATCTCTTACAGTACAGAACGTACTTCTTATTAATGGGCAAGACAATGCATTTTGAGCATCAATTAATTACTAATTACAATCTTTTCACAAGTAAGCTTACCTTGTCGTTTTCTGGAGAGCTTGAATGGCTGGTTGGGGAAGCAGTACTTGCGGGAATTACACTTTTGGCAAGACCATCCAAACCGTAAAAATCCTTGGTGAGACTATCCAGGGCAGAGGAGTTGGTGGTGGTGGTGGGGGGGGGGGGGGTGGGCTCATCAGGTGTAGATGCAGAACCCACCGGAGAGTGGTT